>JACCIA010000012.1:0-342500 GCA_018906985.1 Apocrypta bakeri | reverse complement strand
GTTCTTGTTAAATTTATAGAAATAGTATGTTTGCTAAAAAGATTATCGGCAATGTATACAATTTTAGTTTCAAATCGCGATCGAGATGAATACCACAGAGCTTTATAGTGTTTAAAGGCAGTTTGAACGGGGGCAGCGAACAAGTACGACTGTTCTCGTCTACTGGATTTTGTGTAAATAAGTGATATACCGCAGAAAATAAAATTAACAAATAATCATCTGCAAATCAAAGCAACATCGCAGAGCATAGACACCGCGATAATCGCGAGTTACATACACGTGGGGGGCGAAACTGGGCGAACTCTTATCGATTTTCCTCAATGGGCCGGCCCGACTGTCTATGTATATACATACAGTATATGCATAGACAGACATATACATATATATATGGAAGAACGAGGAGAAGCACGATGACATTGAGGCGCGGCAAGAGACACACAGAACTTGAGAACCCCTGCATCGCCGTGGCGTACAGTCCTCGAGATCATCCCGACATCGCCTCACTGCGCTTAATTAATTACTATCCGCGGTTTTAATTAGCTGGCTTTCAGCTCCCCCTTGGCATCACCGTCGCGCATGCCATTGGATCCTGATAAGCTTGGGCTGCTCCTACTGCTCCAGACACCTGTCTCTCTCTCTCTCTCCCTCTTCTTCCGTCTCTCTCTCTCTCGCTCTCTCGCTCTCTCGCTCTCTTTCTCTCTCTTTATACGCGTGTGTGTATAGGCTCATTTCTCTTCTACAAGAGATGCGCTTAAGAAGAATCGGATTTTCTAGTTTTCATGCCTCGTTTCGATTTTATTCCATCGCGTATACTCTAGGGCTTGATCGATTGTAAAAGTTATCGCGCCGCGGGGCTCTTCCGACTGAAATTTTATTTGCTCGATTTACTCTCGCGTTTCCATTTATTCGCGAAACGCGAAGAGCGTTTACCCTCGCAGTAATTTTCTCTAATCGGTAGAACAAATTGAAAAAGCGTTAATCAAACAGGCGCATTGATTGAAGTGCACGCGTAAAATATCCTATCCGCAATAAAGCTCTGCTCGTGTAATAATAATGAAACTTTACCGATTAGAACGAAAGAATCCATAGAAGAACCAATCGCACGTGTTTTACGCAATCATCGGTGAGGTTGTACCTGGACACTCGTATATATACATATATATATATATATATATATATATATATATATATTGTAACGTATAGAGCGTGATTCCAGGATGACTTTTGACAAGCGAGTCATTTGCAGGCTATGCGCATCGTCATCTCCTTCCATCTCTCTCTTCTGTGTTCGCGAGCTTTGATATTAATGAAATTGCAATTTAATTAATTATAATGCTCCCCCATCGTACCTTCAGCGGCTTGTGCGTCCTCCCCCGCACAACGTCGGCAGCGGCGGCGCACGTCTCTCATTCTGTCAGCGCAGTTACCTCCCCTTCCCTTACTCTCTCTCTCTCTCTCTCTCTCTCTGGCCCATCCTAAAATAATTACAGAGCCACGATCAGGTGCTTCGCGTGTAATACGCGATGACGTGCTCGGTTTGTGCAAGTGAGTTCAGTTCTCTCTTATGACCTGTCCCAGGTTTCCAACAGAGAACTTATATATACCTATATACGTACGTATACCGGGTAAATATACTTGTTACACACGTATATTCTACTGCTGCCGCTGCAGTCGAGTATTTAGTTGCAGTGAGATAATGCGAAAGCACTTAAGAAAGCAAAAAACGTATCGCCGTAAATCTTGGCAGCGGCAGAAGCAGCCTTTTTTTCTCCATCTCTCTTTCTCTTTGAAATGCGTTCTTCATACAGCCACAACGTGTATACCCATGCGCACATCTATTTACACAAACTAAGCACTGATATTAGAGCGTGGAAGAGCAAGAGGGCGAGAGAGAGAGAGAGAGAGAGAGAGAGAGAGAGAGACAGTGGAAGAAAAAGAGAGAAACAGAGAGAATGAAAAAGAACGAATGCGCTTCGCCATCTGAATCTTCTTGGCTGCAGTAAACGCCGCCGTAAAAACCTTACACGCCGCAGCTTCATCTTTCCACTAATTGACAAGCAACACATTGTTTCTTCCTTTATATCTCCATTTCTCACACACAAACATACATACGTACATACATAGGCACCTCATTTGTCCGACTGCATTTTTGTCTCTACATGTACGCGTATTCTTTATCTTATCAAACCCTGTTCCCGCTTGCCGTCAACACGAGCGATCATTCCATTTTCCTAATTATACTTTGCGAATATATATATATATATATACTTATATAGTTATTCGTATATAGTTGTTCCGAACCGAATTCGAAATCATCGCTAATTTTCCCCGAATTATAATGCGTCGCTTGAAATTTTCGCATTAGCAGCAGAAGCAGAGCACAAAAGCTCTCGACGTCGCCTCTTGGGTCTCCGGCGCACGAGCGCGCGGCATCAGGCATTGTGTCGTGCAGCCGTTGAAGAGCAGGAGAGTGAGGAGAGGAGAGGCCAAAAATTTAATTAGCAAAACCGGGAGAATTAATTGCGAGGGCCATCTTATTGTGTTGAGCTCTGGGAACATCCTACGGCTATGCGCTCCCTCCAGGCGTACACATTGCACTCGAGTATATACATACATATCTACCCGTACGCGTGTCTCTTTATCTGTGTCTGTACTTACATACATATATATATATTTATGTATATATATATATTATATATACATATGTGTGTGTGTGTGTGTGTGTGTGTGTTTGAAAGGGGAATGTAATATTCACCACAGCCTATATCCAAGCGACCGCCTCGCCACTCTTCATCTCGCGTGGAATGGAACTTCGTAGCATTTGAGTAGGTGTGGGAGTGTCTTTCTGTATACACACATAAACGTACGTTTATCTCCCTCTATAGAGTCTAGAAAGGATCTTCGAAGAAAACGACAGAAAAGACACGAGTTATTAATTGCCGAACAATACGGCTACAATATCTCCGGCTCATACTCCTGCTATCTTATCGATCTTATCATCAATGATACATCGCGTCATTGTAAACGATGCGACATTACTTTTCCAACATCATAATCGCCGATCGTCGTTCTCTTTTTAAAAGCAATCGTCTTGGCGAAGTATTATACACAAGGCGAAAGAGATGCGTATATGCTAAAGCATAAAAAAAATCTTTCGTGTATCACACGTATTATATATATTTGTCTATTTGTATGAGAAGATAAATTGATGCATCATTTGTCTAGACCAAACTGTGATCCTACAGAAATGCAAGTAAGCATCGTTGTTCGTATAATTCTTATATTCCAAGCTTAACTTATACTGAAATATTCATTAAGATTATTGATTTAATGCAGTTACTATCTGTAAAATGGTTGTATTTGAAATTTATACTGAATGTAGCTCCTAAACGGTCGCCTAATATGATTTTAATTACGTATTTTCATTAGATTTAGTAATATTTCTTGTTTTTAAATCCTCTGCTATAGTTAATTCTATGTACCAATGGCTTTGATATCATTATTCTTATTACTTACTACTTTGTAACATATATATATACACCGCTTTAAACGCACAGTAAGTCAAATTATCCAAAGTCACTCTGTATAACCAACGCGTACTCTCTAGCTTATTTAATAGCCGAAAAAAAATTTCTTCAGCTACACACGGACTGTAGAGAGTTTCATTCGTAAAATCTCGTAAAGCCGCGAGCGTGTACGTGTACGAGAGAAAGATTGAAAAAGCGCAGAGAGAGAGAGAGAGAGAGAGAGAGAGAGAGAGAGAACCCAGCGGCCGAAACGACGGCGGCGGCAGCGGCGTCGGCACGGAACGTAATACGCGAGCGCACGGGGACTTTGACGAAGATGTACGAGGCCGGTACGCTGCTACGCGGAGCTTCTATTTTTCTTCATTATGAGCCGAGCATGTATGCATATATAGCCGCGGCGTGCGACTAGTTAGTGCGGGGAAAAAGGGAAAACGACCGGTCCGCGCCGACGAGAAATAGAGAAAAGCGATGGCTATGGGAAAAAATAGTTGGTAGTAGCGAAGAAGAAGAGAGAGAAAGAGAGAGAGAGAGACAGAGGAAAAATGATTAAAAGTAAATGTACAGGGGGGTTGTAGTGTATTCTGTGCGCATATATACACACTGCAATGGCTAGAGAGAAAGAGAGAGAGAGGAAGCGAGAGGCTGTGTAAGCGGCGGAGGAACTGAAAGTAACCGACACCCTTTTGCAAAAAGTAATTGGTTAATGCCTTGGAAATGAGTTTAGTTTCCTTTTGCCCCGTCTGCTACAATTTTTTTCCAGCCTAGTTTCTACCTTTTTTTCTTGCGGTCAACCAGAGTGCGCGCACTTTTTCTGCAGATAATTCTCTTCGGTCTCTGGCGTTTATATACACACAATGACTATAGACTATGTTGTACTCCATATACACATCGATACATCGGTGTAATATAACAAGAGGAATATTTATGGAAAGGATTATAGTATTTGCTTTGAAGCAATTGTGCCAAAATAAGAGGTAAAATCGAGACTCGTTGATGCGGATAGATGTATATACATCGGTTTATATATAAGTATAAAAGAGAGCCGCGAGAGAGATGGGGAATGGTTTGAGTCGACGAAGGAGACGAGGGAGTAGGAGAGAGGAGGGAAAGAGAAAGAAGCAGCGTGTTAATTTCGGTCACGACCCCTCGAACTCTTGGCATGATGATTTGCCTCGCTTCGTAATTATCGCCTGCCGGCGAGATTGTTAGCCTCTTATGAACGAACGAGCGAACGCAGAGTCGAAGCAAAGAATCTCCTCGTTTCTCTCTTTATCCCTTTTTCACTCGTATAGCCTCTCCCTTCGCTCTCCCTTCTCTCTCTCTCTCTCTCTCTCTCTCTCTCTCTCTCTCTCTCTTACTCACTCTCCATACGGGCAACGTTCTTTTGAGAGAAAATTATCACGACGGCGTTAAACGCTATACACCTTTAATTTTGCCGTTTGTTGCGAACCTCCTTTTCTCTCTCTTTCTCTCTTCGACTCACTATCTTCTTGTCTCGTTTTTTCTATTTCACTTTCGCGAATGATTAATAGCACTGGAAAGTAATTGAAGGGTACCCTATACAGTCTAAAAACAAAATGTATTTAAATGCTCCAGTGCAGCGGCGCGGTACTAGTTCCGCAGTTTCGCACATAGAATGAAGAAAACAATGCGTTGTAGAGAGGATAGAAATAAAGTGCGCGAGAGTGAAAACAAAGCAGCCGAGAATAAATGCATGGTAATATTACTTTTCTCATTAAGGATTATATCTATAAAGAACAAATTATCTCTCGGTTGTTATATAAATTAACTTCTCATTGAAAAGATACACATTTGAAACGTATTTAAAATAATCTTAAATAGCTTGTCAAAAATGCACCTTTTTTATCAAGAGGAAAAATATTCTTGCTTAAGATCTATTTATTTCAAAACAACTCGTATGTTACGGAGTGGAAGCGATTCTTAACATTCGTTCAAAAAAAATATTTTCTTTTCCAAACGTATTATCTAGACGCATGAAGATGAGTCATTTTTTAATACTTGGTTTAACAAATATATACCATCACAAAAGCAATTGAATACATCGGTTTTCATAAAAGTATTTTACAACTTGCAGTACGAAAAGTTAATGCAAATATGTTTATCACAAAAATCATTTTACTTTCTACGAAAATAATGAATTTTGGTGCAAAAGGAAATCTATTTATTTATCAAGTTGATCTCTTTCAAATAACAATAATTTTCTTTTCTTTAGCCCCAGACGTGTCGAAAATGTCAAACCAATTCTGTCGGTGTTTAATAATGATCCTTATAACAACATTATATAGTCTCTTGATATTTTGAAATTCCTTCTCTCATCTCGCCGGGTTTGTGTTAAAGCATGATAAAATCGATAGTTACACACTAGTTAAAAACATGCGGTGATTCATATCACAAGCCATTATTGCGAAAAGCTCCGAACTTCAGCTATAGAAGCAGTACGCGAGCGCACGCACATATATACAGGATATACAGAAGAATCGGAAAGCAGAGAGAGGGTCTAGTCCCCGAGACTCCAGCGTAATTTCGTTTACACCGGAAGTAGCCGGTAAATCAGCGACTTAATGAATTCAGCTCGGAGCCACGCGAACCTACTCTCTTGCGCGCGCGCACGGGTCCGAGAAAAGGGGTGGGCGGTACACAGACAGTAGTACACCGAGGGAAGAGAAAGAGAAGGATAGACAATAAGACACGCTCTCTCTCTGTCTCTCTGTCTCTCTGTCTCTCTTTCTCTCTCTCTTATTCTGGTTATCTTTACGAGTTAAGCAGATATAGGCTCTTAATTCCCTTTGCCCAGAGACACCCCACCCCAAAACAAAGGGTATGCAATATCCAAGCAAATATATAGATATGCAGGGAGATGTATAATGACAAAAGAAATAAACGTTAATTCTTTTTCCCTACCAGAAACCTAACTGCCGTGAATCACTTTGTATAAGCCTCGGCCTTCCATTATTTATTAATTATGTGTACATATGTGTATATATACTATATATACAGTTCCATCAGAATCAGTTTTCACGGTGTATACATTAGCATAATGTTTATGTATATGCGCGTGTACTACTTGTATCGAGAAGAGAAAATATTTTCATCAGCCGCGATGACGAGGAGAATTTTCCATCCGCAGGAAATACTCGTCGAGAGGACCGCGAAACAATGTTTTATTTGAGCTGCTGTTGGTTATGGAAGGCGGCGGTGGCTGCTGTTGCTGCTGCCGCCTTCCAAAAGACCGTTACACAAAGGGAGGACTTAAAAGGTGTTGTTAAATCCTCCCCTCCCGCGCGCATAAGACACTACGCCCGGGACAGCAACAGCAGCAGCGGCGGCAGCAACGGCAGCAGCAGCAGCAGCAGCAGAGCAGCACACCTCGTTTAATTAAAGCCATAAATCAATGTCAATTAGCGAGCGTGCTCTCTCCCTCCCCCGCTACCACGGTACCCTCTCTCTCCCTCTCATTGTACAGCTATCTCCCCTGAAGGCTGTCTCCCGTCGCAATTAATTATTATTAACAAAACAATAATAAAACAATTAGCCGCGGTTAAAAAAGTGCATAGGCCTTGCATTAATATATACATATATACATTTATTACAGATATATATATATATTTATCTATATTCTATATACTTTGGAGACAGAACGAGGGAGAAGAGAAAGAGAATGAATGAGGGGAGCTGATTAATTATGCAAGAGAAGAAGAAGAAGCTCGCTTGCGGAATTCGTGGGAATCCGTATACTTACAAACGTGCAGGAGGCAGATCGAAGTTAAAAAGCATCAAGATAATTGATGAAAGACGGGCCATTTTCATTAATGAAATGGATGAAATACGTCATTATCAGAGATAAGCGTCCAAGCACTGTAGATTTTTCTGAGCCGGACGCTATAATCGAATTCCTGGCTCGCGCGTTCTCACGGAAATGAGAGAGAGAGAGAGAGAGAGAGAGAAAGAGCGCCGAGAGAGTCGCAGGCGTGAATTCTGGATAAACTCGATGGGATTCGTATGAATTTAATGGCACGACCAGCTCGTCGTCGTCGTTCGGGTAGTCATTCTCTCTCTCTCTTCTTATATAGTCTGTGCAGAAGAAGGAAGAAGAAGAAGATAGAGAGAGAGAGAGAGAGAGAGAGCAGGTGTCCCGCGCCCGCACGGGAGGTCAGGAGAGGGACCAGACCGACCGGTTTATATGGCGGATCTCTCGATACACTCGCGAGGAGAGTCAACCTAACCGCTCGCGTCTGCAGATATAAGCCAGAGTAGAAAGGCTCGGGAGAAAGGAGTGACTGTGTGTATATGTGTATGTTTTGCGGAAGACTGAAGGACGATCTCGATATATACGTATATATTAATATTACCCAAGAATTGCTAGAATTACAAGAACAGCCGACAGGAAATACAGTAATTATTGCTTATTATTTTTGTATCGAAAGATAAATACTCATCTATTGATACAAGAGCAGCAACAATAACAAGTTTACGTAATACAAATAATACAACTATGCATTACTCATTTTCATCTTAGGATCCAACTGATCAAACACACAGAGTTTTCTATTGATTTGAAAGTTAACGATGATCTTATTCTACCCACACTTAACCCAAACAAATGATATTGGAGAGTTTGGGATATATACACGTGTGATATTGCAATGTTTAATCAAATTCACTACTAAAATGATTTACAGCAAATAAACAGACTGGTTTTTTGTAACTAAATTTTGTAGGAATATTTTCACATTGGTTTCAAACCTGCACATGAATTCACTGGATTTACATATTCCACATTGTATTCACAAATATTTGTCAATTTTACCAAATAATCCTTCGGTATGGTTGTAGTGACAAATGCTTCCCTGATTATTTAAGCATTGAACAAATAAATGCGTCTGTGGGAATGTACTTAATAAAGCTTATATTGTCTATTGTTTACTCTTAAGTTTATCTTCCATGAAAGAAATCGGATAACATCGATGTTATCTTATAATACCAAAATCGCATTGTTCGCGTAACGATGCGGACGAGCGAGTCTAAAGAGTGAATCGAGTGCAGGAGAGAACTCGTATAACGTATATAGCGATTAACGCCGGATAGAAGCGCATAAAAACGCGAGGAAGAAGTCGTCGCGAACATTGATTTTAAATCCACTATCCTACGGCTGCACACGAATATAAGAGAAATAAATAAATGCGGCTAGAGAATGCTTGGCAGAGGCGAAGAGCCAAAGAGAGAGAGAGAGAGAGAGAGAGAGAGAGAGAGAGAGAGTAAAAGAGGAGGAGGCGGTGGCGGCTTGCTCAAGTAGTGAGGATCGAGCTTAAGAATAGGCGAGCGACTCTCGAGTGTTGCGCGCGCGCTGAGTGAGAGGGAGAAATGCGATGCGGGGTTGGAGAAGAACGAAGCAGCGAAATGGACGAGTCTTGTTGGGGGTTGAAAGGGCCAAGCGAGAGGGTAAATCTTAAATAAAGTGATATGGAGTGCTTTCGTATAAAAGCTCCATTTCCACTGCTTCTTCGGCGAAGGCTCGCGATGCGTGCGCTCCAATCCTATATATATATATATATATATATACTTATACATATATACACCCACACACGTATACATCGCTCTCTTTTTTTTATGTCTGTATATATTTCACCTCGACACAATACGCGCTGATGCATTAGATTCGCGAATCTACTCCGAAATTAGATGATTTTGTTTACTCGTATATACCGCAAAGACGATTGCACTATCGATTTCGCTCTTAGCTTTAGCAGTGGCAGAGCACACTTGTTTCTCATTCTAATTTTGACCAGACGAAAGAGAGTAAGAAAGACAGAAGCTACCAGTGACTAATAACGAGGAAATAACTTTTGGCAATTTATTATAAGAGCCATTTCTAGCGTCGTATGCGATGTCGCATAGACGTCGCAATAATATGCTAATCGTTAAGTAAAACAACAACGTAACGGCATATCATAGTCTTAGGAGCCAGGACGTAAATTTTCGAAGTCATTGTAAAAACGATCTTTTGAGAAAATGACGTTTACGAGCACGTCGCGGGAACAGAGAGAGAGAGAGAGAGAGAGAGAGAGAGAGACCGCATGTGCGAATTTCTTTCGCCGTTTTCTGCCAATACTCAAATGGAAAAAAACAACAACGCCGTGCAAGAGCGACTCGCCTTGCATGTATACCCATATATGTGTTTGAAGACGTATACACACATACGCAGCAAGCCTTCTTATTATTGGAAAATCATTTTGAGCAGTGATTAACGAACTGCGTTCGCGCACTAACGTCCATTTCCTAAGTTGTGTATTAAAATTTTACACAACTTGCAAAATGCATTTATGTATATTGAGCTTGGAGAAGAAAATCTCTGGCATTGCTCAAGAGCCTATTACGCGGAACAAAGAATTTCAAATTAACCTTTTATTTCTATAAGATTCTAATTTGCTTGGAGAGAGAGAGAGAGAGAGTGAGAGAGTGAGAGAACGAGAGAGAACGAGAGAGAGAGAACTAAATTTATTGCGCACTCACAGACATTTACATTGTAAGAGAGTAAACTTTTTTTTTCAAATCACCACAGCGAGTATAGTTGCGCGCTTGTATAATAAGCGACGCGTGCGCGTTGCTATGCGCACAAATACAATCGCAATAAACCGGTATCATTATGTAGGGTCACTGTGCAAGTGAATGTATCATTAAGAACAGTGCAGAGGAATATATATAAGCACAGGAGAAGCCATTTAACATGTTTCCTTTAGCCGATGGTAAAAATAAACCTCGAGAAGACAACCAATGCTCTTCGCGTCAGTATCTGTGTATGTTTATTTATATATGTATATATATTCTTTATCGCATTAAAGCTTACAGCTAATTGAAAACGATAATTCGCACAGGTGCATCGACCTTAGCCAGTTTAAAAATTTGGCCGAAAGCTCGGAATATAAAAGGAGAACAAATCGTCGAAGACGCTTAAAACGAAATCTCGTTAAGCAAGCAGCTCGGTCTCGAACCCTGCTTTTTTCCAATTAAGAGCGATAAAATATGAAGGTATGGGCGGGTGCGTCGCACGCAAGGGCAGAATTAATACCCGCGGTACCCTTGACTAGCGTCACTGCTGTTGCTGCTGGATGGATTCTCTCGCTCTCTCTCTCGCTCTCTCTCTCTCTCTCTCTCTCTCTCTCACGGCTACTGCGGAACGTCCCGGCGGCGTATATGCTATATAAATGGAGCTTGCTTTTAATTAGC
The DNA here is from genome assembly GCA_018906985.1 of Apocrypta bakeri. Classification (NCBI taxonomy): domain Eukaryota; kingdom Metazoa; phylum Arthropoda; class Insecta; order Hymenoptera; family Pteromalidae; genus Apocrypta; species Apocrypta bakeri. The sequence goes on along the minus strand of JACCIA010000012.1, from coordinate 331,728 downwards.
AGTAAACAGCCTCTATTACGGTGGGAGCCAGTAAATCAGGCATACTTACCCCTATAGTGCCTGTCTTCGGTGCTGTGCAACTTTCTGCTCGCCACTGCCGCTATCTCAATGTCAAGATGATATTTTGTGTTACAGAGGATTAGTAATATAACCGACATATATATCGAAGTGTCTGAATTCATCAAGATGTTTCAATGATGATAGGTACGGATCATTTAGAGTATATACTTTCTTTTGGGAAAGTAAAATAGAGTTGTTAATAATATATTATACACAGCATTAGAGCTTAATACCGATCATATATAGAGATGTTTTTAAAGTTTCTTATGCGGTTATTAACAGTATTGGAATTAAGACAAAAATTCAAATATATTACTCGTCCAGATTAAACAATTGAATACATTTTTCATAAAATTGTATGTAAATATATATTTTACATATAAATTGTACAAAAATGATTTTATTCATTATAAATGATGACTTATAATCCCTAAAATAAGAAATTAAAATACAATAAAAATGTTTTAACGATTAAATCGAGAAATTCTCTACGTGAATTCAAAAGATAATCCAATACTACACAATAGCATACAACTAATATCCTATTCAAATTCTTCGCTCGATTAATCCTTAAATTTTCCAATTAAGCATTGCTGAGGTCTAGACATTGTTCGATCGATTGCAAGTATTCCGATTGAAAATCATGTGTGCTCTACAGCAAGTTATGCGCGTATATATATTATCGAAGGGTATGGAAGAAGGAGAGCAAGAGAGAGAGAGAGAGAGATTCGTCTATGGTCCTCGGGTAATAATCGCGACGTTTCTCCCGGCATTCAATTCCTGTCTAATTGTGCTTATTAATGGGACCTCCCCGGTTATATGGATATTTGTCTTTCTCTCTCTCTCTCTCTCTCTCCCAGTGTGCAGCTCGAATTATATCGCTCGCAATATAGCCCTTCCATTTCGTAATGTTGATTCGCTTCAATAGATAATGTATTAATCAAAGCCAAGCTTTGCACGATACGCCTTTAGCTCTCGACTCTGTACTCTCTGGTATGGTTCAACTTCTCTTCCTCTTCTCCCGTCACTGCGTCTATTACACACTAGCTATATATATTTATGACAGAAGAATGGATACGTCGAACGTCATTTTCAATGCTGAAGTGCCTATGCGTATACAATTGCCGATAATCGATGAGATAACGATCTTTGCGCTCATCAGAACGCACAATTTAACTTTTGTGTTGGTACAAAGTACGCTCAATTCATCAAGTATTTCAAAAGAATAAAGAACTTCGTATAGTACTGCCTCTTCGGCAACTGACAAACAAGTCGCGATTCTTACGACTGAATTCCTGCAAGTTATTCTTCTCTAAAGAGTGATGATGACGGAAAACGGATATTGAACTGAGTTTACGATTTAAAAAAAATACGAGTTTTTAAAATCCACAATGAAAAAAATCATCATTCAAAGGAAAGGAATTCTCTTCGAACCAAAGACTTATCTTGAATAGATTGGCGAAAATATATAATGTTGAATAAAAACGAAACAAATTTTCTCGTGACCACTATCATATGAAATAATAATATTAGTATTGTACGCAATGTTACCTACAGTTGCTTGCAAGTAGTTTAAACCTAACAAAGTTATTGAACAATATTACAATAGTGTGAAATGTTCATAAAAATCGAATTATTTTGCAGAAACTTTCTGTATTTCGAAGAATATTAAAATGATTCCTTTTAAATATGAATAATGGTTTTCGTTTGGAATTAAAAGGATGTAGTCGGAAATATATAGTTCTGTCAGAAAAGTATCATTTCTCTCAGTGGAATTGTTAAAATGCTATCCTGATAAATTTACGAAAGAAAATAAGAATTTGAAATATTCTAAGAGAGCTTAAACGTCCCGAATCTGACAAATAAGAGAGTCAGCTATGTTTACACTTCGTCGCAAGCGCGAAAATGTTTATCGTCGCTTGTTTCTCTCAAGCCGATAATCCCTCGGCTGTTTTCTTCTCCGACGTCGTATACAGCGCTACTGCCAGTCCGACCCACTTATTCCCGTCGTTGTCGTCGTGGTCGGCGACGCGCCAAAGAGCACGCGTAGAACGAGAGAGTGAGAGAGAGAAAGAGAGAGAGAGAGCGAGAGAGAGAGGCAGAGTAAAGCGACGGTATTGCAGTGGTGGTCCCCTGCAAGCTTGGAGCCCTTCGAGGCACACGACCCGGTTTTATCGGGTGTCGCCGCGGGTTATCGCCGTGCGGCTGCTGCTGCTCTTGCTGCTGTGACAGCGCGCGAGATAGCCGAGGGGAAACTCCTTGCGCGCGCGAGAGGATGCTGCCACCTGTTGGCGGAACAATGTCTTAACCCTCCCTCTTCCAGATATCGCGCGCGCGCGCGTTCGAGCCTTTCTTTTTTTTTCTTCTCGTCGGTTTGTCTTTTTTTTTATTTTTCTTGCTCAGGGCTGCTACGCTGAGCAAAGTTCATTGTTTACAGTCTATCCTTTTACACGATCATTTGAATCTCGGTTAAATCCTATAGGTACTTCAGGATAAGTATCGATCACAGTAAAGCGTTTTGTCCTCTATGCATTCTAAGTGTTTTAAAAGCAGATATTCCGCTGTATATACCTTTGCGCGGGAAGGAATACGTATAAAAGGAATGGGGCATTTAAATGAACGATGGTCTCGGATTAATTAGTCCTCTTCAGTCCAGTCTCGCCGAGTCGAAAGTTGAGGCGGGAGAAAGCGAAAAAAGGAATAATTATTATTATTCGAGAGTAAAAGAGACTGCGAGAAAAAGGGACGGGGGTGCGAGAGCTACATAAGAATGCTTTGTTAATTTTTCTATGCCACGAGGGAGCCGCGTTAACGGACTATTCAAAAGCAGTCGACTGGAAATCCCGTGTTCCTTATATTCTTGCAAGAGACAGAGTCCGAAGAAAGAACTCTTACTCTCCAGCCCAGTAATCCGATCTGAGGCGAGCTTTAGGCTCCAAAGCGAAAATAAGGCCCTCTGCAGGCTTGATTCACGCCTACTATACCTATATACGTATTTATGTGTATATATGTATAGAAAGCAAGCTCGCAATGGCTGATCTGCTATCTGGGTTTTGCCAGCGGCCTGCTGATAATTAGCACGAGATTACCGAATACGTATAAGCGCACGGGGACCTCCTTCATTGCGAATTACGTTTTCGAGGAGATCTCCTTCATCGCGAATTACGTTTTCGAGGAGATCTCCTCGAGCTCGATATCAGCGATATTATATCCTGTAAATTGATCGACTTTCTCTCTCTCTTTCTTTCTACTCATATTTTTATTAGTTCATATAGATATAGATATATATTTATATATAATATATATACTTGTATAGGTATAAAGCTGAATGTATTACATTAGCACACGTTCGTACGCAGAAATCGGTCAAGGTCAACTCATTCTTAGTAGTGACTCATTCTCGAAGGGTGATTTACGATGCCGAAGCCAAAAGGAACACTCTTTTTCGCTTCGATACACACGTACGCGTACTATAATTGACGCGTGCAGGTGCCGCTATTTGAAATTTGAACGTTTGCACGACCCGACAGCTGCGGGTATAACCAAATTTTCGCGTAATTTCTTTTCAAGTATATATGATTTCGAATTTTAACAAGAATATTACGCAATATTAAACTTGGTTGCGCAATCGATGAATGTGGTGTAACACACACACACACACACACACACACTCCTTTTAGATTACTCCGAGGCCTGTGGATAAGATCTTGATATACACAATTCTAATCAATCGACAAGAGAAGCGTGTTATGAGAGATTAGATGATCGACTCGCGTGCAGAGTAGAAGATAAGCCTATATTGTGTGCAATCTCTGGAAAATTGGAAACTTCGTCTTCAACGAAATTGAAAATAAAAAATTTGCATTCTTAAAGTTCATCTGTATCCAAACTACATTTTTTTGAACGTCTCTTTATATTCGTACTATTCGATAAGTGCCGTCTAGTCAAATTTACCCGCAAGCGATAAAATTATTCTATGATTACTTTTAACTATAGATAACGAGGTTTGAATCCGGTAAGTTTAAAACCGGCTATATTAAAATTTGATGCAACTATAGATATAATATTGCGTATAAGATTTCGACTCGTTTGAGTTGCGTTTGAAAGTGAATTCTGTCGAGACAAAAGGAATTTGTAAGAAAATTTCCTTCGCTTTGATTAAAAAACATGTCTTTTCGACAATTTATTACTCTTAACACGAATATTACCTGAAAATCGATATTTTAATATAACCGTACTAGCAAGGGTAGAAAGTACAAAGGACGAACTGAATGTCTAGAAAATAGATGTTGAAAATAAAAAAGACGGCTACACGCGTTAAGGAATCAATGAGATAATTTGCGTTATTTTTCCTCATAAGAAAACTATTTGCAAGAACATCATGGAGAATCTCTTAAAAGACGTTCTGTGGAATTCTGCGAATGCCGCGAGGTGGCGATATATCTCCAATCAAGATAATAGTGTATGTATATAGTAGCAGCTTGTAATCGCTCGCCAACTCCTATCCAGGTCAATATGATTTGTCGCAGGGGCTCTCAAATTTTGCGAGAGGCTCTATACGGTATTTTATCGAATATAACGCGCTTGAGAGGGAGTGAGAGAGTTTCTTTTGCCGTTCACTTGCTCGAGCTGCACTAGCCGCGCTTAATGGCTTAAGTGCTGCTGCTGCTGCCGCTGCTGCTGCTGCTGCTGCTGCCGTCGGGTCGAGCTCTATACAGAGAGACTCTTTCAGAGAGCCAGTACTCGAATCGTTCATTTTCTTTAATTTCGCAAGCGTTTCATTTTATTAGATACACATTCGCTCGCGCGCTTAAACGATTTCTCTAGAGCGCTAGCCAATTAAAATGTTTATTCCACTCTACGATAAATTCAAATTAACACTGGCTAACACACATACACACATACACACATACGCGTGCATTCGAGCGCAATGTCATTTTTTATAATTCAAGCTTTATTCTATTTTCGCTTGTTTCAATCTATGCTATGTATATTAAATATACACAGACTAGCTCGCGCGGATTTTCTCGGAATAATCGTCTCGCTATTAGAATAAAGCTAACTTTAGAATTCGGTCTCACAGTCAGTCAAGTCGCGCGCTAATTGGATATTGAAGGATAATTATGCGAGCAAACGTTGTCGAAGAGAAGAAAATGCCCGAGTCATTATAAACTCGATCGACGTTTATCCTAGCAACGATGCGTATCTTCGACGTCTATGGCATGACTGTTAGTTACATAGGTATACTATATATACATATATACATACACCAGACAGAACTGTCCGATGCTCGTACAAATAACACACGTGCACGAGAAAGCCGCCACAGACCTTTCCACTCACCTACGCGCTTGGGGAAAGTTATTCGGGAATCTTGTACGTATCCACTGAAAGAAATAATATTTTTGAGGCAAAACGTGTGTGTCTTTATAGCTAAATGGTTTTGATTCAAGAGGAAAATCTTTGTTATACGATTGGAATAACGCGCATGATAAAAACAGATTTTTGTCAATCAATCAAAAAATTAATCTATTCTGACTAAAAAAGAAATAATTATATTTTCATTAATTTTTCATGCGGCTTCCTTGCGTCTAACTAAATTAACCTGCAAGTGGCAAAATCAGTTATTTTCCCTCGCTAACGGTTTAGGGAACACGAATCCTTTTAAAACAGTAGGATCTCGCAAGATAATGTTTTTCGTTTCGATTCAAGTAGATCTTTTTGTGATAAGCTGTTTAAAATAATTTTCTATTTCACTCGAAAAGATTTTTTATTTGCCTCAAACGATTATTTTTTTTAGTGTCTAATATACGTACACAAACACTTGTGATTGATTCGACGCGACCATAGATATACAAATCTCCAATATAAATGAAAAATTCATCCGTGTACGTGCACACGTCGTCTTGTGTATAAAAAATCGACAGTATATACTGATTCAGAGACGGACTCGTCGAGATTGAGAGTTTTGTGTTTTCTTAGGCGTCTCGGACATGCGTCGTGTCCGCTCTGTTTGCACAATGACTCTTGGAGAATTCAAGGGGTTTACAACGATTTCCGAGGTAGAAAGAAAAGATATAAGGCCAAGAGGGGGGAGGGGGAGAGAAAAATACAGAAGAGATTTAAGACAACATACGTCGCTCAATGGAATTGTTTGAAAGCTCGAACGATATAATTTTCATTCGTAGGTTTGGCGAAAGGGATATGAGAGTGCTTTCGATCGTTAAAGGTAAACGCGCAAGAGTATACATAGAGCTATAGGCAGCTATGCAGTGGGAATCGATCCTCCCGTTGGCCGCGGGGCCAATCGAGCACATAAACGTACTCTCACATACGGCTCTCTCTCTCTCTCTATATATACATATATATATATGCATATGTACAGCACACAAGAGAGTGAGCGGCATTAAAACGCTTGCGCCTCGTTAGCAGCAGAACGTAATGATTATTCGGTTTGCGTATAATTTAATAACGATCCTGCGCGGTTAGGCGGAACAGTGTGTGCAGCGTCAGCATATCTTTCTCTCTCTCTCTCTCTGTCTGGCTTTAGCGGCGCGCGCGGGTTAGCGTAATCGGTCGTTACGCGCGATGACGTGCGTTTTGCGTGTGAGACTCTACATATGTGTATGAGTATGTGCGGTATCTACACATGTACACTGAGAGAGAGTATAGCGCGTATAGCGCGAGTGTCGGCTAACTTTGTTAACGTTCCAACGAGATTCCCGTTGCGTTAACACGATGCGGCAGCAGCTTCCTCGTTAACCCCGCGGCTGCGGGGGGACTGCATTCCGTTTCGAAGGTCATCATCATTCAAAATGTCCCACGACCGCAGACAGCCTCCCGCGCGCGTTTCGTTCCCAGCTGAGTCGAACTTGGAAATTGCCCCAACGCTCTCGACACTATTAATCCATTCTCACTCTCTATCTCTATCTCTATCTCTTTCTCTGAGCATATCGCGCGCGTAGACTGATCGTATAATAATAGCGAATCGATGCGTTTTAGTGGTAGCTTATAAATATATTAACGACAAAATAATATTTCATCTTTCTACTATATACGTAAACTATCGCTAGTGGGCATAATAAATTTTATACTTCGCTTTATTTCATAGCGAATTAAAGTAGCTTTTACTACAAAACATTGAAATTGAATTACTTAAAGAAGAGTACAAACTTTACTTTCCTGAATAATTATCGCTAAATCGAGCTCTAACAATTGTTTGCACTAAAAAACATTAGCATCGTGTATAACAAACGAAAAATATTAAATCTAGTACAACCGGACGATAATTGATAAAGCTCCGCTGGATATGTGAAGCTGTTATTAAAAAACCTCTATTATAACGCCATAAAGGCAAAAGGATACCTATTTGACTAAATCCTTGTACCCGAAAGGAATGAATTTAAACGTGGATTTCTTATTTAAACAATTTCTTGCTAAAGAAGAAATGTTTTTTTATTTCAAATTTATAAGCATTTTTGTACAAAATATTATATTTTTATTAACGTTTCCTAATATCTGATAGGTAAAAGTATTCAGCTATTTAAGATTATTTTCGTTTTGCTCAAAGGTATTTCTTTTCCTTGAAATAATTATTTTCTATTTTGGTGTAATAATTTTAAAGAAATTGTTATTTGCAAATATAAGACTGGACATCTAATAATATATTATTTTTACAATCGGGACTGTCGATTTTAATTCTATCAAGTTAACTAAAGTGTAAAATGTCCTTAAATTATAAGTTATTGTTCAAAGATATTTTATATAAGGATAAGCGAATATTGCAACTGGACATATTATTCAATTTTTTTCCAGACCAACAAACAGTAATACTATAATTCTCTGCTTGTATACGAATAGAAAAGGCCTTTTGAAGCAAAATCTAATAATCTTGATTAGCATGTCAAGAGGAAAAATCGCGTTGAAGCAAGCGAATTCGTTGTGAATTTTTTATTCGCAAAAAACATCATTTTATACGAATTTTCGTTATAATAATGAATGTTTACGAAATAAATAACAAAAGTTGATATATAAACTTTTCCTTATTAAATTATTGATTAAATTAAATACAGTAATTATACATATTATATTAACGATAATTTTTTATTCAAATTCATTGATACTATTCAGATAACATTTCCATTTGTCATTTGTTTTTGCTTCATAAGGATCTTTTTTTATGGTAATAAAATATTTGTTACTCTGACTATAACAGAGAAAGAAATAGGTATAAAGACTCGTGTAGCTTATATTGAGTCAGAAGAGAGGGAGAGAGAAAGAGAGAGGTTCTATTAATAAGTTATTAATGAATCGTGAGAAGGAGAGAAAATATCAGAAGAACGCGGATTGTTTTTATATGCAGAAATACACTGTTCTCCGACTGGCCTTGCTCTTGCGTAACGTTATTATACAGCCTATAATTCATTACTCTCTATCGCACTTCAGCGCAGTGTATAATCGATCGATAAAAGCCACAGCGATACCACTCTCGTGGAGTTAACCGAAGCCGTTCACGGCAATCGCCCAATAAATTCTTCGAGTGATTGTTGATACATACATGCGGATGAGAGTAGTAGCGCCAGTATAGCAGCAGCATCAAAAAGCACACTTTAAAAGCGTCGCAACCAGGTAAAAAAAACGACAGTCTCTCTCTTTCTCTCTCACTCTTTACCGCTAGCTGACTTTGGCTGCAACAGCGGTGGTGGCAGAGTACGCGGAGAAAAGGGGCACGAGTGCGGGTGGGGGGGGGGGGGAGATAATGGAAACGCGCGCGCGCAACAAGTGCACCGAGCCGATGTAATCTGGTATATACCTTCGACCTCGGAGTCTAAAGCGAGCGGCGCGTATTAAGGTCGTGCTCCGGATTAAAATATTCGAATTCACTTTGCCAGCTAGTCGAAAAAAAATTTCATTCTATGCCCTGAGAATAACTGCCCTCGTGTTTACCGGAAAATTTCAACGACATTATCGATACATTTGATTATCCATTTAACCGTGTAAAAATCGTTCCTATCTTTTTATCGAATTACTCGCGTAGATTGCGTTGGAGAAATTTAATCTAGAAATTATTAGCATTCGTATATGAATGGGCCGAGCCTTGTTGCGAGAGAATGCTGCTCATCATCGTGGAGATAATTTGAAATGCATGAAGCAATAGTCAAATACATTACTATGCGGTATTGTGTCATTTATTAATTAATAATTGTCAAGCTCTCAAGAGAGAAATGCGTCAGATAGAGAGACGCGCGAGCGAGAGAAAGAGAAAGGCACGCGTGCTGTGTATGTATCTACTATAATATATACATAGCTATACACATAAGTGAGGGCGAGAGAGAGAGAGAGAGAGAGAGAGAGAGAGAGAAATAGAGAGATTCGCAGCGAACCCATCTCCATTGCAATCTCCATTTATCTCCGGTCTGTCTCTCTCTCTCTCTCTCTCTCTCTCTCTATCTCTCTCTCCCGCTTCAGCCCACACATCTACTCAACGTATTCTCGTAACTCTTGCTCACGTCCATTAGAATATTAATGCGAATTGATGCACACGTGTCATTACTGTAATGAGTCGTTGGACCTGTCCACGAGTAGATTCGCGCTCACGCGCACTACAATCTCCTAATACCCACTGCAGACAGGTATATGCACAAAGTGCGGTGCACTATCAAAAGCAATCACGAAATTGCGGGTGTCTCTTCGAATTTAAATACCACCGACGCTCGCGAATACTTGTATGTGTAAGTCTATCTGCACTACTATATGTATATATATATATAGAGAGAGAGAGAGAGCGAGTGAGAAAAAGCGAGAGAGTTCGTAGCACTTTATACTATACATGGATTGTGTCCTCGTGTATGGCTCGATATGGGTTGCTATTACTTATTATATACCGTATTGTAAGTTGCTTTATAGAACGACGTTTCATTATTTTCTATCTATTGGAGAGACACTTGTCGAGATAGAGAAACAGAAAAAAAACGTGAAATTTCGGATTATTTACGACGTCTCTCTCACGGGATTATCCCGCGGGTATTGTCTACGGTCACGTACCTAACTTTTAAACAGGTGCGGAACTGAAAAGGCTGTGTGCAGTAGCAGTGGAGGAAAACAACCGGTAAAGCGATTAGTTCCCGGAAGGGAATTTTATTTCTTGATCTCTCTCACTCTCTTGCACTACGCCTTCTTTTTCTTCAAACCTTTCGTGTCTGTATAAATAAACCACTGACTTTCGAATATTTTTCTTACTCGCTCGTTCTCTCGCGAAAACACGAGTAAAAAATGCCGATGTCGTGTTGTTACTCACTACACAACCGGCGAAGGAATCTAATTGTTAGAACTGTGTGTAGTTTCTCGTTCGCTGGAGAAAAAAATATTGAATTACAAACTCTGCAATATCCAATCCAGCCTATAGGTGTGTAAAGGTATATCATAGCTTTATGTAATGTATGTATATAGATATATACATATGACATACGCACAGAGGGAAAAGTCAAGAGTCTCGAGGCAGTTTGACACGACTAGAAATGCGAAACAGATGAAATCGGGGCGATAGCGGCGATAAAAACGCCTATTCCGAAGACCATGAAAATTTGCATCAGTTTGCGCGCGCGCGCGCGCACAAGCTCACGAGACGAGATCCTCTCTTGATCTGCTGCTGTTTGCTCTATACACTTGCGAACAGTGATTCTCGCGAGAGAGAAAAAATGAGCGAGCGCTTTTCACTGCGCGCTTCAATCCAATCCTTTTTATAGACCTTTCTATATTTATAGAGCGCTGCTCGTCATTTTTAAATCTGCTCGCAAGCGGCTGATATATCGCTGGCGATAAATTATCCAATGAAAAATGTAAACTTACGTGCTCGTTTTACGGGATTCTCTCTTCCGAGATGCGTACACACACATAGACACACACATGTATACGGATGATTCTTTAACAGATTGACCGGACAACATTTTTTGTCTTTTAAATAATTTTAAACTCTCCTTTGACGCTGTATCTACGTTCAAATTTTTTTAAGATTTTATTCGCGTACCGTTTCGAAGTTACAAAGAGCAAAGTTGGCGTTTTCAGTATTTTTTATATATAAAGCTTGAAGCTCCTCAGGCATCAAAGGGCATATTTCAATAAAAATACAAGGGAAAGTTTTTTTATAAAATTTGAAAAACTTTTCAAATAAAATACTTTCAAGGCCGTATAAACCTATAAGTCACGATCAATTCATAAGCCATATAAGCCTCAAAAACATGTTTTGAAATGGTTTGAACATTCGATTGGTAACAAAACCATATCTGTATCGGTCACTAATTATGAATCGAGCTTTGCTTCTAATTGTCCTGCAATGCGAAGAGCATTTAAATTTATTGAAAAGAAAAAAAATTGATTGGCCAGTCAATCTGTCAGAGAATCGTCCATGCATGTAGGAATGAGTTATGAGAAAGACACGAACGAAAACAATTATCTTTTATCCGCGTAAAGTTCGAGTATACGAGCGATTAACGTCGTATTTGCAGTTGAAATTAATTAGCACCCAATCGCACATCAGATATCAACTGATCGAACTCGACTAGCGAGGTGATACGATTCTTATCGAGTTATTTTTCATTAAGATATTTCCGAGATTACCGTAGAAGGAATTGCCTTGAACGAATAAGCTCGTTCTCTCGAGCCAATGCAGTTCCACACCGAATGAGGAGAGAGATAGTCTTCGTATTTTATATATATATATATATATATATATCTATATATATATTACGAGCCGGAGAAACAATGCACAACATCTCATATACAGTAGTATTAGTAGCAGTTGTAGGCGCTAACGAAAAATTGTTATTTCATTATCCTTGAGAAGTAGCGAGTCATTTCGCGCTAAAGTGTTATAAGTCAAGAAAATGGCATTGGCTACGACGAAGAACACTCCAGTGTATATAGGTATGTCTATATACAGATATAGTAACACAGGTACAGGTAGAAATCGAGGATGAAATGCGCGCAAGCGATAATAGATCGCAGTAGTATAGTATACAGAGGGCCGGACCGGGACGATAGTATCTGTAGCTAATGGGACACACAATTAACGCGCCGTATATCTCGCGATTGGATCATCGTCAAACGCCGATAAATTAAGTTAATTAGCTCGTTACACGTATAGGTACGCGATCGCGCGCGAGTAAGAGAATTTTGACGAATGTGCGATGCTCATTAATCGAGAAGAGCCTCTACATTCCTCTGGCGGCTATTCGCTTTTTCTGCTTTTTTTTTGTTCTCTCTCTCTCTCTCTCTCTCTCTCTCTCTCTCTGCATAGCCATAGCAAGAGAGCCTCGTACATCGTGCGCGATCTTTATTTCGCCTCGTTAACTCGCGCGCAACGCGTAACTCTTCTGCGAATCGATCTCTCGCGCGAGCGCGACAAACACGTCCTACCTGTCTCGGTACCTCATTATCTCGTCTTCTCGTGTTGTCGCTGCGAAACACGGCTTTTAATTATTCGCGAGATTTCCTGCTAAGCGCGATATAATTATGCACAAAAAATTGGCAACTTTTCGCATCAACAAGGCCACGATTATACTATATATATACATTCTATGTATGTCCTTTTCTTTCTCTCTTGCTTTTCTGTTTAATATACAAACCGCTTCTCATCTCTCATGCTCGCTCCTCATCCGACAAATGTTTCGAGCCCCTTCCGGCTTTGGGTTTCAACCCTTGTTACTCTCTCTCTCTCTCTCTGTCTCTCTCTGTCTCTCTCTCTCTCTCTCTCTCTCTCTCTCTCTAGCTGGTTAGAAATTACTTTATGAGATTTTCAATCCCTCTTTCGAGTTCGTTAATAAGCTCTCAGAATTAATTAAAATTTCTCTTACCTCTATGTCTCCCCCTCTCCTTCCACTCTGCATGCTCAGACCGTAACTTGCACTCTGTCTAATTTTGCGATGTTACTCCAAATGAAATTTCACAGTATGACCAAAGTATGTAACTTACAAGTGTACCGGGAGGTAATTCATTCTCATTTATGATTCATTTTAATGCGTCGCCGCTTGCATACTCTTATGTGTACTATAGGTGTGTCGCTTGTATATTTTTTTAGATATTATATTTAGGGTCGTATACCCCATTAAGGATATTACATGAAATTAGCGTGAATACAATGAAGATTTTGATACAATATTCTAAAATGTTAATATACAAAAAGAAGATTTTAGATCAGTTATTATTTTAGTAACATACTGTTATTATGTACTGGACTACTATATTTACAAGAGATCATCTAAATGTTAATTTGAGTTTAATCATTATCGAACAATAATAATAAATTGCATCGTTTTTACGATTTAACATATCTCGAATCATTAATTTTCACTATGCAATTCTCTAACGAGTAATTCGATTCTTCTATCGCGTTTTTAATAGTCATTCGAGCGACAGTTGAATTTTCCGCTCTGCAGTGTCGAATTCCGGATTTAACGTGCGTTTCGTCCCTTTGTCTATTATGTATATTATATAAATCAACAGACTCACACATACGTCGCGCAGAGTGTCCTTTGCCATGTATTCACGAGTCATCTAACGCGACTCGAGTTTCACCCCCCCCCCCCTCTTCCTCTGCTGAAAACCACTAGCTTTTCACGCTATGACAAATCTGAACAATTAACACGTCCAGACACAATGCGAACATTTGCACCCTCACCCTTGTGTATCGTGCGACTATATTTATATATTGTTACTGTTTATTTGCTATACGAGTCATTTAGCGCAACGAGTGCATGTTACAAAACGTTGTTTGCATATTATATAACCGCACGTAGTAATAATTTAGGAAAAATAAAATAAAATAAAATTCGAGGCGAAGAAGGACGGTGCGGCAGACGTGGAATGCAAACACGTTAGTACCGCAGCTATTAGCCAGCACAAGCGCACTTATATTCCGCTTCGCGTCCATTAATGTTTGGCTCGAGTTGCATGCGGCTGCATTAAGTACACCGATCGCGAGACGAGCTCCGTTAAGTAAGTTCAAGCCAGAGTCTGATATACCTATATACATTTATACCTATATACATCTATTTACACACAGACAAATATATATATATATATATATATATATGTATAAGTATATTTACAAGAGGAGAGAGGGAATGCGTCGAGATGAGAAAGAGAGAAATTGCAAGGCAATAAGAATGACAGTTATACACGGCAGATTAGACTCGGTGAAAGGGGCTCTTTGCTTGTGAGCGATCTATACTTTTGTCGTATTACACCTCTCTCTCTCTCTCTCTCGCTCACTCAGAGCTTTTCCTAAGCTCAAGAGACGCGAGCCTTTGTCATTGCTCGAAGAGCGACGCAAATTAATCGGATCGGCACATCAAGTAGACGGAAATACAACCACCGTACGGTTACACAATACGCAAGACGTAAAGTAGCTCCGATTGTGTTTTGAACTTTACTATTCCGCGAGATAGTGCTTTCTTACGCTTGCTACCTCCCATAAGCTCTCCATTCGCACTAAGAGCTTGATCATTCAAAGCAGCTTTTTTTTTATATCACGTCTCTAGGTGTGTACATATATATATACATTTGACAGAAAATTGCGATGTCTCTCTTCAGTCGAACGCAATATACATTTAACAAATCGCGTCAACAATCGTCGCGGCACGAGATACACAGAAAGGCTTTTAGCTAAATTGATATTGTAATTTCGAGAAGATTTTACTTTCTCTCACTTTGCGCGAGTTTATTGGACTCATTCATCTCTCTCTCTCTCTCTCTCTCTCTCTCTCTCGCTTTCGAATGCTAAAGCTGCGCATGCATCATTATTTTTCGGGACTAGCCAGTTTTATTTCCTCGATATTAATCCGCAAGCTGCCAAAGTGAAAATGTGCGCGCGCGAGTATACACGCACACACATGCAAAAAACAAAGACTCGGGAGGAGAGCCACCGCCGCTGGCACAATGGGGCGGGAAAATTAAATTGGATTTGATCCCCCTTCCGCTCGCTCTCTCTCGCGCGCGCGCGCGTCTCTCGAGAAGCCAAAAATAAATCTGAAAAAATATGTGTTTGACAGATATTGGCTAGCGCGATCGGAGCCCCTAAGCTCCTTTGCCTTTTTTCTCATTTTCTCGCTCTGTTTTCTCTCTCTCTCTCTCTCTCTCTCTCTCTCTTGAGAAAATTACCATAGCTTGCGCTGCGCGCGCGGCGGGTAACAGCTGCTAGACGTCGGTGGCGGGACCTCTCTTAGCATCTGATAAACTGATAAAACCGAGGTGCCCGTGCGTATATAGTCAGCGGTAAATGTAGCGTGTACAGTATAGTAGTGGTGTGCGGACAGCGGCAGCCCTTTTTTCCCATGCGCATAAATACGCTCGAAGAACTCATATGCGCGCAGCAACGCCGTTGGCGTCGTAGCTTTCTCATAGCGTAAAATAGAATTTTGATTATGGTCCTGGAATTTTTACCCGATCTCGGCCATATATGTATACATATATGTATATCTATGTGTACGCGTGTATGTGTAAGCTATTCTCAACTTACGGGACTTAATTTGTTGCGTCTATACGTTTTACTTTTTTCGAGGAACAACGCGGTATGTGTTTTAGTCGAAAATGATCCGCGTACGTTCGTGTAAAATTCCACGCCTAACTGAAGTTGCGCTCGCTTTGACGATCCCATGGATTGCTCTTGGTTGATGTACCTTTTTTTTGTTTTTCTTTTAACAATTTTAGCCGCCAACGTTTTTATTTCCCGAGCACAGGCGGCTACACTTTGATGTCGAATTTGTTCGAATTGAATTCGCAAAGAGATATCTACAACATTTTTTTATATTAAAAAAAAGAGAGAGCCTTAATTGAAACATTTATATATATATATATATGTGTGTGTGTGTGTGTGTGTGTGTATATGTTTTTTGTAAATTTGCTGCTCACTCAACTCAGCAGAACGAGCGTAAAACTGAATATTGTATCTGTAGAAGCTTATCTGCAAATGGATATATTCAAGAAGATCAAATTGATTTCAGATAAATTTTTAAGTTTTCTAGTTGTAGCTTTTTCCCCTCGCTTTAATAATAAATATATATAAAATATACAGATTATTATGCATTTTCCGATGATTGCTCAAACATTAATTGCTTTAGCATCTTTTTTTTATGTCTTTCATATGAATACGCACACATACACATTTATTTCGAAAGAGCCGTCGTTACCGTTAAACAGTAAGTATATACGAACTGGAACGTTTCGAAACAGCCCGCGCAATAAAGTAGCAACAGCAGCAGCAACGGCAGCAGCGAAAGCCAATAACCTAATGATAATTTGGTAGTTTTGCAAGAAGGGCAATAGCCGAGGGTGCCGAACCGAATGTGTCTATATAGGTATACGTATACACACACACACACACACATATATATATATATAGATATATGCATATATATCTATACATATAGTTAAGGTAAGAGAAACTCGCGAGAAAAGCTCGTAGAAGCGAGAGGCAGCGAGAGCGGCGGCCGATCCGCGGATTCCGCGCTTTACAGCCCAAATTAAGGCAAAGTGGCAGTCAGTAATTTTATATGGCCATCTCAGCTACTGATATTGAATTTCCTCAGTCGCTTAATCCGAATCCCCCGCTGGGCGAAGTCTCGTTTGAGTGCGCGCAAAGAGGGGTACGAGAGAAGGGGTGGTGGCTGATGAGGGGAAGAAAGTCGCAGCCGCGATCTCGCAAAATTGAAGGCATTGTTTTATGACTCGCTGGGAGAAATTGCAACTCGACTCGACTGGTCTTAAAAAAAATCCGATCTATATCTCTCTCTCTCTCTCTCTCTCTCTCTCTCTATCTATACCTACGTATATATATGTACATAAAAAAACGATGAGAAGTAAAGACACAATGGTACATTGTTTGTAATTGAAAATTCGAGGTCGTGGCGAATTAAAAAATTAGCCTTCGCGAAATGTATATACATACACACCATCGGTTATGGTCGTTAAGTCAAAATTGGAAAGCGACCCACGAAGACATTATTCTGTTGTTCGTGAGCTTATACCTATGTAAACGTGTATAAGTGTGTGTATGTGTGTGTGTGTAGAGAAGTGTGCGCGGTGTATAGTGAGAAAGCTAAATCGGCACGCAATTTTCCTCTCTTGGAGTCTTTCCTCTGGAACTCGCGTCGGCGCGGCCATGATTGCTCGTAAAGACCAAAAATATGCGCTGCCGATTGGCCAGACGGACGGCTTTATGACTGTCTCTCTCTCTCTCTTGAGCGAGAGCTGGAGCTTTAGCTCCGCGCAAGAGAAAAAGAGAGAGAAGCGCTTGTCGGTTTTATGGTTAATTTTTGCAATTTCGTAATTGCCTTCTCGACGAAGGAGCCCTATTCTCACGGTGTCAGTCATTGTCTCTCTACAGTCGATGCATAGCTCAATGAATACAATGTACGAGTATATATATCACAGTTCTATCCGTCTATCGATCATCGAAAAGTATTCACCAGTGTATGCAAGTATAACAATTAGAGCTAGTCATGATTGAGCTAATTCTCCAGAGACTGAATATACAATAGCGTAAGTTTATGGGGTATCCAAAGTTCTTGCTTACATAATATATACATACCTAGTAAATGAAAAGGCCATATCTCAGGGACAAGTAGCCCGTGTGGGTAAAATGGAAATTTGCGTATGAGTTGTACATCGTAAGGGCGTCAATCTCTCTCTCTTTCTCTCTCTTCGACACAATAAATTTACGGCACGATATAAAGCTGCCCGTCATAGAGGAAGGGTGGGGGTAGAGGGAGCAGTGACTATTTATACGTTTATGTACGCGAGCGCGTATATATAACGCGAATGGGGCTACGAGCATGACAATAAGTCCGCGGCCTGTTTAATAGAATAATTAAGGTTCCTCGTGTACGCAGCTGATGCAGCCTCTCTCTGTCTCTCTCGACACGCACGCCTTCTCGTCGTTAATATATACACGCGCAGCTGATACTATTGCTGCCCCGAAAATATGACTAGTTTTGCTCTATAGTATACGCACATATGCGTATACTATAATTTTACGGGAAGTTGGACACTTTGTTACCGCGGCTATATTATAATGTTGCGCACTATTAGTTCGATAGTGATATGGGCAAGATAATAAATGGTTTAGTTTAAAATTTTTAGTGCAGAGAATGTCAAATATTCCTACAATGAAAAAAATGACAATTTTCTGCAAATGGAATGTCTTTTTGGATGGATTCGTGTGATTCAATTCAAAGTGCAATTGCGTAATAAACATAGAATTTTTAATCAAAGCGAGTTTTTTGTCCAAACAGAAATGATTCTTTTACATAAAAAGTAAGCATTTATCTACAAAATTATTTTATTTTTGTTAACTGTTCCTCGCGTACACACGTGTATATTGTGTCTAATCAACTTAGTCTGCAAATGGCAAAATTATTGCAAGATTAATGCATAACTATGGTTATAATTCTTTTTCTTTAATTTCAAAACGATGTTTTTATCCAGCTATTTTCTCTTTGGCTCAAACGACTTCCGTCGCTTTAAAATCGTCATTATTATCAGTGCGCGTGTATTAGCATAAAATTTATAACGAGTAAATCAATTGATATTCGGCGAAAGTGAAAAAAAAAGTATAGACATAAAGTTTATCAACTTCGACGAATTCACCCAATTAGCTCAGCACGTTCATACGAAGAGTAAAAAAAGGTGCAAATGGTCACCTGCGGTCTCAAACTCTCAATTCGCAGTGTGTAGATAAAGAGAAGTCAGCCGTGCACGCTAAGATAGGAGGGGGTTGGTGTCGTATATATACATATATATGTACAGCTCGGAAAATCGACGAAGGCGAGAGAGAGAGAGGACCAGTCAAGTGGAGTCAGCAGCAGTAGCAGCAGCAGCAGCAGCAGCAGCAGCAGCAGCGCAACGGCCAGGCAAACTCCCCTAATGACTAAACTTGCTAATTTCGAGCAATTAGAACCTCTCTGTCTCCCTCTTGCAGAGGTTGTACCATCCTCTCTAATGTGCTCTGCACTTAGCTTGACCGATAGACAGTGCGCTTTGCGTCCAAAATTCTCGCTCTGGTCGTCGTGACGACATTAATGGCACTGCAGCAGCAGCAGCAGCAGCAGCAATGTAAGTCTCGAAACAAAGAGTTAACTTGGCCGCTTCCGACAAAAAGCTCTCGAGTACTTCGAGCTCACGCACTTGCTCGGTATACCTATACATTTGCACATTGTATGTAGGAGGATAGGTACAGGCAGTAGCTGTATACATATATATTGTAGGCAGTATTGCTGCTGGGCTAGCTAAGCGTGCGCGAGGATATTGAGTGTTGTGGTCGGTTTGAAGTTCGCATGGTGTGCGGAGTAACAAGCTGCCACGGCCGGATATTTATGGGGGCCGCCAGGGGTCGAAAGAGTCCTCCCGCTCCCCCTCTGGCAACACGGCTCGCAATCACATGTGCCACTAGTCTCGTTCTCTCCCTCTCTCTCTCTCTCTCTCTCTCTCGCGCGCGCGCGCTCTCTGAGCTCATCGTATACAGCCTACATACTTATAGGTATGTATACCATATATATATTTTGTATATTCACAAGTATAAACTGAAGTCTTTTTCGTGGGGGTAGAGTCTCTATATCGTTAGATACTCCACGGCGGTATGCGTAAACGCGTGTGACTCTTTGGTAGATAAGCGCGAGAGAGCATTATAAGGGTTGCATCCGTTAATGCGCGTCGCAGATTTATGTCGCGCGTGCGCACGTCGACGAGGCTAAAATTCCATCGGACGCAGCCGTTGTAGGAAGCTCCGTAAGACTTATGGACACAGCTCCGTATACTGATATCTGGTTGTATATGCACGTGCACAACCGCAGCTTATTCCCCTTTATCTCATCATTTATCTCGTGGCTCTGTAATTCTTTTGACGACGAGAACGCGATCCATCTTTGTACTGGAATTTTATATAAACATCGTCTTTGTTCGTACGTGGTCAATTGTCACTGCGTGGTACAATGGTACAATGGTAAAAAATGACATTTTCGAATTTTCGCTCGTCGCACGAGAGTTACGAGCTTTTTCTTGCGCGGAGGTCACTATCACTTCGTTGTTTCTCTCCCGTGTTTCTATGTAGTGTAATAGTACTGCTGCTGCTGCTGCTGCTTCTCCGGGCCACGTCAGCCCATAACCCTGCGCACTTAATTAAGCACGCATTAAGGTCTTGAGTGTGTTCCAATGTTCAACGAGGCTATGCGCAACTGCCTTCTCTCTTGGCGAATCAGCAGCGCGTTTCTCTTCGCTGTACATGTGCACGCGAGTATTCTATGCGAATACGAGGTTTGTACTGTAGATGTGTAGATCTGTAACTTTATCTCGTACACATAGAATATTTGGAGCATAGCATGCGAGTCTAAAAGTGTACAGTATAGAACGATCTCGTCTCAATCTTCTTTCTTCATCGCAAAGAAGAGAGGAAAAGAGAGAGAGAGAGAGAGAGAGACTGAGAAGGACTGAGAGATAGAGAGATATGCATATCCCAGATAAATATGATAACTTGCCGCGTGCATAGATACTTATAGCTTGACTAACAATCCGTATGGAATGATATATAGTGGTTTATACAGTATGCAGTCGGTTTTCGTTCACAGCAGCAGCGTAGGAGAGCGTTTGATGCATAGAAGAGGTAAAGGACAGTAGTGTCTGAAATAAATTTGCGTGTACACGGCGTCGAGAGGCGGCAGAAAAATTTTGATAGATCCACACCGTCTCGGAGCAATATTCTCTTGTACATATATATAGATACAGTCGCTCCTCCTTCAGTCTCACGCGCGCCCCCAGCGCATTCCAGCGCAACTGCTCGGCAACAATAAAATAAAGCATTTGTATCTTGTAATAACGGCTCGGCCCCTTCTCTCGTGCGGGAGCGAACATTTGCTTTTCGCAATAAATGCCCTGCTCGAGAAAGCTGCTCCTCTCTCTCTCTCTCTCTCTCTCTCTCTCTCTCTCTCTCTTTCGCTCTTGCAGGAAAGGAGTGAGAAAGACTGAGGGAGAGAGAGAGAGTATACGCTCCTTTGGAATAAAAAAGCCGAGATAATCGACCGGCTCGCGCGCGCGCGCCGGGTAATGATAACTTGGGCGAGATATAATGACCGAGTTCGAGAGGGAAAGCTCGAGGGGTAAAAAAAGGGGGGAAGACTCTCCGCGAGTCGAAGAAGAAAGAAACGAGCTCCAAAGAGTAGTGCCCGGAGGACAAGAATGAAAATAATCTAATTATTGGTGAAAACGATTATAGTAATTAGATGTGAAGGCCCTCTCTCTCTCTTTTCTTCTCGAGGAGGTCTCTGTTTGTTGGAATGCCCTACTCTCTCTCTTTCTCTCTCTCTCTCTCTCTCTCTCTCTCTCTCTCTCTCTCTCCTCGGCGTCTATTAAGCGACCAAGAAGCAGCGCATCTATATACGCGCAGACGAGGCAAATGAAAAGGTGTATTATATGTATATATATATATATATACCTATGCTCTCTTGCGTGGGGGACCTTTTCGAAGAATCGCCAACAGAGGGACGGGCCTTCAGGAACGTAATTGCTCCGGGATTTTTGAGGCGCCTCTCTCTCTCTCTCTTACTCGCGCAAAACGCTTCCTTCTCGCGCGCGCGCGCCCTCTTACAATGTGTACGTCTTCTTCCACTTTTTTTTTTCCTTTTCTCCTCCTCCACCTCCTCGTCTACAGCGCATTTAATCTACCTCGATAAAAACACGCTCCACGTAAGTGGATAATTACCTTTGAAACGTACGGTGCAAGAAGCATGTATATACCTATATACGTAACGGAACTCTTTTCCTCGGAGAATGCAAATGGAAAGCGGTAAAAAGATACACATACATACTTGTTTGAGTTATTGCCTTCCTCTTATTACCGATACAGATATTATATCTCGCTGAGAGAAAGAGAGAGAAGTAACTTGGCTGTGCGTACATAGTATAGGTATGTAATATGGCATATATATATGTATATACAGATGAGAGTATAGTGCATGAAAAAAAAAAAAGGAAAAGCAAGTCTCTCTCGGCATGTCGAGTATATAATATACAAAGCATCCGAGTTACGCGTCGTGGCAGGAGCAGCAGCCCTTCGAAAAGCGATCGCAATCGTTATCGCTCTATATCAACGAAACGCTCTCGTTATCGCAGCTTTATCGCTAATAAGATCTCACTGTGGACCGCTCGTTATCCTAGTCTTCGGTCCTCTCTCACTCAGTCGCTTTGGCATTTGCCGCCCTCCGTCCTCATTTTCGTACGATTGCGATCGTTAATTATCGCTATCTCATCCGATCGACCTCATCACACACAAGCCGGCCACCACCGATGTCCTCCTTCTCTTCCAACGTCTCCTAGCTCCCCCTCCACCTCTCTCTTCGGTTCTCGTCATTATCATTCTGGCAATTACCAGTATATTCCCACGTTATCATCTTGTTATCTCCAAGCCATCGGCTTCCGTGAGTCCAGTCAGCCTTGCGGATATTTCGATCGATTTGCTATATCTATGTATATATAGTACTACTCCTAGCAAATACTAGAGATAGAGCTCGTCGTTCTCAAGAGAGAGGGAGAGAGAGAGAGAGGGAGAACTACTTTTCCGCCCCTATTCTCTGCTTCTGTTATTTATTACATATTTGACGGTAGGGCCAGATTGTTATGGGCCATAATTGGATGCGCGCAGCGCTCTTGGCGCATTTGCTCACAGCTGTAAAATGAAGGCTTCGAGTCGATGTGCTAAAAGCCGATACTTTATATACTTATATATACCTACCTAGGTGTATATAGTTACGGGACCAAGATTCTTACAGATTCTTGTATTTGGAAATCGAGGAGGGCCTTGTATGCACAAGCCCATTGTATACAGTCGCCTCAAGAGAGGGAGAGCGGTGCAGAATAAAGGAATATCGCTAACCCAGCGTAAGCACGCAGGTATAGGTACATATATATATAACAGAGCCAGAGCAAGATAGAGAGAGAGAGAGAGAGAGAGAGAGAGAGTGAGAGAGGGGGAAAGAGCGGTCCATAATACAGTACTACGCGACGAGAGGACAATGACAGAGAAAGATACTTACCTGGCATAAGGGATCGGTTCTATCGTCTTTCTCTTTTCCTCTCTCACTGAGCATATACCTATACCTAGATAGCAAGCAAGAAAGAACCTGACACTTATGTCCCCCGACACGAGAGTCACCCGCTGAGCCTTACCGAGAAAGGTCGAACGTTCATATTAATTAAAATCGGCCGTTTTTCGGCTTGTCGCCACAGCCTCACACACACACTCACACACACACACACACACACACACAGACACGTGCACATATGAGCACGCGTATAGGCAAACACCAGGTATCCATAAAGAGAGATAAGGAAATATATTTCAACTCCGGGGAATAACAATATATCGGATGGATCCCCCCCCCCCTCTCGCTCTCTCTCTCTCGTTTTCGTCGATTGTTCCTGGAATCGGCGGCACTTGGGACGAGCAAGCGAGAAAGATGACGATTAAAAAAACGAGCAAGAGAGGAGCTGTGTAATTTGGATTTCTAAATTGAAGGTTTTGTATTTTTTCACCGCTCGTTGATGCATCTTGAGCCGAGTTGAGTTACGGCCGCTCATTAATCTCCTTTTCACTCGATGACTGCGGTAACGAAATATTTAAGGAAACAGAAATTAATATTATGTATTCGAATGAGCGAGAAGTCAGAGGGCTAATTACTTGGCTGCAACGTAGCATATCGCATTGATAATCCATCTGTAGTAAGAGCTGCCTAATTATCCATCGCTCGGCTCTTGATTACCCCCATATTATCTTCTCCGCGTTCGTTCGTTCATGTTCTACCGACTAAATAATAGCCAGAGCCAAACAATCGCATTAGCTTTCGTCTCGATTTGCAGAGAGCAAAGTTAGTTATATACACACGACGAAACGCGAGAGTAAGCTCGGGTGCACAGTCGTCGTCGATGTCTAATTGAAATAAAGTTTTACTCGTAAAAATCTTAGATATTTGCTGAAACTTGCAGGTCATAACTCTCGAAGAATTGATGTAAACAGCGGAGAAACAGAACGAAAGAGAGAAAGAGCGAGAGAAAGAGCGAGAGAAAAGCAGAACTGAAAGAGAAGGAGGTAAAGGGAGAAAGAGAGAGAGAGAGAGAGAGAGAGAGATGGGGTTGGACGAAGCGGCGGCGGTAGCAAGTTAATGAGATTACTTTCTAGAGGGTCCAGGGAAATGAGGAAATCTGATTGGACGACGGAAAAGATCATAAAGAGAGTAATTAGAGCGAGCTTTGTTCGGCTAGCAGCTCCGGCTTCACAATGCACAGCCTGACGCAGCGTGTCGACCAAGTCGCCAGTCCGGTATATAGGTCCAGAGAGAAAGATTGGCGAGTTAGCATCCGGCCGATTGGTCGAATCGATCGTACCGATTTCTCCGAGGGTTTTACCCTGTACACGATGCGATTGGCCGCGCTGCAGTTGGAAAATTAAAAGCCAAGCGTATAAAGTTTTTCGAACTCAGTGTATTATAGTTTTACGCGCTAAGCGCAAGATTCCAAATCCCGTACAGTAAAAAAGCTGTGGGAATTACGCTTTCTCGGCGGTTCAAGCGATTCCAATGGATTTATCCGTATTGATTATATGAATATTATTGTGCAATTGTTATTGATAATAGAATCTAACGTTTGTCGTGCTTGATTTGTTTGTGACAGTACGGTAGAATCGCCGAAACAGCCGAGCTGCAGCAACAGGAGTTGACAAGATCGTGCTGGTGGTCGACGGCGGCGTGAAAGGCTAGCTAGCTGCTTGCTGATTTTTCGGACTCGAGGCGCGCGGTGGGCCTACCGGCTCGCCCCCTCCCATCGGCCAAGCTGGCGAGCGCCCTAGCCGCTGGTATGAACCCCTACCCCCATCACCCGTCTTTGGCGGGTAGCCCGCACCACGGGGCCCCAGAGTCTCACCACGGCTACGGCTCCTCGACGAGCGGTAACGGCACGGCGACGACGCCAGACCCGAGCCCTCACTCGCCGGCTTACGGAGCTGGGCCTCAGGATGGACCCCAGGGCTACGGCTCGCATCAACAACAGGCCCAGCAAATGCCGAGCAACGGCCATCATCACGCAGCGCAGGCCATGATGCAGCAGACTCAGGACCAGCCCCACCTGAGGCCCTATCAACACCCCCACCTGCCACCACACATGGCCGGCTATCAGCCCGTAAACCACAACAACAACTGTACCCTCAAGGTTGGTATACGTATACATATGCATACATACATATACAGAAACTCGCATGTGCATACTTGTACACAAGGCTCACCGACAGTGCGCTACATCCATAACTAAAAGTAACGAGTTGTTTGCTTGTAATCGAGCCGCGGCTATTAATTACCTGCGGAGCACGCTTTCATTTTCAATATAAGCACAAGACGAGGGAACTACGTTTTATACACGTCACGCGATGGCTCATGAATCCGATGCGAGGATAAAGCGCCGGCAATAAAAATTTCGCCCTCTACGCTTTCGCGCCTCCGAGCAAATTGATTTCTTAACGCGATAGGGCCCCGAGAAAAGGAGAAAGACTCGTCGCTGAGGGAGAGGAGAGGTGTGCACGTTGCACGTTGCACTTCCACTATACGTATGTCCATGTGTACACTCACACTAACTTGTTCTCTCTCTCTCTCTCTCTCGCTTGCTTGCTTGCGCGAATCGCTCGAGGATGTCGGAAAAGCAGCATCGCTTTCGCGCTGGCATGCGGCCGCTCGCTCGCTCTCATCGGCTTATATACTATGTGGCCTCGAACGGCACATTTTTTACGGAATACCAACTTCGTTATAATAACTTGTCAGGTTACGTTGCTCGCTTGCTGTTCGCTTTATAATAACATTTATTACATAAGCTGTACTTTAAAAGTACATTCATTATGCAGCAACGACAGCATTAACGTACGCATCGTTGCGTAAAATTCAGCGTTACAAACTTTTTAATGGTAGCGCCCGAGCTCGTCGTGCCCCGTACACCGCTGGTACACTTTTATCCTTTATATCGACAAACTATCGAATAATACGATTTAATTACCCACATGCAGCTCATCTCCTCGACATCGTCGGCACGGTGTAGAAAAAAATCAATCCGAGAGTAAAGCAGCTAACCGCCAACCAGGCACACGCAGGCGCGCGAAAAAAAGTAGCAAAACTTCGGGCAGATACAGCCACATGTGCTCCGCGAGTGGAGGGGTATTAAAAAAAAGAAGCCGAAGGGTGCATAGAATTTAGCCGACATTATCCGGCTACGCGAGCCTCACTTAGCCAACCATTGATAAACGTAACAATATGGGCATTTACCGTGGAGAAATATAATTGAATAAGAGAGGCCTGGGGAACGGGGGACCATAGGGAAACGTGGGAGGGGGGAGAGAGGACAGGCAGGAAAAAGGGAGAGGAAGAGAGAGAGAGAAAAAGAGCGAGAAAAAGAGAGAGAGAGACCCCCTCTCTTGAGCAAACTTCCCCC
This sequence comes from Apocrypta bakeri, assembly GCA_018906985.1. Classification (NCBI taxonomy): domain Eukaryota; kingdom Metazoa; phylum Arthropoda; class Insecta; order Hymenoptera; family Pteromalidae; genus Apocrypta; species Apocrypta bakeri. The sequence goes on along the minus strand of JACCIA010000012.1, from coordinate 305,163 downwards.
TCCTCTGGTCTTTTCCCCTTTCGACGAGATCCTTTCGATTTTTATTTTTCCCCACCGCTCGAACATCAGCAGCTTCGGCATAGAGAGAGAGAGAGGTAGAAGAGACAAGGGGGAACGCTTTCTTACCTGTGGGCCCAAGAGGGGCCCCTTATTCCAACCACCACCACTCTGTTGTGGCCGCCACCGCCGCCGCCGCCGGGGACAGAAAGAGAGGGAGCAGCAGTCAGTTGGGCCCTGACTTCGGTCGGGACAGGTTCGTTATCCCTGCAGGATTCGGTCCGTTTTTTCTCTCCCCTCCAACTGGCTTCAGGAGTAGTCCTGCCTCTCCCCACTCTTTATAATACAGCAGCGGCAAAGGCTCGCGTGTGTGTCTGCCCGTTCTCTTGTTCGCTTTATTCAGATATCAAACGTACAAACGCTCTGTGAAATCGTTTTGTCAGTCGCGAGTGAGTGCGTAAATAGCTGTGTGGAATCCTCTCCGACCTCGTCCGACGATTTATCGGGGCCCGCGTGAAGTGCATAGTGTTGTGTGCTCTCTTGTGCCGCGTCTCTTCTCTCTCCGTCTGTGCGTTCGAACCTGCCGACGCTATATTCTCTACGCTCATTGTTCGTCGCGTGACCAGAAGTAGTGTATAATACACATGCACAGCCGAGCACGAGGACACAGATATACACTGGAAATAATCACACGCTGGATTACAACTTCTCTCTCGTGCACGTAGAAACGGAGAGTTTATCTGTGTATGTGTGTACGTGTGTATGTGGCCAGTATTGCTCCGCTTTTTCCTCTCGACGCGAGTGAGTCTACTTAACGGGATATAAAGAAGTGCGAAAAAGAGCAAGCGGAACGGAGGGAGAGAAGAGAGATCGGCTTGTTCTCACTACTTTCAATTGCGTCGCGATCTCGCCGAGGCGCTAGACCGTGAACGCTGCTCTACTGTATACCTGTGTCTGCCACTTTTTTACACAATATGGAGCTGCACCATCACTTTGGCAGTATCACCTCCCGCATGCACCAGATGAAGTGCTTTCCCGGCGACAGAATTGTAAGAATCGTAAGAATCGTGCCGCTTTTCTTTTTTACTCAATATGCATTATTTATAACGTCTAGTTGTTATTCAATTCCTCCAAATCGACGTCGCGACCGGGCATTTGTTTTCTTACTTTCGTTATGCAAAGAGGAAAAAAAAAGACGACGCCGTTAGAGGGAACGCGCGCTCTGCGAAATGCATCGTTAATGCAACTTTCTTTGCTAGATTATCCGGGAGATAAGCATGGATACTTTCGTTCGCACTCATAAATATAAATTTCATAAACAAACAAACGGATCAAGTCAGCTTGCGAGTACAGCGAGCAGCAGTGAAAGTGTTTTTTACGGTTACATTTATATACTCTGCACTTGGGACATTATTCATTTGCTTTGACAAGCGTAAAAAGTGGGTTGGGCAAAAAAGCCTTGGCCATTATCGGAAAATTAATAACATCTGATCATTTCATTCGTGCTCGCCGGTATCCATCAGTATTAATCGTCGAGAGAGTGAGTGACAAACAAAAAAAAATACTCGTTCGCGAGACGAACTTTACTGCTGCGGCACTTAGCGAGGATGTAAACGCAGTTTTGTGCGAGTGAAATTGTTTTGTTAGCTTCTAGAATGAAGCGGCACGCGCGACGGCCGTTCCCGCGTGCGCACAGATTTACAGCCACTTTTCCTAATTATATCAAAGTGAGATAAAAGTATCGTAAAAATTACAATCAGTATTTTATGGCTATAGGATAAACGTGACACTCTCTTGCTCGTGTTAAATTATGAGCGACGCGCTCTCGCGCAAGTGAGCTCCAACGAGAGACTCTGGCGAAAGAATTTCCGACAGTAGGCTCGCACTGTTATTTTCGAGAAATTCGTTTTCTTCTCGACGGGAACAAGTGTAAAAAAATCATTGCGCGATCGATGCAAAAACCTACGAGTTACGTAATACAGGGATTTTGCGTTATGTATTATATATACGTACTCACACGCACACACACAAACACACATAATATAAACTCTTTCGAGAGACATACACATGTGACTAGACCTTGGATACTCAATCATAATTTGCAGCGGGCGCAAGCGCGCTAAAAATGTCAGGCAAACACAATTATTCAAAGTTCATTAAAGCGAGCGTAATTAATGAGACAATTAAAGCGGTGTAGTGCAAACAAATTTATTTCGAAAGCTTGGTAAATTGAACAAACGAGATTTATCGAGGGGATAGAGAAAGGGAAAATTGGCCGCGCAGTCGTGAACGTACACATGCACACAGGCGCGCACGCATACGCACATACATAACCGAATAGTTTTGGGGTGAAGCTCTTTGTGCGTATACGCGTTTGTTATACAGAGCTACGGATAGGACGGCTAGCGTAATCTACTCGGCGAATCGCGAATGAATATTTAATTTTATGGCAATGCGCTTTGTATGAATGAAGCATAAAGCATGAAAATGACACGCAGCAGTGATATCGAGGTCGTGCGTATATACCGTTTTACCGGCACGCCTTAATCTGTCCTCCTCCTCCTCCACTCGCTTCTCTCGCAAGAGAGAGAACTAAACGACCAAGATCTCATCAATGACAGTATATATAGTCATTGCTCGCTGAGGGCGGTCTTTTTCCTCATACTTCTGCTTTCCGTTACTTTCCTCTGACTCACGTATGTATAGGTATATACACATAGAGACACTCACACACATGTACACACATGTACACGCATATATATATATATATATATTAATATATAAACACAACTCGTTGCGATAATGATGGTGATTTTTTTTCTACATACATGCCGAGTAGTATAGCGATAAAAGTTTATATTGCTAGTCGCGGCGAAAAAAAAGAAACGAGTTTTATCTGCTCGCGCGCACAAGTTGATACTTAATTAATGATTATATCGAGCTAGTGTTAATACCCTGCACTCTCTTGCTCTCGTGGCTCTTAGTGCGCGAGTACGCGAGCGCCAAGTTTAATTCATTTTTCAATATGCTATAAATTAGTGCTTATCAAAATTTAATCGATCCCCAGAGCGTGCGCGCCGAGGCTCGGAAACTTAATTAATATTAAATTGCCAGAGAGCGAATGATAGGAGAGATTTCTTCTACATACAATATATAGCTTTTCCAAAAGTATCTCTCTTTCTCGGTGGATAAAAAGATACATACATCTATATGTATATATGTATATAGAGGGAGTAAGACAGAAATAAATGGAATATTTGGAAACAGGACTAATTCTCATTGTACAGAATAAATTATATCGAGCCTCGTTGCTCCGGCAAAGTATAAATTTCGTGAGCCATACTGCCTTTGATTTCCATAAAAATGTCGTGTCCTTATCGATCGTCATATCTACAGCTAAACACAAGTATGCGCGTATATAATACAAGTACATGACACATCTACACATTGAAATATACAGAGAGAGAGAGAGAGAGAGAGAGAGAGAGAATGAGTTGGAGAAAAAAGACTATATAACAAGAAAGCAGTATGTTGTAGAGACGCGTAGTTAGAAGGAGAGCAGTAGCGCGCGTTATAGAAGCCGCTTTGCGAGCTCGTGTGGCATTTTAATGATGTGTCGTTTTCTGTTTCTTTTGTGAAATTCCAGCAAGAAGGCGGCCCGGGAATGGCGACGAGCAACCAGCAATGCGCGGGCTGCGGAAACAGAATAGCTGACAGATGGCTGCTCTATGCGCTCGAGCGTTATTGGCACAACAATTGTCTCAAGTGCACGTCTTGCGGCACAGCCCTTGCGGAGATTGGCCAATCGTGTTACAGCAAGGGCAACATGATCCTCTGCAAAAACGATTACACGAGGTAAGTGTTGTTTTCACTATTCAATATACATTATGCTACAAGAGACAAAGATCAGATTTATAGGTTTCGATTTATTTAAATAAGGACTTCGTGGTCTCTTGGACAATCTCCTAATTAGCCGACAATATAAAGGTAGATTAACCATAAATGATACAGGATCAGATATTAATAATACTTAACCTTTCGAATAATAAGTAAAAGTTAAGTCTTGGCGCAATAAAATTGGTTATATAAAAAACTTAAAAAGATTAATTGCGCTGGGAATGAAAAAAATTTTAATAAATCAAAATAACGCACACAAGTATTTACAAACGCCTGTAAAAATACAAATTAATAAGCGATAAATAATACAATTTCGAGAGAGATTGACTGATTGACCGATAAATCATTATTAATAGTATCTATTGTAGAAAATTATAAAAAACGAAATAGAACTTAGGTATATGAACTAAGCTAAGGGTGGACGGCTGAAGTTAATTAATGAGATCAGTTCATAGATTCTATAATTGTTGGGAATATTTGCGCATAATGTTAGCTATTAGGCTCTTCGTAATAAAAAAAGGAATCCGAGTATCTGCTGTTTGAAGATCAATTATACAGAAAGAGAGAGAGAGAGAGAGAGATAATTTGAGATTTTACTAGTTATCAACATAGGGATATAAAGACTGTTTTATTTTTTCTATACGGTAAAAATTAGTATCACAAATTTACATTAAGTACATAAAATGGTATAGGTACATTAAATTACGACTTAAAACTGCCAATTATAAAATAGATTATAAAATAAAAAAAAGAGAGAGAAATGGAGAGAACGATTCTTCGTGTCTATAATGTATATATTTGAAAATTCTTATAAGTACCGTTAAGCGTAATCTCACGGCGACGTTTACGCGCGGAAAGATAGACACAAAGTAGGCTGCCCGAACAGTACTATACTATAGTATAGTATAATCGAAGGGGACCGTTCCAAATTTAGAGAATTCGAGGCCGACCGGCGGTAGCAGCAGCACGAAATTTAATGAGAAACAGACGCGACTGCCCGGAATAGAATCCGCGCGTTCTCTCTCTCTCTCTCTCGCGCTTCTTGTTCCACGTTCGCTCTCTCTCTCTCTCTCTTCTCTCTCTTCAGTGCGCAGTAAATATACGCACTGTATAGTGGAGAAAGCAGCTCGTTCCGGCATTAATTATTTCGAGCTTCTAATCGAGCGAATTGCGGAACCAAATCATGCAACATGTTCATCCTCTCTCTCTCTCTCTCTCTCTTCTTGATCTGTTAGCGGAGAGTAGCCAGAGCGAGTCGGAGATATAGAATCGTCCGGTGGCGCAGTATCAATATTTGAAGCTGCGGTACGGGCCCGTCATTAATATCTCCGAGGCGATTCGGCCATCTGAGGTAATTGTCACGACTCTCGACGCAATTATCTTCTGTATATACATATGTACGTGCAGATATAGATGTGTATGCGCATTGCACACGGTGAACCATCGTCGTTAAGAGACGAAACGCTCTGGAGCTTTAAACGCGCACATACACATACATACACACGTGCATCGGGCAACCGGATGAGGCAGAATGGAAAGCACTGCACCGAAAAAGACGAGTAAGAGAGAGAGAGAGAGAGAGAGAGAGATGGTTCGTTTCTTTCGGATTCAAGGAATGTTTCAATCAGTTTGATTGAAGGGCTGAGCCACGGCAAGAGGGTAAACTCGATTTACAGCCGTGTAGGGTGACGTGGCGCGCGCGCCCGCCTGCTCTCTCTCTCTCTCTTTCTCTCTCTCGCAACTACGACGGGGGTGGGATGGAGGAGAAGGAAGGCTGCTGCTGCTGCGGTGGACTGGAAGCCAAGGGTTGGGGTGCCACAATCACCGGGATGCGTCCAATCACCCCCACTAAAGTTGCCTTTCCGCTGAAAAGGAGGGAGCTCCACTGCGGAAGAGGAGCACACGCGAGAGCGAGAGAAGCAAGACTACAGCAGCAGCAGCAGCAGCAGCACCAATCGTCGCAGCGCTTTCTGTTGGAGCTCGCTCGCTCGCGCGTCCTGGTTTGGCCTAGATGTGCAATCAGACCGATTTGAATTCTCTATCTTTCTCTTTCATCCCTCGCTTACATACCTATATACATCTACATACTCACTCACTTCCCCTACACGTATGGAAGCTGCCTACGTGTGTGCGCGTGTATGTGCAAAGAGAGAACGCGCGCATCTATCTGTCTCTGTCGCTCCTGGCCGAATACCAAATTCCAGCAATTTGGTAGCTGGGTACTTTGTTGAATCAACATGATTGGGCTTGACGCGCAGATCGAGGGAGCGGGAGAGCCAGAGATGTATGTGTATATATGTGTAGCCTATATATGCATAGTATACGCGTCGCTTTCGCCATGCTAAGACAATACGCGCCGCAATCCTCGTGACTTTTTTTTCTCGCGTCCTATAAACTCGACTGTTTCAACTCTGATGCGAATTACGATGTATAATTTTAACGTATGGAGAAACAATCGGAAAAATCTCCAAATCCAATACATATTGAACGAGTAATTTATGAATTTACGTGGCTCCCTCATTGAAATACTGCAAATTTAAATGAAATTTCAAATTTGTCTCAAAGGCTTAGGCAAAATGAGCAAAAAGGAGCTCCCGCGCGAGTGCTAGCCTGGAATATGAAATTTTGATGCGATCGATGCCGTACTACATGTGTGTCTACATATATATACTATATACACACACACACATATATATATATACGTAGAAAGAGAGAGAGCTTCGGACTCGAAGGTTGTTTTAGCTTTAAGGCGGCCAGAGGAAGATTGAAAGACACGAGGGAGGAGAGAGAGCAAGAGGAAGTAGGGGTAGCAGAAGAGGAGAGTGAGAGAGTGAGAGAGAGTTAGAAACGGAAGGGGCCAGGGGGTGGCTAGCGCGTGTGCGCGCTCTGCGATGGCGATAAGGGGGTTCATTAGAAGCAGTTTATTACTGCCTTTGAAGTCTCTCGCGTGTTACCGTTAAGTCGCTCGATATCTCGTAATATCTCGCTCTAATCTCGCGAGGAGAAGTTAATTGCTACCGCGCCACCTTCCTCGCCGCAAGGCAACTCTTGCCTTCCCTCTTCTACCCTCTACATACTATATACACGTACAATCTTGCTGTCGCGGCGTTGCTGCTGTTGCAATTACACGTACGGACCTCTTTCTTTTATTTTTATTTTTCTTTAATTCATAATTATAAAAGGGAGAAAGAGAGGTGTCGAAGAAAATGTGTATACATGCCGTTGGAATTTCGTTGAACTACACGGGGATACACGGGGTTCAATCTCATTGAAGTATTATTTATATTTAGGTCTGCGGGATCCATATTATTTTCAATCCATATTATTGCTCAAGGGCTGCGCTCCGGTTCAGCTAATTGTGGAGTCGGGCGTGTGCGTTTTATTTAGTTGCGGCCACATGAAAAACATGGCAAGAGAGAGAAAGAGACAGAGAGCGCACGCGCGTGTGTCACGTTCGTCGCGTACAACGGGATATTACACGTGACGTTTATGTCTCTTACGTGCGCCGACCCTTTATAATTACACCAGCAACGTTTTCAACAGCCATAACGAGTACTCCTGCCTCGTCGCACCTAACTAACATGCTCGACTATGCGCGCACAGTTTTCGAATGATTTTTCAAATGCTCCAGATTTCGGATGACAGCTTTGGAGCTCACGTGTTCTTCCACAAATTAAGTATGCGCATAAATGACAGAGGGAGAAAAGAATTTTTTAATCGTTATTAATGTATAATTACTTATTGTAAGTATGTGTGTGTGCTATTGGATGCGTATTAGAGAAAAAACTGCTAATGCTTAACAACAACAAAATTTTGCAATCGTTCCAAATAATGTATATTTACTTACTTTAATTTTATCGTTTCAATTGCTAAGATTCCAGTGAACCTATTTCATTCTCCGTCGCTTACGAATTCAAAAACATTTGTTTTATATACACAGATTTAATCGTATTATTTAACTTTATTTAATCGTATCTAAAAGAGGTAATTATTAATGCAAAATTATCTACCTTAATCAAAATAATATACCAAGGCATTACTGATTATTACTGAATATAATATAACAATAATTAGTTCGAAAAATATTGGTACTTATTACTGAATTTAGATAAACGACGATAATAAAATGAAGGAATCGTTACAATCGAACTTCATCGAGTTCAGTTTATTTAGCCGTTGTTTGATCATTATTAATTATTTTCTCAGCGCACAAAAAGACAATTTGAAATTTTTTCACAGTCGATAGATAGAGAAGAAAGAGCATATAGCTCGTATATATTCACCTCGCGAAAAGCGCGTGCATTATAAATGTTCGTTGTGTCGTCAAAGCGAATTTATCCAGGCGCGCGGATGTTTCTTTGACGAGCCGTGTGCGGTATACGCGCTAATCCGAAAAAAGCCACGGCGACGGCGTGCACGGGTAATTATTCGACGTACCTTTTTGTTTTCGTTCCGTGGAAGCCTCCCCCGACCCCTCCCCCTTCCCCCCGCACTGTTCTTTGTCTCCGATAATTGGAAAATTCTCTGTGTTCAAACTGCGCATCAAAGACAAAATAAAAATGATTATTCGCTTACGGTGAGAGCCACTTGGTGTGGCAGGATTGCAAACAATCCCTCCTCGGAATAATGGGAAAAATCAAGTCGTTCCATGCATCCCGCATTTATAAGTCTGAAAAATTCAATGAGAACCGCTAGATAGTGGCGGTTAAGAGTGCCATCCGAAACACTTGTATTTTTCAATGACTCACTCGAGATCAAGAAAACGTGTTGGAGCCGAGAACGAGAGAATGAGATAGTAGACGTCGAAGCGGTAGTAGGAGGGATAGTACGCGGCTAAAGAGATAATGAGGCACTTAACAGAGTCAATGTGGTAGTTTTATCATTGGCTCGATCGGAACCGAGCTCAACTTCGCTAATTGAGAAAAAAAGGGAGGCTAACGTAGCTGCAGCAGCAGCAGCAGCAGCAGCAGCAGCAGCCAAGCTTTCGAGGAGCGGCTTAACGGCTCGAGCCAGATTCTTGTCAGTGTCGATCCCTCCGCTTAAGAACGCCTTCGAGAGAGCGCGACGCTTCGTTTGCGCCATTTCCCTCCATTACCTATCGTTCCCCCCGCGGCTTACCGCCAATCGCATTATCAGCCAACAAAGAGCTCGATTACACGCTAATGCGACTAGAGAAAGAAAGAGCGATTTCGTTCTTCCACCTCCGATTTTCATCTTTTTTTCGCCTTCCTGGTATACTAGCACACTTTGTTGCTTTCTCTCTTGTCGAGGTTTTGCTTTTATATCCTAGCGGCAGTCGATACTTTGACACCGGCTTATCCTACAGTGTTATATACACATTTATACACATACATAGACATTCTCTCTGTGTACTTTCACTTTCTACTCGTGCGCGTTTCAGCTACGATGTAAACGGGCAAAAATTAAAACTGCACTCGTCTCTCTTTACAGTTCCGCTCTTCCGCGCCGTCGCTACTTTTGTTTTATTTCGTCAATTTTTTGTCCTCCCTTGCCGCAAGCTCCCATGAATTTTAATCCGGACGCCCGTACTGCTGGTTCTGTTCGAGCTGAAAAAAGGATACGTTGCCTGCAGGGATAAAAGAAGAAAACAAAGGGCTCCGCAAGCGAGTTATATTTTTCCAAGCAGCCCGTCGCACACTCTCGCGAGATAAAGAAAATAAACTTTGTCATCGGTCTATCGCTATATATTTCGCGAAAACGTTTCTATCTCACTTTCTCTCCATTAGAGACTATTCGTTCGAAAGATAACTGTACGATCTGTCGTTCACTTGTGCGCACGCGCGCAAATTTCAAAGCCTCTTCTTTTTTATTTTTTTCTTTCAACGAGGCAAAGGACAAATTTAACCGGACCTCGTTCGCCCGTTTAATTTTTCATGGTATTGAGGGAAAAAGAGAAGCGCCCGGCTAAAGCAAGGGGGTATGCAAAAAGAGAGGCAAAGCGCATATACGGTATTTGCTTGTAAAAATACAGTGCGCGACGCCTAACGGCAATTTGCGAAAAAAGTACGGCGCGAATTAACTAACCGCTCCGACGGTCGACTCTTAATCCGCGAGATACGTCTCTCTCCGGTTTCTCTCACACGCATGTGTATCCATGTATATATGTATATATATGTACACACACATATATATACATATACCTATATACGTAGACTGCAGCCTAATAGCGACGAACCATTTTTCGTCCGCTTTAAGTCGCTCCCGTCATGCATATTTAAAACGAGCTTGGATAATCGCAAATAAAAAAAAGCTTACGCAGCGAATCGCGAGATTAAATCGTTACGAGGTGGTTGCTAAATGCGATAGAAAAATTCTCCTGTCTGTTGAATTCGGTGTTAAAAGTTTTAATTGCCCACAGCTGTAGCGCAATCGTGATCCTTTACTATACACTATCTTTCTCTTTTTTCCTCTTTCATTGAATATAATAATATGTATACGTATATATGTATATACTCTGGTAAAAATTGCCTGAATTGGAACTATAGGCCAGTACTGGTTACTGGTATGGGTAATTATATGGAGATGATCGTGGAACGAGTTAGAATCATAATAACGTACTGACCTAATACTAGTGTAACAGATACAACCAGGATTAATACTGGGGCGTGCCAAAAATTTCAACCAGAATTAAAACTACATATTCTTCGAATACGTTTTTCAATAAGTACAATACTGATACGGTACTGGCGCAATATCATAATCAAGTACGTATCCAATATTGGCTTTAAAATATTTGCTTCGATATTGGTTAAGTACTGGCTTGCAATGCTGTCATAGTACAGAATCATTAGTCAATTCTTGCCAGGGTATACATGGGCAAGAGTTCTTTCTTCAGGATTTTGGAAAAAGTCTTCCGTCACTCAAAATGAATACGAGAACTCGCCTTTTAGAGTCTAAAAATGCAAGGCGCGCGCGTTTAAAATTCATTTTCAAGCTCAGCTCTTTCTTTCTCTAAAGTCAAATTATATGAACCAGTCACCCAACGTAGAGCATGAATCTCAATGTTATTTCTGGCAAAAGTAAGTTAACGTCGGGGTAGCAGGAAGAGAAAAGAAAAAGCAAAATAACAGTAGCGAAGCGCACGCGGTAATCACAGTTGAAGAACAAATTCCATTGAATTATTCGTCGCGACAATCGATTCGCTAATGTACACGTGGTTACCGCTGAGTTAAAGAACAAGCGCTACAGTAGTATGAGAAAGAGCTGTATGTATATATATATATATATATATATATATATATATATACACAGAGACGTCGACGAAGAGACACGGGCATAATAATAATTCCATTTGCCGGTTGCGCTCGGCATAGTAACTAGCGTCCTCGTGAGCGCAAAGTCCAGGAGTCTTTCCACAACGACAGTAGCAGCAGCCAACCTAATAACCGCGATCAGCCGTCGCTTATGTGTACCTAATATATCAAATTATGCCTGCGTGCTTCGAATGACGAGCAGACGTACAAGCTTGCATTTTTCGCTACGTAAGCTCGCTCTAGACCTCCCCCTCCTTTTAAACCGTTTCCTCGCATTAAACGTTCTCTCGCGTGTATATGTGTTGGTCGTTAGCTCAGTGTGTGGATAAGGTAGACTTGAGGGGCAGGGGAGGGGGGAGGGGGGAGGGGGTGGGTGGGTGAGAAACGCATGAATTATGTAATAAATTAGCAAATCAGAGACATCGCAGAGGCAGTGATTAATGTCTGTATAAAGCCCTACCTCGCGCGCAACCGTAGTCTCTCTCACTCGCTCACTCTCTCGTTTCCTCCCTCGTTCTCGCTATTTTGCTCGGAAACTCTCGACCTCGCACACCCTCTCCCGCCCCCGCTAAACGACCTTACTAACGATGCGCATTGTATGGGGGATAGGTCTGTTCTATTCGTTTCAATCCCAGAATTTCGAATGAGGTCGCTCGACGTCGTAGTCGTTCGTTGCCAATGCGCTCGTCCCTCGCGCGCGCGCGCGCGCGTGTGTATATATATAATATATATATATATATATAAAAAGTGAGCCCGCGCGGGAAAAAGAAGAGGACTCGTAAACAATGTGCTTTTTAATTAAAAAACGGAATTTCGGTCATCCTCTCTCTTGCTTCTCGGATAAATATTTAAAAAGCAACTTTGTTCGGGAATTTTTAATTGCTCTGAGCAATTAAAGCCGAAATTAATTGTCTTCTCTTCTTCGGCTTCTTCCTTTATTTTTTGTTTTGTATATATATATACACACACACAAGATAAATATATATACTCAATTAGGAAGTCGCAGAGATAGTGCACTACGTTATCCAAGTCCATTATCCTTCTCCACTACATAAGTATTTTCTCTTAGCATTCGAGTCTAAAGCCTATATTAATTATTCACCATACGTTCCCTTCGGCTAGAGCTTAATTTTCTTGATTTTTCGCTCTGCCATAAATTTTCAAATGCGAATTATTACACACCGAGATGAGAGAGCGAGAGAGAGAGAAAGAAAGAGAGATAGTGAAAAAAAAACAGACACGTACGAGTTCGCGAACAGTCTCACGCTTAACGATCCATGAAAATGTCAATCAAGCCAACAATAGGCTTGAATTAACCCTAAGATTGAATAGAAGTTTGCACGCACCGCAGCAGCAGCAGGGTTTACTGATGAACGAACCCGTTTTTTCTCTGTCTGTCTGTCTCTCTCTCTCGCTCTCTCGCTCTCTCTCTCTCTCTCTCTCTCTTTCCTCTTACTGGTCGGGTTTTGAATCTGTGTGTGCGTGTATTTTTTCGCCGATGCACAAGCGCACTCTCACGTCTGTACTGGCACAAAATTACGCCGATCGATAAGGTCGTTCGCTTTGTTGCCTGGGTTCACTCCGTGCGCTCCTTCGTATGCCTTTGATGCGAAATGTGTCTCATTAACAGCCTAATTAATAATCCAATTACGCAGCGAAATCCGTCAATCACGCAAACCATACAGACAAGTGTAGTGAGGTAGAGAGAGAGAGAGAGAGAGAGCGAGAGAGAGAGAGCGGGAGGCCTTTAATATTTTCACGACGACGCGCGGGAAAACAATTCCCTCTAATGGCGAATGATTAAGCTCTCGCATTACGCTCGCTCACACACGCGCCCGCGCGTATACACACATACATGTATGTACGTATATACACAACGTATTTAAACGACCGTTCGAGCTCTAACAATCGCGCCAATTATTGATGCAATTTTAATTCAGCCTCGCGTTGCCAACGTAGAAATTTCAATTTCTTTGCTTCGTGCGCGAGCAGGCACCAATCGTGCGGCTTGTATTTTTTATCCTTCTCTTTTATCTTTGACTTATTTTCGTCTACAGTGGTTGTGTATGTATATATGCAAGAGCACTCCGTTGTAATGCATTTAACATCGAATTGGAGGTATAGAACTGTAACGACGGGGTAACAATAAAGATTCGAATGACGACTGCGAAATTTTGAAATCGGTATTATTAATACCTGTAGAACTTAATTATGACTTTGAAACAGCCTTGAGCTAAGGAAATAATTTTCGACGAAATCATCTTTCATGAATAGCAAATGATTTACTTTCATTCGTATTAATAGACGGAATTAGACGTTCCATAGATTGTAAAAGTTTTTAAAATATATCTATATGCTTTGTATAAACTAGTTTTCATCAACACCGATGGTATTCCGCAAAAGTGACAAATTCAGGTTTTCCTAACTTTGCGCATCATTATTTAAAAAAGGTCCTAAATGTTTTTATGCTAACATGCTGCCGATAAGTTTGCACAATAATATTCACTATGGTGGATTGTTCTAAGCGCATAGAGACTAGACTAGTAGCCGATATCGTTTCTCTGGCAAAAAATGATCAGCATCGGTATAAGCTCTTGAAAGCAAGCGCCGCAGCGGGATTGAGAATTAGTCTTCACGTTGGTATAGTGCAAAAAGGAGGAGGAGGAGGAGGAGGAAGGTGGACTCGTCAGGAGTAACTGTAGGGGAAAAAGCGCATTAACAGTCTTTTAACATGCAGATTGCTTCTTACGGCCTTGACGAGCAGAGTCCAACGCGATTACTTAATGCTTCATCGCGATGAAAACTCTGCTGTTTTGTCTGCTCTGACGCTCGAGATATTGCTACGCCGTGTGTGTGTTATAACGAGAAATTATGGTGTACACGTACGCGAATTCGGTATGCTGCCGAAGGAAAAAAACGAATTTATAAGCGCTATGCCGATCGTATGAATTTAGGCACTAATGACACGAAATTATCTTTAGAAATTGGATTTTAATTTAACGTCGCAGAGAGCCGAATACCTCATGAAATATATATACAACGAGTCTCGCATAAACTTTCCTTCTGTTAATGATTATGCAGATTGCGGGACATTTCTCCTTCGTTCCTTCGTTGAGAGTATATGTACCCAAGCCCCGAGATTAAGGATAATCGTTCCTGTATAAAGTTCGGTTCTCGTATGGTAGATCTTCTCTTTCTCTCGACTATATATACATTCCTGAATCAATTTGCTGCAGAGGAAGAGAGAGAGAGAGAGAGAGAGTGAGCACAGCGAAGGGGATTATGTGCGTCTCTTGCGTGGAAAGAGTATAGGTTCAAGGACAAAGGACGGCGGGACATTTTTTTTAACGAATTCCGTCGCTGCACAATTTGCATTCGTGCTGTATTCACACACAATGGGACCTTATAGTCGTCGTTGGGCATCTCTCTCTCTCTCTCGCTCTCAGGTATTTGAATAATGTAAGTCCACATGGCATCGATGACGATCCAGTGTAATATATACACCGTAGGGATATAGCTCGCGGAAGAACGAGGCAAAGATTCGTGCAAAATTGAAACAAGTCAAACACTTGATTCGTCGTCGTAGTCGTCGTCCCTCTTTTCTCGTTATCTCGCCGAGCGCGCACATGTGCGAGGGGTTTTCGCTAATGAGGGAACGTGTGTCACGCGCATACACGTACACACACGCGTAGGCTACATAGACAGTTGTATATAGAGCGGATGAGAGAGTATTTGGCCGAGTGCACATTTCAACAATATTTGCTCGGCTACAGCAGTGGCGGCGGCATTCGTAACGCGTGATTAAGCCGAGGCTCGCGGCTGGCCATCGTCGCGCTCGCCCCGGGAAGACAGAGAGGGAAAACGGAGCAATTAGTTTTACCGTTCATTGGCCGATTTTCCACACTCGTTCATTAAGCTTGTCTCCCGTTCTCTTTCTCTCACTCGTTATTGTAATCAGCAATTAATCCGACCTCGTAGACGTTGTTATTTAATCGATCTCTAATTTATATATATATATATATATATACGTGTATGTAATAAGCTGAAAAGTGAAAGCTATAGTATATTTATATATACGCGTCTGTAGATGAATAATATACATCTGCAATCGAATGGGGCACCAGTAAAAGAGTGGACTAAGTGTGTATTAAACAATTATGCAATCATTACAAATCCAATAAGATGAATTGAATACAAAAAAAATAAAATAGTAATTATTACAAGACAATAATTTTTTAAAACGGGGATATATAATTTTAAATTATCATTACATTATCATAAATTGTACGATCAAACGTTACCTTACATTGCGAAATGTAATAAAAATGAGAAATGGCTTGAACTTGATTAAAATTCGAAGATTTAGAAAAACAATCTAATAACTCTTGCAACTATAGACCTCAACCCTCGGTACTTTCCATCTCCGAAATGTCAAATTCAGATGTACGAGCCAAGACAAAAGAATATTTATAGACCGTAATTTAATGTGTGTACGCACGTACACTGTAATGAGCTAAAGGACGAAAGTTACACTATATTTATCCACATATAAACACATACGCTTACATAGATATATAATAACACATATGTAACCGAACGAGGGCGAGTAAAAGAGACTATAAAAGAGGGAGCGCAAGGAGCAGACTAAGTATAAAGTAAAGAAGCGCGTGCTGCCGGCGACATCGCGCTGCAAATTGCAATTTTGTTGTGAGATCATTATAAAATACATAATGCTTTCTAGAGGCTCCGAGCGAGAGGCACAGAAATGTGTCGGAGGGGGTAGCTGCTGCAGAGCCGCCGCCGCCGCCGCCGCCGTCTCGTTAAAAGTTTCTAGCGACACGTATTCTTAATAGTCTGCGCGCGCGCGGACACGCCGTCATTAAAATTATAACCGAGCCCTCTCTCTCTCTCTCTCTCTCTCTCTTTCTCTGTCTCTTTCTCTTCTTTTCTCCCTACTGTCGTCGTTGCTTCCGCCGCCGGCCTGTTTTTTCCAACCCCTTTCACTTGCGTACACACATACACACGCGCACGCACCCTCGCGCGTATAATAAGAGAACGTTTTCTTTCTGACCGCTTAACCAAGCGTTGATGAGGTCAGGGAATCCGTCCTAGAACAGTCTCAACGCGGCCTTGTCATTACACGCGCACACAGGCACACACACACAGGCACAGACACGTGGGCGCGAGGGAAAAATTAAACGAGCGCGCATTTCTCTCTCTTTCTATGTCATTAACGAAAGAAAATGTATGTCGCGAGATCGGTTAATCGTCAAAAGCGGTGGTGACTCGAAATATCTCTGCAATTTTATTTATCGTAAGAACCTTTCTATGTAATATTCTCATTGATTACTAATATTAATCATTGTTAATATATATTTCATTTATTATCCAATAATATTCAGCAAGTTTAGTTGAATCTAAAATTGGAACAAGTGATTACCCCCGTAGAAACGGTAGAAATCGCATTAAAAGCTATTTTCTATAATTGATCTGTACGTATAAGGGTATGAATTTATTTTAACAGTCTATCTTCACATCGACAACAGCTGTGTTAGCTATTCTTTTACGCACACAGACACATATATGTATATACATGATATACGTGTATGGTACAGACTCGTAGACGGTAGTTTGAAACTTCTCTCGATGATCCTTTCTCTCCTTCCTTATATACTACGCATTAAATATGTAAATACGAGACCGAGGTATATAATAGGATACAGTTATTAGAGATATAAGTGAATACGTAAACCGAGCAGAAGCGCTCAGTCCGCTACGGGGATTTGCTGCGAGCGAGAATATCTATTGCACGTGCGCAAGCGCAACTATGTGTATGTATATATAAGCAGAGAGAAAAGTATCGTCCGGTATTTAAGTAGCGAGTTCAGCCAGCGAGAGAGTATATTTAAACGCTCTTATTATCATATAAATACAAGTTGGACGTTCAATTTACGCGGCGACTATACAGCGAGTGTGCGAGAACTAGCTTCTCTCTATCTCTCTCTCTCTCTCTCTCTCTCTCTCTCGCGCTCTGTCTCTCTCTTCCCTCTCCTTCGCCTCCGGGATGGAGTTACAAAAGTTATTATTGTTATTACTGCTCAACGCTTAGAAACTTTTGTTGTGTCCGCTGTTGCTGTTGCGGCAACGATGGCGGATAGATATACATACCGAATTTAAGCGACGTGTATATTATTACACGTGAACAGAGAGCAATTTCACCAAATCAATTATCCGTGAGTGGCCTTTTAATTTCCAACCCTCGGCCACTTCGATCTCTATATTATGTAGGAAAATAATATAGAGAAGAATTAATATACCTGAAGAAAATGATGGAAAACTCGTTTACCCCATTGAAAATTTCTCGCAATATCCTTTCGGAAAGGATTCGCGTGGTTTCGCGGTCCTCGAAACGTTACCATTTGCGGGCTGATTTGACTAGACTCCGACTATCGGATAGTGTACAATTTACGTTGATTAATATTAATATTCGACGAAATCTATAGCTTTCAATATTACACGCAGAGAGTAAATCGCGAAAAAATATGCACACCGGTAGGTCGCAATAAACAATTAGCGATTATGCACTACCGCCGTTTCGCAAAGAGGGAATTATGGGGTCGCGAGACTATTGTGCAATTTCGACAGGCGACAATTAATGAGTATTAAACTCTCTCTTTCTCTTTCTCTGTTATACTAAGCCTACAATATACAAATTGATGGTTTGAATCGGCGTTTCACAATAAAGATTCACTTGCAAGAAAATCGCTGTACTGTATACATAACGGCAACGATAATAGGGACGAAAGGTTATTTCGGTAGGTAGTTTTTTTCTTCTTTCGCTCCCGACGAGCTTGCGTATATATCCAGCGAGTAGCGGTTCCATTTACAAGAGTGCCGGACCGGCGAGCGATCTCTCCAGAGCGTAATTTCCCGGCCTCGAAATTTCCTCCGGCGACGCTCCCGTGCGATTTCGGCCCTGGCAATTTACCGCGAAATCCCAGAAACAATTCACTTTACGGCTAACACGCGACAAATATCCTGAGCGCTCAGGAAAATTGCTGCCACGAAACACACTCCTACATACAAACGTATACACACACATAGGTTACGAGAGAGAGAGAGAGAGAGAGAGAGAGAGAACTATGTACAACGGAGCACACGGTCGCAGAGCAAAGAAAAACTCCCTCTTTCGTGAGATTGCAAAGCGACCAAGTTTTAATTTGTTCTCGCGTGACGTGGATTATGTCTATGCTCGCCCGCGGCCTTATTGACTTGTCCCGGGGATCCCCCTTAGAACGATCTCCTTTCTTACTTTCGTGTTTGCCAGCAGCAGTAGTGGTAGCAACAGCAGCTCTTTTTACGAGATGAGAAAAAATAACCTTCAGTCCGCACTTATTGCCTCGGCTCATTTTTCTCAGCCGTGCTCGGTTTACGCGCTACGATTTATCCTGGCCGATTAGTTGAATTTATTATCGAAGCTACGACAAGAAATAGACCTAATATTCGCGAGGAAGTTAAGTTCGATTGAGATAACGGTAGGGAAAGTTCGCTGATCGCAGTATTGCTATCTTCTATAAATGAGCGCATTCCGATTTGTCGTCCCCTCGAGGGCCAATAGTACAGCTGAAAAAGGGCATTGGCGCAGTAGTGTACCAGTCTCGCCCCGAGCGTCGTTCTTTTATGCGGTTCGGTGACCGATAATTCATCGATCCCCTCTCGTTCTCCTTCTTTTGGCTAATCAATTTCATTCCATGCGCTTAATTGGAGTGATATCTAAGCTTAGCGAGGGCGAAAAGTAAATTGCGCTTTAAGGAAATCGTTAACTGAAAAAAGAAACCATTTAAAGACAAATTCTTTTTCTTTTAAAGTCAAAAAACAGCTTTTTTAATCAAATGGACGAACATTCTCTTGAAGGATCCTTTTGCTACAATTTATTGTTATAAATATTGATCGTTTTATCGATATGGTTGACGAGTGAAAATTACTGTATCCAGAATAGGGTCACTTATAAACTAAATATATATATATATAATATCCAACGCATCGTTGTCGTCGCAGAAATAATTACATAAACCGGATGTCAACCTTGTCATACTGATCAATATTACTGCTTACGGGCTAATTTGGCAAGACGCTCCCTAGCGGATAATAGGGAAAGTACAATTTGTCGAAAAATAATTAATTTTGCTAGAACTGGATATAAACATCAATGTATGAAGTATAGCGTGAGAAAAACGAGCGACAAAATTTAGCTCGCAATCAATTCCATTGCTAATTTTCTGCTTACCTAAAAGTTTAAATGTGCTAATTCGATTACTGTAAGGTATAAACACAAAAGATGACGGAGAGAGAGAGATAACGACGTAGTCATAGTAAGGCCGTTAATAGAACGCAGCCTCAATTGATTATAACAAGTTGCATTAACGGCATACCACCTGGCGCATATATCCGCGGTGCCATAGAAGCTTCGCAACAGTTTCGAGTTAATTAAGCCAAAGAGAGCTGCTACGCTTTATATACATATATATTAACTATCCTTCTCACTCCTCTCTCTCTCTCTCTCTCTCTCTCTGTCTCTCTCTCTGTCTCTCTCTATCTCTTTCTCTCTGCTAGCGCGCCATTTAATCAAGGCTCTTCGAGGGGAATTAAAAGTAATTACATCGTTGTGCTCTGCTTTTCTTGCTCGCGCGCGCGCGCTTCTATCGATCGACTTGTATCAAACGAGCATTCTTCGTTCGCTAATTATTAGGAAACTCGCAGTAGCTTCTACTTCTGGTGCTACAGGTTCGTAGGGGGCGATATACGTGTGCGTATAATTTTTTAATCAGTTTGCCTCTTATTTCCAGCTCCATTTCTCTGATTAACGTGCTATACGATTTGAATAAAGAAATGAGAGAAGCTATATCCATTGTCCTACAATTCTCTGCTAAGCAATAACTAAATGAAACTCGGAAAGGAGTGTATAGAGCGAGCGAGAGGAGAGAGATAGAGAGAGAGAGAGAGAGAGAGAGGGAGAGAGAAGTAATGGAGAGGTAGTGGAAGAAGAAAAGAAAAAAGAAAGTACGCAAGTTCTCTTGAAAACTAATCGAGAGATATTAATTGTAGTAGAGTAGACTACACTTACGTGTATTGCATTGCTCGAGAGTAGAATATGTCTCGTTTGGCGTTCGCGGGAGGCCAAACGAGACATTATTGCAAATCACTTTATGAGATTGTCCCGTCCCCAAAGGCTTTTGTTCGAATTGCTCTCTCCCTAATTCCATCTCTCTTTCTCTCTCCCTCTCTTCCACTCCCTCTTGTTCTATTTTATTATTTACTTTGCCAGTAAGATAATTACGTACGCTATTTTTATATGTCAGCGATTCTTTTGCACGATTTATCGATAAGTAACAAAATTAAAACAATCACTGTTTTCAAATGTATAACAACTACTTGAACTCTGAATATGAAGTTTTCTATAGAGCTTCGATCCTTATATTATACATATATATACATTTATACATTCAGGTTTAGTGGATAGTTGTCATCTGAATATAGTATTTGAACTACCAATCACTGGAGCCAAATCGCTTGTAATCACTTTTTTAGAGCATAAACCATTATTCATTTCTTTGTTTATTATCAGAATGACTTGCAAAAATAATTCTGAGACAGGTAAAATAATTAATTTGAGAATATAACAATCTTAAAATTATTTTACCAAAAATCAATTTATCATGATATTGTTAGAAATGTCATCTTGTAGTATCTTACTAAATACAGTTATTTATTAAGATTTCTATTTTCTTGATAATTGATTTACTTACTTCCAAACGCTTTAGTTCATGCGTCGGTATATTGAAAAATATCATTGCTACAATGGAATATGTATACGTAAGATTCGTCGTTATCTGGGAATCAGTTTGAAAAAAAAATCAAAATTCACTTTCAATATAAATGCTGGTAATTAGTTACTTGCACGGGAGAAAAAGTTCAATTAACCTTAATTAATCCATTTAAATTAGCCGCTTGCTTGGCTAGCTTCTCTTCTACTCGGCGTCTGCGCTCTCTGGATTCTCATTTACGAGCGGCGCATACGCACTATATATCCTCCTCTCTACTATACACATCACTCTCCGTCTTTCTCACGCATACACAGACACATAACCACACGCGTATAAGACTGGCTGTGTAAGTGTGTTTACGTCCGTAAGATTGACTTTGTGTGTATATGAGCCCCGCCAGCCCTGATCGATGTTCTCTCTCTCCCACTAACATACACAAGCGTCGTCGGCTTATAACAGAACGAAGGGGGCAGTGCACGGGACGACGGAAGGAGAGAGAGCGGACAGGGAAACAAAGCATGCAATCAAAACGTTAATTACATTAAAATGAGTCGAAGATCGCTCCAATCAGACGCTGACGATGAATTCGAACCTTAGGGCTCTCTCTCTCTCTCTCTCTCTCTTCCTTTCATGTTCGAGGGTGTATCTGCAGTATACGTTTAATATTATAACGTTGCTTGGATTTTCAAAATGTACCGAAAACGCTTCAGAATATTAATTGGACACGTACAAACTTTATAATGCTCTGGAAAATTAAATTGGCTCTCCGACAAGTGTAGTTTTTACTCTTTTAACAAAATTTCATGGCTCATTCTTCTCGCACAACACAATGATGAACAAAATGATACTTTTTAGACGAAAAGAGCATTCTATTCTTTTGGTTAATAAACTTGGATTTCCCGTTCCTTCGAAATTAAGCATTTTTGCGGATTATTAACTTTTTGTACTGTGCAGTAGATAGTGAAAATTTCGAAAAACGGTTTCGATGAAATGATCCGCATTGCTTCAAATGCGAATCCATTTAAACAAAAGCAGAACTAACATTACGTATAAGGATATTCACCTTTGAAGCAACGCCTACCTTTTTCATTCAAAAAGTTGGATATTGTACAAGTTTATATACAATCTGTAACATCGTATTAAAAGTTAAAAACACTATATACACATAGCTTTCTTACAATAATGACTTTTCTCACGAGCTGTCGGTTAAGCGTTGTGTATAGCTAGAAAAATAATTACCTAGTCCGCGGCGCTTGTTCGGAAGAGCCAGACACGCGGCTGTTTCGTAGCTATATCCCTCGCGTCGCGTCTAATATCTCAGGCAACTTGTAATAGTATGGCTCCGAGTAAGAGAGAGAGAGAGAGAGAACAAAATAGAAGCCCATGTATAGATCCTTCGCCAGCAAAATTACACTCGCGGGCTAATAGGAATTTTGATTGACCGAATTAAATGGATATTGGAAACACGGCTTCTTAAATCGATTAGCTTTATTAGGTCTGGCCTTGGCACACGGAGTTCTTTCATTCTCTCTTACTCTACAGTATACACACACACACACACAATAATCTTTTCTCTCCCCCGCACAACAAAGTATAGAGTCTGAATTCGGGCGATTCTTCATCTTTCGTTTACTCACACGCACACACACACACACACACACACATATATATATACACAGTCGTGAGGAGGAAAATATACGTAAGCCGCTTCCAACGGGAGCGCAGGTGTGCGAAGCGTTAATTAGTCAAGGCTTCGCAGCCCATTTTAATTGTCCCGAGAGCGCGAATGCATAGCACTATGGCTACTACTCTAATTATCCTAATTATTTGGCCCATCGCGTCATCAGCAATGTTATAGCAACGCAACTGTATAATACCGTTTAAACCATTCATTCACGGCTAGGCAATTAACGCCGTCGATTTTTCAGGATCGTCTCGAGCGCGAGAAAAGATTTATCTTGACTATATATATATGGATTGCTTACACGCGACGGCTATCATCTCGAGGTCATCTCTACCCAATACGGATGCGAAATAATAACAGTTTCTTGTTAACGAGCGATCTGGCATTAGGACAAAAGTGCGATCATTATATACGCTAACGCAATTAATCTTTAATAATGCAATAAAATTATACACCCGCTCGTAAATTTTTCGTCTGCAAATTAATATGTGAGAGTAAATTTTCACTTTCGGAATAGTCAACTTCACTTTTACTCGCTATTATAATACACGAGAATTAGTTACTATTACATTTCACTCTAATAAACTAATTACATAATAACTATCGAATACGACATTTGATAATAATAGCAATAAGTATATTTTTGAAAGAGTTTTAATGTATTTTTTAAATTTTATTTATAAATAGAAAGGGATATTTATGTAGTAGTAATTATGATAATAAGAACTTTTGTAAGTGAGATTATTTTTTATAAAGAAATTAAAATTTGTACGAAGTCTGAATTCTCTTTTTTTAAATCATATTTCATGGCTGTACATGTATATTTTATCAAGACGTCTCGACGTGTCCGAATCTCTGTTTCTTTTGTGATTCTATACATTAGACAGCTGCAGCGTATAGGTTACCAGATGTAGTTGGTAAATTGCGCGAGAAGGCGAGGGTAAAGGCAAACTTGCAGGATATCGCTCTGCACTCGTCAATATCCTCTCGTGCGCAAGCTCGCGTTAATTAGGCAGGTTCCATACGTTTCTCTCTCCCTGTCATCCGCTATTGCTACTGCTGCTGTTCGGCATATTAATTAACCCAACCGTTTCAAGAGATTAACTTTTTTTCTCCGATGATTTTCTGCTAGTTGTCCGATTTTGTAAGCTCCCGCGTTTACACACACGTATAGATATACAAATTATATCATTTAGTTGAATTTCTCAAGTAGCAGTTCGCTCGCGTTGAGCTGCGAATAATCGAGAGGCCAAAATTAATTAGCTCGTCTGTCTGTATTCTCATAGATTAAAATAACGGAAATTGAAAGGTCATCGCACATGACGCAATCGAATATACAACATTTGTCAAGACAATGATTCGAACAACGTATATAGATACAATTGACTATTTGTCTGTGTAATCGATATACGCACCTGCCAATTAGATACGCGAGAGAGACGGACTCCATTCACCGATCTACATCGATCACCATTTCTTTCCCTCGTACGATTGCGCACGCACTCGCGGATATATAGACTCAGCCGATTTCGCAATGAACCACGCGTACACAGCGCGAGTTTATCCTGGACACGTAGTGCGAGAGAAGCGAATAAGAGAGAGAGAGAGAGAGAGAGAGAAGAGGATTGATAGTCCGCAGAGGACTAGGACAAGAGACGAGAGGCAAACATCGAGCATGCACGGCAGTCATCGCGTGTGCGAGTAGGTCCGCGCGCGCGCGTACGTATACGTAGCTAATTGGTGCATAAACATCGAGCTTTATACGACGTGCCCGCGCGCGCTCTCGCTGCAACGACGACGAGAGCGTGCTGCCACTTGGCAAACATTGACTGCCATTAACGTGGATATGCATGGCCGGCGACCTGCGCTGTAAATACGACGGCGAGGCTGCTGCTGCGCTGCTACTGCTTCTGCTACCGTAATCACGCACTCGAGATCTACTTGCGGCTATAAGTTATGCACGTATACATATTACAGCAGTACACCGAAAAACCAATCGATACGCCATCGATACTGGCAAATTCCTTATTTTCTTATCTCCGTTACTTAGTCATACTTGCAATAGGAGTTAGCTTTATACACCGATGTAGTGAAACATTTGAAGCCAAAGACACGTCAGACGCAGACATCTTTTCATCGAATCGCAATGAATGAAAGAGAAAGAGCATTTCTATAGATTTTGAAATAAGAATGATTCGCAACGTATAATTTCATTCGGTACAGATTGTACCATTGTCGTTTTCACGATAGCAGTTGTAATGACCGAGCTCTTCGTTTTTTTCCGTGTTACAGGATGTTTGGCAGCACAGGTGCCTGCGCAGCTTGTGGCCAGACGATACCCGCGACCGAACTCGTCACGAGGGCGGGCGGCAACGTCTTTCACACCAAGTGCTTTACTTGCACCAAGTGCGGCACACAGCTCACGCAAGGTGACAGGTGAGTCTCTCCACCAGCTGTTGCTTTTCCTTTGTTTTTCTTCGAGTTTTTGTCTCTTACTGTATAATAACGATCGCGTGTGTTCCTACGAATGACACAGGTACTACTTACTGTCCGGCGCAGCGGTATGCGAGACGGACTTCAACAAGATGATGAAGTCGTCGCCGGTGGCGGTGGCAGCCGCGGCGGCGGCGGCAGCGACGGGTAACGGTGGCATGCCAACGAGGAAGGGCAAGGTAGGACGGCCTCGAAGGAGCCGCGAATGAGGCGGCAACCCGGTCGGCCGCCCGAAGAAGGTCCAGCCAACGGCACCAACGCTTCCCGTAGTCGTAGCAGCGGCTCTCCAACCGCAGCTCGACCTCGTGGACGTAGCCGTAGGCGGCGAGGCCTATTCACCGCTGCCACCGGGTCATCACTACCAGCAACACTCTGCAACCCCCTCGTCCTCGTCTTCTTCCACGGCGACGATGGCCAGCATGATGCAGGGCCTCAATCCTCACCAGCAACAGCAACAACAGCAACAACAACAGGCCTCGCCAGGTGCCTCGTCGCATCAGGATTGGGTCTGGACGTCTGAACTCTGTGAATGAGGGACCTCTTGATCATGTGCAGTGCTGTGCTTGCCTCCATATAACTATAACCCTTCCTATGCGAGCTTTCATCGACTCAACGAATCTCGTGATAATAATTAATCCCTTTTATCCAAACCTTCCTCCGTTTCCCCATTCTCTCGACGGTCACGACGACTAATTTACCGAGACGCCCAATAAATCGCCTCGAGCTTCTTCTATACTCGGATCTCCCGAAACTTTTTCCTTCGCGTTCATTTCCATCCTCTCGCCCTCGCGTAATCGCCTCTCGTCGTACAAGCAATAAAAAGTGAGACAGGCTGATGATGATGTTAATCATGATAATGATGATAATGATGATAATGACGATGATAAGTACGATTCTGATTAAGATGACGATGATATCCCTCGAAACGGAATTGTATGATCGAAATCGTTTCATGTAAAAAAAATCACACACACTACTACTATTATTATACGCTATATGGAGAATATATAGATCAAGCTAAGAGTGAGACACGGATGGTAAGGGGAGACTTTGCCGAATTCTCGCGCGTCTTGTACGATGAAATTTACAACCTGACATTATACATAACGCATACATACATACTCACAGACACAAATACCGATGCGCCCCCGCGCTCGCGAGCGCAATTGTATCTCACTGGTATATATACATACATATATATATATATATATATATATATATATATATATCATATAAAGCTCGTATTTTTCATATAATCCGAGAACTGATGTAAATTCCAAATGAATATTTTTCAACAGTAGCTCGTAAGCTTAAACTTTACAATAGCAAGTAAGCTAGCTCTTCTTCCCTTGTTTCTCGTGAACAAACATGTGTGTATATAATAATGAATAATGAATAATTAATAATTAAAAATACTGGAACAACGCTGCATATTCGCATGGTGTCGAATTCGGGCAAAGTTTCTCGCTCATCAATCCCATTGTATGCCTGACAAAGAGAAAAAAAAGAGTATGAAACTATGGTGTGGCGAATACTCGAAAAAGCTCGCGCGAGAATTCAATTGTCAAACCGCACGAGCTCATCCGCAATAAGTGTAAAATAAATGTATAATCTTAACTGGAAAACAAGAAAAAGTGTAAACTATCGATTCAAAGTATAAAAGTAAAAGAAAAAAATATACAAAAAATGTCGAGTTCGTGGCCAATACCGTGCGTACACTATTTATCGGTGAGTGTTTTTTTCCAATAGCAATACTATAAAGGTCAATCAACGAGCGAGCGTACGCGCAGGAGAAAGAAAAAGGAGCAAAAGAGTATAAAAAAGCACACAGTACTGGCCCGGACGAAGAGAATCCGAGGCTCTCTATTGAGGAGCCGCAAGCTTCAATGTAAACTGTATGATACAACTGGTCGCTGTTACTCGTTTACTCGTTCCGTTTAAAATAGCTAACTCTTTTGCATGCTGTTAAGTACGGCAGAGAACAGTTGCAGGAGAAAGAGTATGTGTGTGTCTGTGTGTGAGTGTCAGATAGAGAGAGAGAGAGAGAGAGAGAGAGAGAGAGAATAAAAAAGTAAAAGATAGGGAAAGCGCGGAAGAGAGTCAAGAAGCCAAGTGTCTTAGCCAAGTCCACGAGTGAAGAATTCTCAACGAGTTGCAACTACCACCGCTGCTATAGAAGAAAGAGCTGCCTCGAGGATCGTTTCTTTAACGTAAAAGCTCGGCTCTAACCGAAGAAGCGACGAGCGCGCAGACAAACAAGGCACACACGGATGTATCAACCGCGCGCGCGCGCGCGAGCGATCAATCGAACGAAGAAAGAGAGAGAAAGAGAGAGAGAGAGAGAGAGAGAGAGAGAATGAAAGAGAAATGATGATATGTAATTTAAACTTGTATATAGATGAATACATTTTGTATATTGTTAAAGATTTGTGTGATATAAATGGTTATTTACAGCCGGCGAGTAAAGACACTCGTCGCGGGAAACGCATCGACTGGCTTTCGTGGGCCAACGCTCTCAATCGAATCGAGTAGAGCTTTCGCTCGCAAAGCTCTTGCCTCGCGATGACAAAATATTAGAAAAAAAATTAAATCTTCGTGATAATTATGCGAAAGCGCTTATCTTTCCGATTGGCTATGTACCGATATAATATACATAATATACATATATATGTGCGTGTGTTCATATTGCGTATATTGTGTACATTGTGGCGGGCACGATGGAGCGTTTGTTGCCTCGGAGAGTTACGGTCCTTTGCGTTTAGTTAATTTTGTTATTTCATTTATCTCGACTTTTAAAGCCAAACACGGCCCCGAGCACTGAGCCATTGACACAGAGGCCCTCTCGGGGCCGTGACGGCGAAGCTCTTGTAAAATAATGCAACGCGATACATGAAGCAAACACAAACACGTTTATTAATTAATAAAGATACAAGTTTTTAGAAATTTCCTGTCTCTTTGTGTCTAACCTTTATTTCCCCGCTCTTCACCAATGGCTTTGTCATAAGACTTTGCAGAAAAAATCATTCTTTCGAGTACAAGCAATTATCCTTACCAATCACCTTTAAGAGAATATAATTTAAAAATAAATCCTTAAAAAGACATCTTTGTGGATGAGTTGAAAAATTTATTTGTACCAAATTGCAGATTAAACTACCAATATACCATACTAATAAATTTGATAATTTATTGAAAATTCACGTGTACGTAAATTCCACAAAATAACTGAGAATTTATAAGAGAAATATATAAGATAAATGAATATGCTCCAGTTTTCCGCGATTGCTGATTATTAATTCAGTATTTTTATGGCATAATATAAATATATAAATAAATAGTAATACAAATTGTACGAACAAATAAAGTAATTCAATTTGCTATAAATAATCCTCTTTACTAGGCATGTACAGTAAGGTTTCTTCTTATTCATCAAAATGTTATATATCGCGCTCGATGTTTTTAGGACAACTGGTTACGAATTCAATATTACCATTGCTTATTTAACTTTGTTAGATATGATTGTCGTTAAAGTATTCAAAGACTGTTTATTCGGCCGTTAATGTGGGTTAAACCTTTTAATGTAGTAATAAAAAAATAATTTTATCACTTGAAACAAACTTGAGACGAGACGTCTCCTGGCGGATAGTACTAGAAATCAATTTAGCGCAAAAATACTTTATTTTAAAAGATTACGTATCGAGATTCTTTTTATTAACATAAATGTTTCTTTCGGATTAAAAGCATTTAGCCAAAAGGATATTCCGTTTTGGTTAAAATATCATATCATTGCTTTCAGTGTCCTCGTAGAATAATGAATAGCAAGTAAGACGATTTTTATCGAATAGCTTAAAAAAAGAGGAAAAAAACAACGTCGAGATATAAAAGATTAGAACAAATATGATATAAGCGAGAGCACAAACACGTGCAGTAGTCCGGTGATTGACGTGCATAACCCGTTTCGCTCGTTTGTAGCCGGGTGATAAAAGTATAGTACTTTGTTCTTTATTGGATTCCTCGGTCGCTTTGTAGCTCGCGCGTCTTTCTTTCTTTCTGCCGCATTTCCACGACGACAACGACAAATTGCAGTATAGCAAGTGAGAGAGAGAGAGAGAGAGAGAGAGAAAGAGAAGCCCAATCTTCAGCACCAAGTCAATCTCTTGCTTACAGCAGCGTCGACGACGTCGACGACGGATCTTTTACGGGCCCGATGGGATGCACACGACACGCCGCGAGAAAAGAAATTCCTTCGGTGAGACGCTCGCGTGTATAGAGAAATTTCGGCAGGGACGAAGAATTTGCTCGTAGCAAAGACGAGCCAAAGCTTAATTGACGCGGAGAGAGGTCCCAGAGGAAGTTTTGCCGCTAATTGTCAGGCGTATATAAATCGTTGAGCTATTGCGCAAAGCTTGTATTTTGGCAAAGGCACAAACTCTAGGGCTGCTATACCGTGTCGATATATCAACGCAGAAATATCCGTTCGCTTTAACTTCTACCACTCGATTTTGCCGTGAAGTTTATTAATAACAAATCGTATATACCGTCGCGTGCATACGTTGCGGTGACTTTGACAAAATAAGAGGAAAACTCTTGTGTGCCAATAATCCGAATGTTACGCGTACTATTCGTGTGTATACGATATATGTATATTTATATATGTATATATTTATACGCACACACGCACACACACACACACATCGATACGGAGACTTGTATAGCGAAAAGCTTGTGTCTGGCGCAATCGTCGTACGCGGGGATATATAGGAGAGCGTCAGCAGCAGGAACAGCTTCGCTAGAGCGGCCAATCAAAATGCTTGCTACATACATCGCCGTCAGGGCCGCTAATTAGACGCCACGTAAATCAGTCCTGAAACTCGGCGTTAATTAACACTGGGCTTTCCGTCGGGCGCGTGAGCGGAGAGAGACACAGAGACTCATATAAAGCGCTTACCTCGCTCTATACCTATTTATCGAAAGTCGAGAGTGAGAGAGAGAGAGAGAACACCAAATGATGACGACGCGCGCAACTCTTTATATTAATTAACACGCGCGTGCGCAAGTGCTCTATAGATTCTCGCAGATTATTGCCAGCTGCGAACGTCGCGATGATTGATTATGTCTCGAACTGTGTGTATGTATAGATATATATATAATGTGGTACACACATTTCTTATCGTAAAGAACGGTCTGCCGAAGACGTTAAAAGCAAGCGATTGTACGTGCATGTTTATATAGGAAAAGGGAGGCATTAATTGGACTTGTTGTCCCCTAAGAATGCCCTTTTTCCGTTGCGAGGGAGAGAGTTAATGAGGTATCGTCTGCTGCATACTGTATATATGAGCAAATCTGCAAAATTATACTGGAAACAATTCCGTATCCAACAATCGACAAAGACCCGACATTATTTCTCTGATTTCTGAGTGCCTTCCAAGTAAAGAAAACTGCGTTTAACAAAAAGTTTCTTTCAAAGTGCAACTAAGTCCTTCAATTAAAAAAAATTATTTATTTCAATACGAGAATAAAGTTATTTACGTTTTAAACGAAAAACATCGACATTGAACAAAGATACAACGATTTTTTTTAAACACTCGTGACTTTCCTCTCGACTTCAGTTTTGCAACGACTTTTTCTAGGATAATTTCTTTAACTACCTTTGCACATTACTCAATTTTATGACATCGTTCAAGCTCGCATCATTTTTTACTTCTTGGACGTTAATTGTCATATTATTTACTTTACGATTATAACTTATTACGTGATTGCTCTATTTTTACCATTGCTTTCAATCAATTCAAGCTCAACACTTCACCTCATTATTCATGTACGATATATTGAATTTCGTTATTTAGTCATCTACGTATAATTAATAAAAATTTAAATTCACTTGTGAGTGCAAATTTAGGGGTTTTTTTTAATAAAGACCGTTTCCAGCAATTTCGGTGGATATTTGGTGGATTTGCTCGTATACTCATGCGTATACACGCGGGTCGGAAAGACACGAGAGAGCACATTGGGCGGCAGAGTGCGCGCGGTATAACTGAAAATTAAAACTCGCGAGGAAAGAACGAAAGGATCCGAATAACTGGCTATTAAGCGAGAGAATGTAACAAGTTTTCTTGGAAAGCCTCGAGGGAGAATGTAGGTGCGTAGAAAAATGACGAAAGCGAAAGGAAAAAGGGCAGCGCGAGAAAAGAAAGATAACGAGTGCCTCTTGCGTTTCGCTCGCATTTTAACTTTGGTATCTTCTTTTGCTATATGCAACGAGCGTAATGCATTGCACTCGTAAAGTAAGGGAAATAAGGAAAGAATATTTGAATGAAATTGCACTTCGGAAGAAAAACGCAGATTAGAAGTCCATGCGCGCATGTATGTGTAAAATCTTTCTCATTCGCGAAGTCGCGTATAGAACCTCGATATATGTATAAATATGTATTGTATGTATATATGAAACATATACATATATATATCAAGAGTCGTTGGAAACAATATCGACGAGAGAGTTTGCGCGCGGAAGTTTTGCGGCCAGAGGTAATTAACAACTACTCAGCATCGGTTCTCTCTCTATAGGACGTAAAGAGAATGTAATTAATCGCGCGCATAACGGCCGACTGAGTGCGAGGTTTCTAATCGGGACTGCATATTGTTACCCGATCCCTTTCTCTCTGGCTTTGCTCTTTCTCTGGAAATTAATTATGGCATTCCGCGTTAACTCTCTCGCTCTCTCTCTATCTCTCTCTCTTCCGGAGGGAGAATTAATTAGCGTTCGCAAAAGTTTGAAACGTCTCTCTGACCTTCGATTCGACAAAAAGTATACTCTTCGATCTCGTTCTAATCGCATGTGTGTATGTATATATATATATACATATATATAATAGGTATATACAGCTCAGATGAGAAATAATTGAAGGCGCCAATGGGACGTGCTCTGCGGCTCGTAGTTTCTCCCTCCTATATGTATATAACAAAAGTTACGTAACTTCCATAACGATCAGTCGCAAGTTAGAAACAGCTCGAGAACAGTTTTAACGAGCGATGACACGAGAGAGAGAGAGAGAGAGAGAGAGAGAGAGAGAGAGAGAGAGAGTGAGAAAGTGCATCTTCATTATACCACATGCGGTCAAGTCGTCCTATGTCGCGTTATAGAGACGATTCTTTTATTTTCCCAAACGGTTTCATCCGTATGTTCACAACGAATCGGAAACAGTTATACTCGTCACACGACCAAGCTCTAAACCCTTTTTTATCCCGTGTGTATGTATTCGGGTGATTCTCTGCTAGATTCACCGGTCAAAAAAATATTTTCTTCCAAACTATTTTGAACAATTCTTTGGCACAGTTTCTATCTTCATTTTTTTCATATTTTTCAGACTTTTTACACGAACCCTTTCCAAGCTTCAGAGTGAGTACTTTGGGCATTTTTAAAAAATACGAAATAAAGTTTTTTGTAAAATTTGATCGACGTCATTAAATCTTTATGAGTCCTCAAAGTCTTTAAATGAAATTTAAAAAAGGTTTGATTATCAGTAAAATTATTTCATATTATGATTGAAATATCTTATACGTATAATTGGGACTTAACTGCAGTAAGCATCACGCAAATTTACAGAGGTAGCTTACAAAAGAGAAAGTATGGTTTCTTCTATCATAGTTTCGCGGTATTTGCGAACCTATATTTCTTGCCAAAATGATTTTACAAAATGTATTTGACATTTTTAAGTTCATTCAATCAGTGCGATCAATTTACTAGTTGTGTAATAGAAAGGAAAATATAAGAAGTGATTGTTTATATTGCTATCATTTTCTCCGATTCTCTAACTCTCTATAGCTTGGGAACGACTTATGAAAAAAAATCTAAAAAATTGACGAATATACATATAGTGCCAAAGAACGATTAAAAATTATTAAGAAAAAAAATGTTCTTTACCGGTCAATCTGTTAGAGAATCGTCCATATATATATGAACAACCACTATACACCTTTCTATCTCTCTCACTCTCGGTTGAACTTCCTCGCCCTCGGACCCATTGGCGGATTTAATTAAAGATGAGATCTCCGCGGCAGCACGCCGTGTTTTTTACGTAAATAATTAATATTGTAATGGCTTGCGAGAGAGAGAGAGAGAGAGAGAGAGAGAAAGGGAAGGAGAGACGGCCGCGGAAATAAAGGAAGAGAGGAAAGGTATAAGCGAAAGAAAGAGAGAGAGAAAGAGAATTAAACGGCCCCTCGTGAAACAGCTATGCGCATCGGCTTTCTCTCTCTCTTTCTCTCTCTCTCTCTCTCTCGCGTCTCAACGATGACTTTATAACGACTATAATCGTACGAAACGTGCGACTTTTTCAGGATGCTCACGCCGATAAAAAGGAATGTAAAAAATTATAAGAAGATGCGCGATTAGCCCGCGATGAGCTTTTGTTTGTAAATGAGCTGCCTTAGATTTCCCCTTATCCGAGTTTATCTAAACCGAGTTCATTAAGCTTACCCGACGTTCTCTATATTATACACTTTCGTTTCTTTTCTCGGATAAAATCTGTATATACAGTCTCCCTCCCTCTCTCTCTCGCCTGATTAGCTTTGAAATGCGAGAATATTTTCGGAAATTCACTATGTCTCATTATATTATATACGTATATTAATGTATATGCAAACTTTTTTACTCCTACTTTTTTTTCTTCCCCATCATTAGAGAATAAAGCAAAAGAATGCGATTGTGTGTAGACTGTGGAGGTAAAAATCCGTAGACGAGGTTATACGCGCCGAGGCCTGTGTGGAGGTCTCTTCTACTTGTCCGCGCTTTATCGACGCGTAAAAGGAAGAAGCAACAAGCTGTGAGCAAGTCGTTTCCTCGTTAACTTTAATCCGCAGTTAATTTAACTTAACGTCGCCATAATGCCATGACGTATACCGCCACCACGTCCTCCACTTATCTATCGCCCGACGCCTCTCTCTCTCTCTCTCTCTCTCTCACTCTTCATCGTTTATCCTGCCTCTCTCGTCTCTACCTTTCGCGCCTCCGCATATACCTATACCCTATACTAAGGTGTATAGAGTGTACATGTCTATACTTTATTTTTTTCTGTTCTCTCTTTTATTTCACGCCTCCTCTCTCTGACTGATAAATACCGTTGGTGTATGTAATAGGTCATAAGTTCAATTACGCTCTGTCTCTTTCAATTGCTGGAAATTTTATGTTTTTTAGATTTTGTATACGATTTTCTTAATCATCTACTAAGAATGTAGAGCCAGTTTTCATCGTTATGGTACAATAAAAGTTATGTAATACATATAGGGTCCTTACATAATATCGGGTAAAAATGCTATACTGAAAACATATCAATTTTCACTTAATATATATATATATATATATATATATATATGCTTAGAAAGTCAATATGCCGTTATTTCATTTCTACGTAGGGAAATTAAGTAAATAATTCATTATGATTTTACGTCATCATAGAATTTCTTCAGATACCTGGAATGATAATTTCGAAAATGAATACAATTGATAATATTTCGAAGTATTCTTTAGATTATCAGTTAAACAAAAGTATACCAAACTATTAATGATAAAAATTGAGTATTAATAAGTCGGAAGTCCTCGTAATAAAAAAAAAATGAAACACAGCGATATTAAAATTACGAGATGGTGGAATATTTCCTGTATAAAACCCTTAGTGAGTCCACAGTCTAGCTGCTCCCACGCGAAATAAGAATTGCAAAGACAGAGACTGTAATAAAGAGTATTATTGTATATTATTATATACAATAAAAAAAACTCACGTCTAATCCTGTAAAGAAGCGAAAAGTCCTCGGTGTTAAATGGTCCTTGTATATAATTACGTAGAATCTCACAGACGTGGGAGTAGAGGAGTAGTATTCATAAATCGCAGATCTGCATGATCTTTCAAGTGACTATATAATTATATCTTGAATTTTGTTTGTGTATATTCGGAAGGAAAATGCTGACCACGTGGGCGACAATGATGCGTTCTCGAGAAGGATGTTTAGCTCATCACAGTGAAATTCAAGGGAATGGATAATTCATCATCGAGGACGAGACGACCTTACTTCAAGATCTCTCCGTCTGGCATAAAGAGCGTTTACGAAGAGCGAGCAAAATGTTGTAGCGGCTTGTCGATGGCATTGGGAATAAGGCCAACGCGAGCGTAGTCTCGCGAGTTCAATTACGCGGTCGAGCTCGCGTCAGCATCCCTCCCCATTCACCCGCTCACTCTCTCACTCTCCACTTCTTCTCTGCGCAGCCCCTAGCTTGCTTGCTCGAGCTTCTTGTTGTGTTTGCCTTTCATAATTGCGCGCCTAATTAGCTGTCAGATAATTAAAACAACATAATTAATTATCCCGAGAGAAGGGGTGGTATAGCAAGCTAAGTACAGTCTTCTATATATATACATATATATTATATTTGTATGTAGTCAGAGAGGGTGGAAAAGCTTGCGAATACGTGCAAGGGATGGAAATTGAAAGGGGGTGTAGACACGTTCAGTAGGCTGCGAGTCTGATAAGTTGCACTGACGGATGACAATTGAACACGGATTTCAATACTGTACAGCAAACAAGCCCTTGCCCTCCCCGTGTTTCAGAGTAATGAAGTATTCGATTCTACGCGTATGTCTGAGCTATGCTTATCCTATTATTTTTCGTTTTATTGTTATTTTAACCTAGACAATTTACGCGATTTTCATAAATTTATATTTATGTATATCACGAAAACGCCCTGGTAAAAATTAAACGAACCTTTGTGGTCGGTACAAAGAGTACTACTACGTATTTTTTACAATGACTGGTGGTACCGTTTACCAGCAAGATGCCAGCGACTGGCTGATCAATGCTGCAAATATACAACTACGTTTTTAAATTTTCTAATAGATTATGTTATTAAACTATATAATATATAATAAATTATATACCGTAAATATTATGTAAATGGATTTATATGATTAGAATAACATTATTTTGTTTGTGAGTGTGTTTATTAATAGTGCATAAAAAAGAAACAGTTATTTAATAAGGAAATTGATTGATATGAAAAGAGATTGTGTGATGTTAGTAAATATCTGTAAGAATATCTATATACACAAGTAAACAATTAATACATAGTACATGTTAACAAACATATATTTAGTTGTCAAAACGCCAGCATGCTATACTGTATTATATAATATTAATTATATAATATAGTATACATATACCGCATATAGATACAAGACTGACTTATTTTTAGAATATCACCCCATTTAAAGAATTAAAGGAGCAAGACGCATAAATACAGTTTTTTTCAGAGGTAGTTGTCATATTGTACTATGGAGAAAACACACATTTAAGCGTTGCTACTTACAATTAAACATTTTAATTAGTTATATTAATTGCAATGTTTATATATTTAATATTGAAGTCATAGATACACGTGTACCTTTAACTTGAGCTTTGTTTGACATCACTAAGTCCCTTTGATGAATACTTATAATAGATTGCTGAAAACTCACTCTCCGTAAGATTCAAAGTGAATTAATGGATCAATTGAGCTGAAAATTGGCACAATAACTCTTTGATACATTCGTTAAAGCATGAATGTAGGGATTTCCAATCGAATGAACAGAACCAATTGTACACGGTGATATATATCAAGAATTAAAAAAATAGTTAGAAAATAAATTTTTTATTTAAAAAATGTTTCTATTCATTAAAAAAAAAATCTCTACGTTCGTACAGTAACGCCATTAACAAAAATAATGAATAATTTTTATTTTAGATAGCCTCGCATAAAGGTGTCCTCACCCCCTTAACTCGAAATAATCAACTTTATATTATTAAAAAATGTCTGCTTATAAGAGATCGATTTTACATTACTAAAAAAACAGCAAATCACTGGTATAAACTCGTAAGAAATTTAATCAGAATTTTCTCCAGTAGATATTAGAAGTGTTGACCAAAAATGAATAAAGTTGACCAAGCAATTCTGAACGGTTGGTAACCCATTTGACCTGAGAATTACAACTATAATCTTGTGTCAGTTGCAATAGTGTATAAATTAGTGCACAAGAATGAAAAGGTACGTTTTCGTAGTATAAAAAACACATCCGACGATAATTTCGAAAGATCAAGCGCGAATAGGAAGGAAGGAAAAAGCTTCCGGGCATTTTGGTCTATTTTCTAATTATTCCGCGTGGCTGCCTCTAATTAGCGTACCTATTACATGAACAGACACGCGCACACAAACACACATATGCACATATGTATACGCCAAAATATACAGACGCAAACGGACGTTAACTATTTCCCTCTACTTACTCGTCCGTTTTCCCTCTAGCAGTAGCCTTAGCAAATATCAGCAGAGCTCGCATCGTGTCAAAGTCTGTGTAAGTGCTTCCGCATGTGCATATATATATATATATATATATATATATATATACATGTATATATACAAGTCTAACGCGATAGGTTCGTGGATAACAATATCTAACTACATAATCCAAAAGGTTACGCAATACACACTGCGTACAGTCGAAACAGCCGGATGTGCGGTCGACGGCTGGGCTAATCCATCTGAATCTTTTCGCGAGGCGCTCATTAGCTACAACCGATTTGAAATCACAATTGTGGAGTAATGCATTGTGTGTAATGCACGGATTTCAATTTCATTACATTTATTATTATTTTGAGAAAACGGGAGGACAGCGGAAACTTTCGCATGTTTTATTTAAAACACAATCACCTAATAGCTCTGAGGAGACACGAATAAAGTGTATGAGTATACGTGTATTATATATATTTGCAGGAAAGGAATGAACTCCAAGTTTACATTAATAAATTAGTCTGTATATAGACCAACGCAAGTGTGACTTTTGTACAGAAAAATCATGCTATAAACGTATGTAAATTATTATCAATATTTCAAATATCATCGCATAAAAAAATTATTATCCTGTATATTTTAGTATATTTAAATAATTTTCCGACAAATTTCCAAGCACTTTATTCAAATTATTTTAATACTTTTATCGATGTTACAGATTTTTATCTACGTGCCTATTCATTATTCCCATTTAGCATACTATGTTTTCTAGAAGACCATGTACTTAATTTCATTAGTGATTGATTCGAAAGTTTATAATCATCCTATTTAGATTCAAATAGATGAATTGAATTTTTGTAAGCAAATTTTATAGACATGATTTTCTGAATTTTTATATTAGTTAATTTGTATATTGTATGTAGATGAATTATTATAATATTATATTATTATCTGACAGATCGAACGACAAAAAAATACAGAAAAGGACATTACGTATAGTATTAGTATTAGGTGTACACATATTTTCTTATAAATATTAGGGAAATTGCTAAATAACTTTATTTCTAGCTAGACATAGAGCTTCATTCCCAACTTTTAATCTTCATGGGCACTTACTTACTTATTTATAAAATTTAACTTATTTTAGAAAAGAGGTGCCTTTGTGTTTTTAGTGACAAATGCTTCCCTGAAAAGTTAGAATTTCTTGGAAATTGGCTTAAAATGCCAACTTTGACATATTGTGTAACTTCGAAAACCTTGATGAAAAAAATCTAAAAAAATTCATGAAGGTAGATACAGTGCCAAACTAAAGTTGAAAAATTAAGAAAAAATAAAGAGAATAAATCTTATATTTATATATACAATAAATATATAATATCCATAAAGGAAGTATATAGAGAATACATACTAGAAAAATATTTCTTTCGGGTTCTTCGAAAATACGAATAAGTTATGTTCACACATTCAAATCTCGACCATCCATTCAATGATTATAGTAGAGCACGTGCGTCGGTACAATATACACCTACATAGATTTTCTGCTGTAGCATGTACCCGAAATACAATTAATTTGTTAATTAATTAATAGTGGAAGAAAGGAGGACTTTCCAAGCGTCTGCGGTCGATCCTCCAGAAGGATTGAATCACAAATTAATTCAAAGTCGTTTTCTCTGTCTCTCTCTCTGTCTCTTTCTCTCCCTCGGCTCTCCGGTTTTACTCGCGCTAGACGATACATTAGAAATCGCCAGCTAAATCCCCGAAAATTGAACAAACAGACTGGCAGTCCGTGCCAACTCTCTCTCTCTCCCTCTCTCTATCTTCCTCTCTCTCTCTCTCTCTCTTACTCTCTTTCTCTTCTGGTCTACTCGCGCGGACTGTTTCTAATTAGACGTCAGACCCCGTAATTAAGACGGGCTTTACTTCCACTCCCAACCACGTTTGCCTCTCTTTCTCGCCGAGCCTCGCGCGCGCGCGCGCCCGCGCTCGCGTTTGAATTTGAATTCCGCTATAACACTGGCGAAATACGAGGAGAAGAGCAAGAGAAAGATTCCTCTTCTGCTCTAGTAAAGAATGTAATTAATTAACTCTTTTGTTTATTATTTAGTCGACAGAAGGGAAAGTGAGATGGAAGTAAACGAAGCTATATAAACCGGCTGTGTATGATTGTTTTTATATTAAGGATTTTTCTACTGATAAATCATTATTCATTTTTTTGTTCTCTTTCGAAGGAGACATAAAGCAAGTATACATGTAGTATAGTGGTAGCTCGACGCAGAATAAGGTCGTTTGCATAAATCATCCGGAATCGCGTGTCGCGCGCTTGGCTGACTTGCTGAATTCGGCCAGGAATAAAGTGCGTTCCTCCTTTTTTCGGATAATACATAACAGTCAAAGTACCTATATTTCTATACATTCTATACTTTGCATATAAGCATAGAGTGAAAATTATAGCTATATAACTGACGAAATGGAGCTGACTGTATTGCGTATTTCCCGTGTCCCATTGGGGGTGAATGTTCAACTTATGGACATACAGGAGAGCGGAGAAGGAGTGAGCGAGATCAGATGGTTCTTCCTTAGCAATTAGAGCCCGACATGGTGCAAGCGGTGCTCAACCTTTCGTTAGTATCACCCACGCACCCTTGTGTCTTTTGAGTTGATTGGCGAAAAAAGTTCCAGGCGCAGCTACCTGCGTTCCGACCGACACGCACACGCATATACACTCAAAAGATAAAACGAGTGCTTATGGAATATGGAAATGACGTTGTGAGATAAAGTTCGCGCATGAGAGCATCTACGAGGCAAAGACGCAGTAATGGCCAAGTTTCGGATGTGGTCACCGGCACTAAGTGCCCCCCCCCCCCCCACTCAGAGTTCGATAGAATTCAAAGCGGCTACACTCTCTCGTATAATCTTTTACCAACTCGACGAAAAACAAAGGATAATCAAGAATTTCACTACTGTTTCGCCTCGTGGCAGCGCAGGTGTTATTATTCATCACGAGCTGGAAATTTCATCGCGATATAGAGTCAAGAACTGTGCGAGAGGGTCGAATATTAAGCCAGTCATTTGCGGGCAATTTTTCCAGAGCGATGCGATGCATAAATTTTCGGCGATGTATAAGCTGCGCGTAAGGAGGGGGAGAGAGTGAGAGAGAGTGAGAGAGAGAGAGAGATAAATAGAAAGAGAGAGAGGCCGTAGCGATCGTCCATGAAAATGCGGTTTACTTTATACGAAATAATTAGCAACGCGTAATTACGGTACACTCGCGTAACGAATAGCTTCATCGGCCAGCATGACTTTGCGGAATAAACCCCTTTCTTTTCCCTTTTCTCCCGTCAGGCCATTGCACGGGACGACTCAATTTTTTCTCTCTTTCTCACACGGCCGATAAATTTTTGCAGTCTTCATCGTTTCCAGCTGAATCGATGAATGGCTCAGAGCGAAGCTGCAGTTGGCGAAGCAAAGTCACAAAAAAATGATGCGCGCGTTACAATTACAATTAGAAACGCGACAAAAGCAAGTGGCAAATATATAGGATTACGCGCGACAGAGCACGGAGCACGCAGCGGTGAAACAGCCGGAACAAGGGATTTCTCTCAGCGGCGCGTTCATTAATTCATTTCTCATTCGCGTAGCCACAGCGCGAACGCGGGCGTTGCTACAGAGCGATTCGACTATCCCACACTCTCTGTCTCTCCCTCAGCGACGGTTATCCATTACGAGGGCCATCATGCAAAAGCCATTAGGACCGATCATATTTGTCGGCTTTTAGCTACGATTAGGTATTTATCCCCGTTAGCCGCGTGTCACACTGTCTTTTACCCTCGTTCGATATATATGTATATATATATATAGAGAGAGAGAGAGAGAGAAAATATGGAATTGGAACGTAGTCTCTGATAAGAATTATCGTTACTGGAACTACAGGCCAGTTCTGATTCTTGACTGGCAGATACTGTACTGAAAAAATCCAGGTTCAAATTGGGATGAAATAGCAGAGTACTGGTACCAATGCTAGCATGTCAGATTTCAATCTGTGTATTTTATGTAATAATATTTTTTATCCTAAACTTAAAAGAAACCGTGGTATAAATATAGAGTACAAAGTATACATATAGTGTATACGTATAGAGTAAACGTATACTGGTAAAAGATTCTCATACGTTAAGTGCTCGAGCAGTACTGGTTTCCAAGTGTGTCCCGCTCTTTTCATTTCAGTATTGATTCAATTCTGGTCAAGTACTTGATTATTGTACTGTTAATGAAATATCGTTACTAGTTCAGTACTGGACCATTGGTTGGACCCTGCTAGAAAGCTGGAGGCATTCCTATATAGACATCAGTAGTAGTCGTATTTAGAAAATTATTTAACAATTCACGACATGACAATCATCCAAATACAATATTCGCAATGCTGACTCTGTATTTATATCAAGTACTGTACTTATGTATAACGTGGACTCAGTTCTCTCGTCGTGCCTTAACCAATACTCGTTTTTAAACGTGGTCCATTCTTCTCAATCCACTACTGGGTCAATACTGGGCAATAACTGACTTACAGTGCTACTGGCAGTGTTAATACTGGCATTGTACTGAGCCGTTGATTCATTCTTGCTAGAAGGACTACACATCTGTTGTTTTTACTC
Organism: Apocrypta bakeri; assembly: GCA_018906985.1. Taxonomy (NCBI): domain Eukaryota; kingdom Metazoa; phylum Arthropoda; class Insecta; order Hymenoptera; family Pteromalidae; genus Apocrypta; species Apocrypta bakeri. The sequence goes on along the minus strand of JACCIA010000012.1, from coordinate 263,038 downwards.
CCTTCCTCTCTTCTCTTAAGAGAGATCGATTCTTTGAAAAATTAGAAATTCAAATTTCGCGGCAGTAGTAGCCCTTCGTTAAATACGGAGAGCTATAGTAGTTTCTATTTCTCTCCCTGTGTGTGTCTGTAGTCATGCGTCCGAAGAAGGCGTAACTTTCGTGATTACTCCGTTATTACGGAGTCAATTATAGAGCTGCAACAGTACACAGCTCTGAGGCACGCAACGGTACTTTGCATTTTCCTTTCTCCATCTTTCTCTCTATGTCTCGTTCTTCTTACGCGTATCTAATCTCTTCAACAGAGGCGGAATATACTTCTCGACAAAATTTTGAAATTCGTTGATACATAAGAAGAAAGAACCTGCTATATAGTGTGTATAAACAAAGAGAGAGAGAGAGAGAGAGAGAGAGAGAGAGAGAGCGAAACATAAACTATTTAACAGCTGGAGGCCAGCGCCGCGAAAGTTTCAGCAGAGCGTGACGGAATGATTGAAAGCAATTTGGCATTTTGGCGTGTGCAGTGCAGAGTTGCGAGTATTTTTCCGACGTATATACTATGAACTCCCTCTCTCTTTTTCTTTCTCTGTCCATGTGTATATATACAAGAGCTTTGTTTCTCTGCGGTAACTGTGTGCTATCCGTTGTACACGGCGTCGCGGGCATTGTTCACGGCGTATTGCACACATATCGCGAAGCCAAGCTCTATTCGCGGAAAAAAAAGTATAATGTGAATCAGTGGGCGCGAACTGAAAAACCGTTCTGCGCTACGTACATATACATACATAGGGCATAATAGAATACAGCAAGGCTCTCGCGGCTATTTGTAACAAAAAAATTGCCAGAATTTCCAAAATGTTCACCTTCAAAAGTGGTTCGCGATTGTTAAATTAATTATTCGGAAAGATGCGAGGGTGTGTGTGTGTGCGCGCGCGCGCGCATGCTTGCGGGAGAGGCAAAGAAGAGCGCATCGGCGCATTGGATCCATTATTAATAATGTAATATATAGTATAGGGGCTGCTCCAAGCTCGAGTAATCAGCGTATATGCTCGCGCGTTTTCCGTCCTTCTCTGCACATGGCGGGAAGAGAGAGAGAGAGAGAGAGAGAGAGGGAGAGAATGTATATACCACGGACTAGCTCATAATAAGCCAAGCTTCGTCTTTTCTCTCGCTCTAGCTTGCTGTGCTGCTACTGCTCTGCAATAAACCCATACCTCTCATTCGCGAAGGCTTATTAAATCTCAAACTTTCGACCAGGGTTCAACGGTTTTGATCTCCTACCTCGAGCGCGCCAACTACTCTATAGCGCTTGCTATACATCTCTCTCTCTCTCTTGCTCACTAGCTTCTCTTTCCTTATGTATCCTCGTCTCTCTCGCTCTTGCTCTCTAGCTCTACTTAGAAATGAACTTTTGATAGCGGCGCAGCTCTACTAATTAACCTACTTGCCGCTCGATTAAATTGAATCGATGCATCACCCTCTCTATCTTTCTCGTGTACTCTTTAAGTAGCTACGCTTACATTCTAACTCTTCATTCTTTTTTTATTCGAGCTGGATTAAACCTGATTTTCAAAATGAGATGACTTGAAAATTCGCGCTCAATGGCCCCTGAAACACGGCAACCGCTCGAGCTTGTCCAACGCGCGTGGAGTCCCGTATCGCGGGGACTACTGTACTGTACTATACTGTAGCTAATACAAGTATCTTTTTTGCTCTGGAATTCGGTGCGTAGGCCGAGAGATCGGCGGTGTTACCGCAGCCTCCACCCATAAATCGCTTGCTCAACTGCTACTCGCGAACTATTTCACTCTCTCTTTCCTAGCTGTCCCGAATTCGCCAACAGTCTACATATATACATATGCTTCTCTTGTCGCAAACCACAGGCTGATTTCGTCTAATTAACCGAACGTGCAAACACGTGCACTTGCGCATCCCTAATGGCTACACATAGTGTGACACGCGTGTTTATTCTTGCTGAAAACGATCGGCTTTTTTCTGACCTTACTCGACTAACGGACCAATGCTGTTTTCGTGCTGTCATTCTATTAGTAACTTATTAGTAACGATAAGAACTAGATTTACTATGAAATCAGTACTGTGCCAATATTGTACTTGCGGAATATTTATTTGTTAATTTTTAGACTGGAATTGCCACATGTCAAAAAAAGCTCTTGACTGAAATCATTTTAAAATGATGTTTCTAATGTATTACTGCAGTAAACTGATTCTCAAACGATGACACTCTACTTATTCACGAAACATTTACATGAAATTCTCGTAAGATGAAAATTCAGTAGGAAAAGCTTTGGAAGTTAGCAAAAGTTCCACAAACATGATTGTAGTAGTGACTAGTATTTTGGACCACACAACATTACTCCACTGAAAATGGAATAACGGTCCACTACTAGGTAAATACTGGAGTGACAAGAACGGGTCACGATTTAAAATCAGTAGGTCAAGCACTGTGCCAATACTGTGCCAAAATTGAATACTTGTTTGGACCAGGTTGTCAGTTTCGGCAACTTCTATCCAGGTAGTATAAATCGGGCCGGTTCTTATGATTCCGGTATCAAAGCAAGGTTTTACCAGTAATGCCCGTTAGTAAAGAATCAATAGCTTTCGTACCGGTATCTCTTACCAGGATACGCACCTTACAAGAAAATACGAAAAAAAAGTAAACATAAGGGTATAATATAACCAGGAGTCAACGAATATAAGGAGAAGAGCATCGATGGCACGAGCAGTATTGTATATCGCGAGCTCGCGGCAGTTATAATCGGGGAAAGAGCTGCGCGAAAGAGGACGGCGGATCGTGATCGAGTGGGCGAGCGAAGTACGTTAAGCTGAGTAATTCAGCAAAAGTTGCTTGGCTACTACTACTGCTGCTGCTACTACTGCTGCTGCTGCTGCTCGGCTCCACTAATTGGAAGCGGCCTTTTATGCGCGAGAAGGGGGTCTACATTTCGATCAGTTCGAACTGCGTTCTCTCTCTCTCTCTCTCTCTCTTGCTAAAGGGGGAAAACGTGTGTCGGTCTCCGCATATGCCGGGGGTGACTGGCTGCGACAGCTCGGGTCGCACAAAGGCAGCTTTTTAATTGGATAACGTCATATCGATGCGCGTTCACACGCGCACCTCAACTTTACCCATCAGCTAACGCATCGACAAGAGAGAGTGAGAGAGAGAGAGAGAGAGAGAGAGAGCAGGAAAAAATAGCGGTAGAAAAGAGAGTACAGGCGCGTAGGAAAAATGGTAAAATAACCAACTGCGCGGCACAGTCGTATCGGTATCGATAGACATTCGCCACTCGTTAGTGCGCGTGTTCAAGGTTTCACCGCACAAAAGGTTATTATACCTCTCAGCCGCGATTACTAACTAAAAGACAAAAAAAAAAATAAAAAAAATATACCGTAAAAATACGTTCGAATTTCCAGTTGTTATCTCGTTTCGACCTCCTTAGCTATATATATATACATATATATATATATATAGCTAAGGAGGTCGAAACATATATATACATATAACCTCTTCTCTCGTTTATCCCATAAATATTCGAGCGTTTTCAGCTTCAACGCCGTGCGTATGTGATGGTAATAATTAGCCAAGCAGACGAGAGGGCGGAACTCACTCGCGCGAATTTCTTCCCTCTTTTTTTTAACCGTTTAAACACCGAGCGCACGTGTTATTACACTGCAAGACTGAAAGAAAGAGAGAGAGAGAGAGCTCATAAAGAATAAATCAGCCGCGACGAGGCGAGTTGTAAAAAGTCACCGCAATTGTGCTGCGAGAGAAAGAGAGAAGTGAGTCAGTACGAGGAAGCGTTGATGCGCCGCCAATCAGCAGGTAGATAAGGATGAGAGAGAATCCTTCTCTGTTTGTCTTCCATTAGACACAAGTCGAAAGCAGATCATTGTCTGCGCTGTCTAGCCATCCGAAATCTACTGTAAGCCGCTATACGGACATATATAATATATATTGTACCTATTCCAAGCGTATTTCACAGCTATTGTACAGTTCGGCCTCCACATCTTTCGCGTATTAGCTTACATACGTACGCGTACCTAGATTCATAGCAAGCGATAGACCTACCTGTCCTATATTAATTTAGATTAGTCACCGAATTATCCAGAACGGCTTTGTGCGACGCATGTAGTTCGGTTGTCAATATGCCTTTGAACGCGGGTGCGCAACTCACCAATCGTTATATTGAACATTCCGATGTATATATAAACGTGAAATCGTGAAATTTAATATATCTTCAAATGAAAGGAATGGAATGGGGCGGGGGGAGAATCAGAAGCGCATTATGTTCGAAATATCATTTTTATTCGAAAAATTTGAACGCGATTTTTTCATAACGCACAACGCGATGATGTCATTCAAGGTTTTACCAAAAGATGAAACGACATTTTATTAATTCAAATATAATTTGCAGATCAAAAATCGTTCTGTTTGATTTAACGCTAAAATTTAATCCGTCACTGTAACGAGGCTTTGTGTAATATTAACGCATATCGCCCAATCGTATTTTCAAGGCTCATGTATAATTCGAATTTCATGTGTAGTCCTGTATAAATGTTGCAAAGAATAAAAGAATCTGTAACCGTGATGTATTTTTTAGTCCTTATTAAACAGTAAATAACCATTTACTGCAAATAACTTTCAGAACATCAAATAATATCATTAATAGCTTTTGATAAACTTTGACTTACTTATTATGCATTATCCGCATTTTCGTTTGTATAAAATGTAAATAAACTTTTATGAAGCCAAATTAACTTATACACAGTAATAATTGATTGTATAACATAATTATATTTTTTTTTATTTATTTTTAATACCCAAAGTATAATTATTATTATACATTACGAAGTAATGCAGCAGAAGAGTATTTATATTCGCCTGTCCTTATGAAAATAATATACGAAACTAACTAAATAACTAAAATAAAGTACTAAATAAATGTAGTCGGTAGGACATATTATATTAATTGTATATTCTTAATTAAGTATTTTATTTTCAAGTAATCAGATCTTTTTCTAATATCTATTTTTTCAAATCATTAGATAATTAAATACAAATTTTAATGGAGTTAACAATAGCTACTATTTTTACTGACAGATTTGCAAATTCTAGTCAGCTTTAGCCATTTCCGCTCAGTTGTACTACAATTGTTCTATACAATTTAAGATTCAATTCGGATTCGAAAGATTCTGCATAATTAATATTAATAATACAGAAATTTTGTATTGTAATATGTATAAGACAACACATTATTAAATCAATATAATATTAACTCTTGGCGCGGGTTATTCCGAATAAAAATAATCTGACCAAATCGCAATTTTTAATTCGAAAGTTAAAATAATCTCTATATTAATAATAATGAATTTTTCAGTATCTAAAATTTAGATAGTACTTATTTAACGTCTGCTTCGATTTTAGCCAAAAATTTAACTCATCAATTTAAATTTGTCTTTTAGCCGAACAGATAAGCTAAACACAGTCTCTGCAGCTTCTCATTCGGCGATGAAAAGCTCAAAAAGTCGAAAGATAATCGTGACTATCTCAATTTGCTAATTACTTAACGTATTATTGTACAATATTGCCACATTACTATTCTATGTATGTACATTTGTTTATAGATAACTCTGGAAAGTGGTTAAATCTTACGAAATATTATACGTTGTGCTCGAGAGATAGAGAGAGAAAGAGAGTGCGTACCTTCGTTATTGCATTCATGAGATTTTTTAGTGAGTACGCACAATATTATACAATATATCCATGTTATATATATATATATATATATATATGTACATTCAGGTAGAGTCAGTGCTTTGACTCTTGTTCATTAACTCTCGCTCTCGGCTGCGCGCGGATTGATGCTTCGCAGACCGCGCGAATGTTAATTGAACGAATTCACGAAGCGCAAGCTCTCTATACTCTATATCAAGAAGCACGCAAGAGAGAAAGCTTTTTTTATGCGGTGTGCATAAATATTTAATCCAATCGAGGATAATTAGAAAAACACGGATATACATGTAGCCCGTCTCTCGAGATTGGATGAAAAGCTGTTTAGAGGAAGAAGCCGCAACTTTGAGAGATGCAGCATCCCTGGAATATCGAAACAAGCTCTCAGCCGTTTTCCGGGTGTATCGACGATATTTTCGAAAATCCCACTACTTTCTTATTGAATAATTGAGATGTGTGCGCCGATGTTTGCGAGAGTTGCGGTTTCTTCTACGTAACGACGCGGCGTAACTAAGACTTCAGAGCTTTCGAGCTTGCAAATTGTATATATATATATATTACTTTGTACGTGTGGATAATTTTGTTATATAAACTATTTTCAGTGTTCTTCACATTCTATACACTCTATTATTATTGTGCTTGGTACACTTTAGGAAATCGAATTATTTTTGAAAAATTATCTTAATTTTATTTGTTTCAATACATTTAAGAATAAAAAATTGCATAGGTAAATGCAGTAACGTTTAGAAATTAAGAATGACTAATGTTTTAAAAAAATTGATAAAATTGATTAGATTTTTGTGCTGGTTTTATATTTATCAATATCAGATCTCTTGATATTTTCATAACTCATGTATCCATTCAAGAAAACATATAAATCATGCTAAGGGGAAGCGAGCCAGATCAAAACAGGCTTCAAGACCCAGCCAGATCGGAACAAGTTGCACTATGCATCACATTTTGATCGATCTGTCCCTAATATTATCATAAAGCGTTTAAGGATGATTAAATTGCTCGTAGAGTGAATCTGATTTAGATAAGAATATAAAACATACGCAGCTTTTTACCTCGCTTTGTACGGATAAAGATTATTTTTTTACATTTGCTGGTAACCGCGATAAAATTATCTTTATTCATATAGCTATATTATCTTTTATACAATGGAACCAATTCCAGTATAGACCATTTTGATTCGAATTTATGTTGCAAAAATATCCACGAGAGAAACCAAATTAGATCCGGCATTTATAATGTTCAGTAGTGTTCTCAAAGCCAAGTTGTCGTTGTCGTTTTGCGATTAAAAGATTACCGATTCTCCATTCTTGTAGTATTTTGCCAGATGTCTTTCCATTTAAGCCTATCAGCGCTCGTATAAATGAAATAGATATTACCATCGTGATTCACTTTAAACATATCGGACACTTCAGTTTTATCTTATCCAAAAGCTGACTATATGGTTGTATCCATCCTTGTTTATAGAAGCTTTTAGCACGGTTACCGGTGAGCTGCGTTTAACTTTCAGTTAATCCAGTATATCTTCGAGCACGTAATTCGGTATATCGGGTGGTAAGCTAGAGTATTATTTTATATTATATTATTCTTTGCTGTCTTGGCACTACTAACCGATGGATCCTCTGCTTTTCGTATGAATAGACAGATTTTTATTTACATAGTTAAAAGAGACTGAGCATTAAAAAATGTGTAAATTTTTCTGTATGTTCAATTTTTATATTACTAGCATTCATTTTATTATTTTGAGCTCTATCTATCTACTGATTCTTTTAAAACCTGGCGAATGACAAAATTAACATTTGTTCTTAATGATTAATAGGCTACTTAAGAGATCAAATTAAGTCCTAGAATTAAAATTTAAAATATTTACAACAATGAAGTTAAAATTTATACTTGTTTCCATTACCAGAGACATTTACCTTCAGTTAATTCACTGTGGGTAGAATTCTATTATAATATATTTGATACACGCCTTTTTCATCAATGTAGGAATTTAACTGTCTACGCGAGCTATTTATCTCAGTCACCAAATACATTCTTGTGTACATTAAACATCATTATTCTTCAATTCCAATCAATATCGAGTTTGATAACAAACTAAGAAAATTAAGAAACACATGAAATCCTAACTATCTTATTAATTTTTAACTTCAAATGAAAAATCAATAGAATTCTATACGGACGGTAGTAAAAATGAAAAATTCTCAATCGGAAGGACCAGCTTTCATATGTTCCAAACTTAATATTGCAAAAAAATGTCGATTTCAAACAAAGCGTCAATTTATACAACGGGCACTCGAATTCGCTCTAAAACACCGTCAAAAAATGTAATAATTTCCTCAAATTCCAAATGTTCTACAAGCTCTAAAACCTTTTGTAGGCAATATCAAATTAAAGAAATAGAATTTCACTTCAATAATAATACATAGCGCACATAGGAGTCTGAAGAAATGAACGGAAGAAGAGGCAGATATGCAAGCAAAACTTGGAACCTTGTTAGATCCATTTAATGTACCGGAAACTCCATATTGTAAATCTTTTACATATACCAGTTGTTGCATCAAAGATCAAAGCTTATTTAAGGAGAAAGAATATTTCAATATTTTCCACGAGGATTCCATTATATAATGGTTTTAATGGTGATAAAAAAATCATTTTTAAAAGAAAATGGTCATTGTGAAAGTCATTAGAACTGACCGATGCGAACTTCTTCGTGATACACATAAAACCGAATTTAATAAATATTTTAAAAAACATTACCACACCATACATTCAATTACACCTAAGAATAGCTTACATTTAAAAAGACTGCGAAATTCACACACTATATTAATATCAGTATCTGCGACAAAGAGTAAGAATTGTATTTAATTTGACTTTGTAAACTTTAACTGTTTTCAGCTACCAAATATTTTAGAAAAAGAAGATCTATTTGCTTAGTCACTGCTTTTAAAAGAAAAACAAAGAAGATGTGAAGGTTTGCTTTAAATATCTGAACGAGACAAAAGTATGATATTGGATCACCTTACTTAATATCGAAAACTTTATTATTTATTTTGAAAATGATTCTTTAAGAGATATTCTTTCTACAATAAGTTGTTAAGCTTAGAAATGATGTTAAGAGATTTTTGTATATCGTAACATTACTGTTGTATATATCCGAGCCCGTTAATTTTTTGTAGGTCACTTTGTTGCGATACGACTATGGCTACTAAAATTTTTTTTGAGATTGGCCGTAATTTCAGTGAGTTATTCTGGCAACAACGAGTTTTTTAAAACTTGAAAAATGCATTTTTTAGTATAACGTGCGGTATATCCTTGCTAAAAATGTATTAATAGGAGAAAAATATGCGTAATTACTAGATGTACAAGTTTTACGTTGAACATTTTTATGTAAAACTTAGAAATGCTAAGATTTTGTTGAAAACACAGATTTTGTATGATTATATATATGTTCTTGTAAGGTCAACTTTTCCATTTAACATATTTATGTCGAATGCTTGGAATTATCTTTATTATACAAAAATCGTTTTTAGCGATTTTTTAATAAAATCGCAATTCATTTCTATATATTCTATCGGGCACGATGTTAGGGTGAGACACGTGATTGTACATATTTTATAAATCAATTTATAAAATTTATAACGTCTCAATAATTATTTATAGAAATGAAAATGACTTTTTAATTAGTTAACATTACATTTAAATAAATGCACTCTTTGATTTTCAAAAACTTATTTAATGGGAATTTATATTTATTCCTTTCCAAAACATTGAATGTCCGTAACAAAAAATTTAATATTTTTGCAAGGCTAAACTTTTTTTAAGGATGAAAATTAATTATATTTATCATTAAGGTCATTAGTATCACGTAACAAAACGATATATCAGACAAAGTTAAAAAAATTGTTTCTTTACACTTATCATAATAATATTAATTTTTTGTTAATAGATATCCAAAATTCAGAGAAGAATTATCGTAAGCCCCTCCAAATATAGTAAATTTTGTTCAATGTACAAATGTAGCTTTGATTAGTCTGCAGCAAAACACTCTATTTTATCCAACTATAAAGGAACACGAAATAATTAAATGACAACTCTATTACAAAATCGTGTAACGATTGAGCCCTAGACATCTCAACCAAAGCGATCGAGAATTCGCCATCTCATTCGCTCGAATGAACCAGTGAGTAAATATCACTTTCCTAGGCTTTCTCCGACAAAAGAAAATATCTACGTAGCAACTGCAGTTTCTAAGGCGATCATGACGACCGGGGTAAAAGAACCATTCTCCGAATCTCCAACGGCCAATCTTTTGAGGGGTACAGTCTGCGCTATATTCCGAAAATAATACACAATTACAATTTATTCGTCATAGAATAAAGACAACTTAATCTGGGTAAACAATGGGTTTTAAGCAACGTAGTATCGAATTTTTGCAAACAATGCCTTAAAGGTTCCTTTGGACAAGCATTTTCAATTATCTAATTTCATTTTCGAAAACAATTCTTTAATAAACAATCTGATGTATTTAAGCACCTAATTTACTGTTATTTTATTATACTTATGAGTCTATTTTATAACGAAGGAAAAAAATTGAAGAAATGTTAAACGACTAGGCTCAAAAACCCATTGCAAAGAACTAAACATACGACAACTAAACGCTCACAAGAGTAGTTAATAGAAATTCCACAAGCACTGATATGTGGATATAAATATTACAAGAAAACCTTTTAGAAGTCCCTTTTTGGGCAGGTTATTCTCAACAAAAATAATCTCAGAAAAATTTGCATACTGGTAGCTCTGTTCAATGATGTCATTTAAAAGTTCAGCCAATCAAGATTTACAATTAAAAATTCGAAAATAGTGTAGAAAGTATTTTTTCCGAATTGAACCAAAATTGGACTCATTAAGATAAGTAGAGGATCATTTTACCCTGTTCTTACGTTTATATAGTTGTAGGATTATTTCCTTAATACGCGGTAGCTTATAGCACAAAGTCGCATTATTCTCACGATTTTGGCTTGTTATTATGATTGATCAATTAAGGTCCTCTAGGCTTCGGTTTTATTGTGGAAAAACTGTTTTTATATAAACGTGAACAATTAGAATCGTATACTCTAAGTCTTTAACATTCCTTTAGACTGTATCGTTATTTTTATTGAAACAACTACCATCTTTTCATTGCTAAGGACAGTTAAAAATAATATTTAAAAAATTGGAACAACGCCTCACTCGATTTATCAAATAAAATTAGCCTTATGTATATTTAGTTGACCGAAGAGGAAGAGAATATAGATGTATATATAGAGGGGAGCGAGACAATCGCACTCGTTGCATGCGAGCTTGTGCATACGTGTACGGCTATATCGATTGGCCGGCGTTTTCCATCCGGTTGACCGACTAATCGCACGGTGTGCATTATCGAACGACAAGCGAAACTCCAGAAAGCAGCGCTGGTCATGGGTATAGAGGGAGCGAGAGAGCGAGAGAGAACGTGTACACTCGGCAACTCATTGAGTTTGCATTATTAATTAGCATGCTAATTGCAATAGCTCCCGGCGCAGCTTGTACGCTCTTACGTTATTCGAAAATACATCTATATACATGATATTACTCTTGAAAAATCGGCATACATGTGTGCGTTTGCGCGCAAGCAATTAATAGCAAATCTAATCTAAGCACTATACAGAGGGAGGGAGAGAGAGAGATAGAGTAGAGTATGGAACTCCGCATGAAGTAGTTTGCCAACGAAGGTGAGAGGTGGAAATACGCCACCCCCTTTGAGGAGGAGGAGGAGGAGGAGGAGAAGCAGGAGGAAAGTGTATACGGGGGTTTGAAGGTGGAAGAGCGGCTATAGCAACGCAGCCCGGGGCAAACGAATCCCGGTCTAGCCTACCCACTACACGCTATATACACGACTATACTAGCCTCGACTAGCTGCTGCAGCTAGTCGAGGCTAACTAACTCATTAGCTCGGAATTAATTAGGTTCTCTGGGTCACAAAGGCCCAAAACGCACGCCCGGACGAGCCGCTTCTCTCTCTCCCTCTCGCTCTCTCAACGCAGCTAATACCTGTAGTATATACCCTACGCACGCCGTCGCCCTGAGAAAGCTCCATCGCACGCAATCTGCACTGTACAGCTCAAGCTTATATACACATACCGAACTTCGCAATTAGCTGGAAGCTAGCCTCTGCAGCCTCGTTTTCACGCCGACAACCTTCGCCTTTATGCTGCTGCTGCTGCTTCTGCTGCTTCTGCTGCTTCTGCTGCTTCTGCTGTTCCTTCCTTCGTACTATAGACTCATTGAGAATCTCAAGTACTTTTGTCAGTCGGATGGTCCTTGGTTGATTTTTGAATCATGAATCAGCTGATTAGACTTGAATAACTGCTGGCTTTTCTTTTGTAATTGAAAGATTAATGTATTAGTACAACTTACAAGTAAAACAATTAAACAGAACGATTATACAATTATTTGTATGCAGTTCCTATAATAACTCGATTCTATTCTATTTTACAAGTTGTAAATAAATTGGAAACGTTTAAAAAAAAGTATTTTGTAATAAGTTTCAAGATACCTTTGTTTCTCTTTCCCGAATCTACCGTTGGTTTGATTATTTTAAAAAAATTCCAAAAAACACTATATGGATTACTTTGAAGTGCAAAGATCGTCTATCGTCCGCGTACTTGAAATAGAAAAAGTTACTGTTAACTGTAGTTGTATGTTTTTGTGGCCAAAAATCGTTGCGTATCAATTTCGTAATGTAACTCAAGCTGTACCTCTTCAAGGGCAATTTTCTACTGTACAAAATAATTTTTGTTTATAAATTATATGAACATAGTTTTATACAAATTTGAAAAACATTCTATTCAACAACTTTATCTGGGATGTATTACATTGAAGGAATAATCACCAAGTTCGTTTCGATCTTAGCTTGTTAATAGAGAACTTATATCCTTAAACAGTGTCGGTTTTTAATCACTTGTAACCAACTACTCAAGGTAAGTACTTAGACGGGTATGAAAGTCAATTAAAAACTCAAATTTCGCACCATAATGTAACTAACAAAAGACTTTCAGATCCCTTGAAGTTTTTGCATTACTGTTTTCGCACTCCACTAACGAGACGATGATTGAAATAGCCTCGTAACTGTCCACTATAAAATGCATTTTCGACGAACGTAAAACTAATGAATTAACCGTAATTGAAGTTCTTTTCGATAGTCTCCGCAGTGAAGCAGATTTAAAAATGTTCAATACTACACAAAGGGATCCGCGAAATCGAAAAAATCAATGTGATCTGAGCAAGAGAAAAAAACATTTGCCCGCAAGGTTCTAAAAGTCTATATATACTGTGCATCGGCCATAGTATGCAAGTAATAGATTCTGCGGCGTATCGAGGCGTTGCGCGTAAATCTAACCTGGCAACAAGGATTAAACTTTATTGGATTGAATATTTCGCGTTCGCGCATCGCACGGTAATCTGTAAATATGGTATGGAACCAATATGGCTATATAGCTCTATCTCTCTCTCTCTCTCGCTGGTACGCGTACTCCGAAGCTAAACCTATTAAAGTACGGAGTATTAATGGTATAGCACTGGGTACGCAGCCACCAACGCTCCTACGCTGCAGCTGCCACTTTTACCTGAAAGAGAATTCAATTTAATTGATTGGATCAGCCCGCGAAGATTTAATCACATAAGTGAACGATATTATACGAATAAAGACGAGATTCAATTTTACGCAGTTTCTGTGAATACAATCATTATCCGTACGGGGATACTTGTATCAAAGTTGATTTTTAAAAATGTTTTCATACTCTATGCTCTCTATTTTACAAAATTAAAATTTTTCCCTCGGGCTTTCTGTGTGCGTATATATATACCGTGGGAAAGGGGGTGGAATGAAGTGAGAGAGAAAGAGAGAGAGAGAGAACACGAGCGAAGCAGAGCGTTTAGTTGCTTAAGCTGTCGCTGGCAGAGTTGAGCCTCGAACCGGAAAATGATTGATACCAGTGGCTGAGCATGATTACTTTATTAATCGTTTCCCCGCTTGACCATGTACAAGGTATAAACCGTATATAGTGTAGTGGCCAGCATACCGACCACCAAGTCAGAAACACGCGCTAACGTCCTGCTTTTCGCCCGTTGCTAGATCGAAAAACACCCTGTTTGAAATATTGTAATACGACACCATCGATCTTGCTTCAGTTTATTCGTGTATGGAATACGAGTTACAAATTGTTATCAAAGCCTTGTTTTTCCATCGACTCTAAGGGTATTTCTTCATCGGATAGGCAAACATTATACGGAAAAAAATAATTGTTTGAAGCAAATGAACAGCTTTCAAGATCCTTTTGTTGTAAAAAGATTCGTGTTGCTTGAAACGTCAAGCATTTACTCGATATTTAACGAGTCGATAAAATATTATTATCTATAGTTGCATAATATATTACAACCTAACAACGCATTATGACTACTTTGTATTAGTAAAGCATTACCAGTCGCAAGCTCACTTGACTAATCTCCTCATGCCGGATAGAACGAAAAGTTCATTTTGTACAAAAAAGTTTAATTTTGGAGTGAAAAGAAATTTGAATCGAATAAAATTCGTGTCTCTTAACAAATGTATGCTTATTAATTTAAGTTCATTCCTTTTGAATAAAAAATTAAGTCGATAAGCCATTCCTATTGCTTAAAAAGTATCATTTCCTTCGCTATAGCGTTCGAGCGCTTTTACACAAATTTTAAACAATTTCTAAAGCCACGAGAGTGCGAGTGAAAGAAAGAGAGAGAGAGAGAGAGAGCGAAAAAAACGACTCTGGGGAAATTAGTCGATTTTTCATCGAGTACACTTTGAAGAAACGTCAAGAGTCTAAAAAGAAGAAAAAGCAAAGAGCGGGTCCTTCCGACTCTCTTTCCATTAATCCTGATATCCGGAATCCCGCGTTCGCAATGTCTCCTTCTGTGGTGGACTCGAATGCTTGTGTGCTACTGTATATATAGCAAGTACTCGGAGATGGATTCGATTAAGCGACACACGAGGCTAAGAATAGATCGATATCATACGTGTGCATGCCTCGTATAAACGACTTTGTCGCACGCTAGGGAGAGAGAGAGAGAGAGAGAGAGTGAGAGAGAGACCGTTTGACAAATCGTTCGTTGCGACCAGAGAACCTCTCGAGACGACGCTTAAAGTAGCTACAGGGGAAGAAGAATAATCGGAGCTGTGATAATTATTTTTTACATCGAGAGCTGATTGAGCAACGAGATTGGCCCTGGGATTTGGCTGCTCATTTATCATCGCTCTTTCTCTCTCACTCTCGATTATAATTTGTTAAGAAATCACGAGCAATAAAAAATCCGAGACGATTATTGTATCTTAAGTCGTTAGATTGGGGAGTAAAAAAATAAGAATAAAAAAATAGTTAAATAGAAGTAAAACACTTTGGCGTGACGCTAAGTGCGTGGCAAGAGGTAGAAACAAGGGAACCACTGCCGAGACGATTGGATAAATAATGAAACGAATGCAAATGCAGTCGTCTCTCTGTAGTACGAGCGCGAAAAAGACGAAGGCTTATGGGAGAAAAGCTGCCGCCGAGTCGCGGAGAGAAAGAGAGGGCGAGAGAGAGAGAGAGAGAGAGAGAGAGAGAGAGAGAGTATGCACTTAGGATTTAAATAAGCTCGCTAAAAGTGTGATAATTGAAATGGCACGGCTGATAGCGCAGGAGTAGCTGCATCTGAAAAAGAAGAGGAGGAAAGAGTGTCGGGCTGGGAGCTTTTCTTTGCCACACGCAAGGATTTATATATACGTATATATAATTTTCTACTCTCCCGTACACGAATGCATTCCCCTCGTTTGCTGCCGGAAAATATTAATAATCGTGTATACTCTCGTTTTACGCAGTATTCGAAATATATTATATATACATCGAGCATTATAAAGTACATATACGTATACAGAGGGTACACAGGAGAATATAAAAGTGGAAAGGGAATCGGCGATTGAATAGGTATTTTGGAGCTATTGTACCGCAGGCACTATGCCAATATCCGTGCCATTCAATAAATATCATCTTAATGAACTCATGTATATTTGATTGGCGCTGGCGCGCGTATTTCCCCCCTCGTCGTCGTCGTTGTCGTCGTCGTTGTCGTCGTCGTTGTCGTCGTCCGACTGCTCGTTCTACTTCTTTTCCTCCTTTGCTCCGCACCGTCAGGACTACTTTCTCTCTATCTCTCTCTTTCTCTTTTTCTTTCTCCCTTACTGCTTACAATTCCACGGTATCGTCGTTCGAACAGCTCTTTATTCTCTCTTTTTCTTTTGAGACCCTCATCAAGTAATCAAATGTTATTTTTAACGCGTGTTTCGAATTTCGCGCGCGCGCGCGAATATAAACGCCGAGTCCGTTAAACTTTCCAAGTTCATTTTTCCTACTGCTTGATTCGAGAGCGACGTTTTGAGAGGGAAAAAGGTCTATATACCCTGCATTAATTAACTTGAAAAAGCTTCGCCGTCCAATCGAATGGATTCTGTTCTATATACAGATAGGAAGAAAGCGTGACTGCGCAGATCTCATAGGAAACGACTGAAGCTTTTTTTCCGGATGAAATAAAGACCAGCAGCCGCAAAGATGTGAATAGGAAGGAAACTGCGCGTGTATATATATATATATATACGAAATCTCGAGGTGGAGCTGTTATTTTCGGTCCATTCGTTTAATCTCTTTTCCGTATATATATATACATAATATTAGCTGTTTTTATAACTAAAATTACTTTATAGCACGGTATAATTGGGAATTGAACTGTACCAAGTGTCACGAAAGTTTAGAAAGACTATCATAGTCTCGAGATTGTTAAAATACAGTTCTTGCTAAAATAGAAATTCCAAAAAAATCAATATTTATGTTGAATTGAATGGCATATTAATGACAACATTTGAGCTTAGAATCTGAAAAATCTATCAAACTCTTGAAACTGTAACCTACGACGAGTTTTCTAATGTACTTAACGTTGAACTTCTTGTAATAATATATTAAATTTTTTGTTACATAGACGTTTGAACGTTCAAGTCGGGAATAAATTTAAACCCCCATTAATGAGGAAATGTTATCTTGTAGTGAGTTAAACGGGCATATGCGACTTTGATAAGTAATTGTTTGTCCAGTTTGCAATTAAAATATTCCTCAAGCATTTTCAACAATATTTGCATACATTTCCTTTTTAGACTTCGCAAGTGAATGCAGCCAAAGGAAGAGACAAAAATTGACATAGGGGTAGAAAATTAAAAAGCTAGTAGCACCAAAACGAAAAGAATCGCAATTCAATGCAACAATTCAGCCCAACTCAGAGCCCCCCCCCCATGGAATCGGATGATACAAGAGAAAAGTGTGTTGCGCCGTGCAATGCACCAAAGCTAGAGAAAACCCCTTGCTAGTAGTACAAAACATATATATTGTCACGTTTGCAAGAAGAGTCGGACTGCACTTGCAAGGTCGTGGTCTCTATACTTTCCTCTTTCTCTTCCTACTTGTCCCAACATTCATCCGTAACAATATATATATATATACAGCCGTACGTACACACGTACCGAGGGCACAGTTGTTACTGGTACAACAACAAGTACTGGTTTAGGGAAGGGCGTCGAGGCTACATTAGCAAGATTGCCCCTTGCCAGGGAGACTCTCTTTCTCTCTCGTTTCGTATAGCTCAGTGCGTTATCGCAGCCTTATACTACTACTACTACTTACTACTCGTTTCTTAGCGCCGCTACAGATGAACCAGCCACCCTCCACCACCCTCTCTCTCTCTCTCTCTCTCTCTCTCTCTCTCTCTTTCTCTCTTTCTCTCTCGACAAAGATTCTAAAAGATTCACGTTCTCGCGCTGCGGTAACGTCACCTGTCGCGTCTCGACGCACACACAGCAACGAAACGTAATACCAGGGATGCTTTCTCTCGATGCTTTTACGTTTATCGCTTATCGTTCGTGCGGCGCGCACTGACGATTTATTATTTATATGCAATGGGCTCTCTTCTTACCTCGAGGTATTATCTATCAGAGGGTTGTATCGTGGTGGAAAAAAAATTGAAAAATTATTCTTTACCAACGGGAAAAAGTCCTTATTTAGTTGATTACTTTTTCGGCTTAACTCTTAAAATTTAAGAGTACTCGACTTACTTTATGTTCGAAACAATGCTGAGATTTTCAACATTAATGATAATGAGAGTATTTTTAGTTATAGTGAACTTGAAGAACGAAGATTTTTCACCGTGGAGCTCTAGAAATATCGCTGAAGGATTCGAATTCAAGGAAATTGAAATGTCATCTACGCTATTTGTCAAACTACACATCAACGGAATAATCATTAAATAACGATATTCTAGTAAACTTCTCTGAAATTCAGCGTAATCGTTTAATCTAAAGCTTACGAGAAAGAGCTCGTAGAGCTGGAGTAACAAAAGATTTGGACTTTTATTCTTATTATCATGTTTTATTTTACTTAACCAAAAGAATACGCAAGTACCTGTAAAAAGACGAGCAGAAAGTCTTAAATTTAGAAATTTAGAGCTAAAAGTACCGCGACAAAGATTATCGTGATTTTTAATTATATCGTATATAAATACATTTTTTATGCTGTAACTAATAAATTCTTTAAATTACTTTCTAAATCTATTAGTGGAAGCTAGATTTTTTTAGCTTATTTGATATACTGTTAAAAAGAACTTTATTGCTTTTCACATTTTTCATTTTTAACAGTACAATGTATTTATTTCTAAACTACGATGTATTTGTAATATTTCTCTTAATACTTTATAATATCTTAGTGATTTTAGGACAATCAGTTACTTAAAATATAGTAATTTGTCCCACCCAGGAATGCGATTTCTATTTATTATTTTTAATATTTAGGTTTGAACCCTTTATATTAAATTTCTTTTATTTTTGCAGAAGTCAGAAAGACATTTAAAAAACTTTTTTATTCTCATTACAATAAAATATGAAACACGATAATTATGAACTAATTAGTTGATTAAATTTAAATGTACATATATTGTTTCACTCTAACAATGATTTTGATCCTAGACCAGAGTGAAAAGGAATTGTGACTTGTACAAAGGTGTATTGTACGTTATAAAATCATATACAAACTGTAAACGCTAGAGAAGTGCTTAACTCTATGTATGGCAATTGACTATTAGCCTATACCCAGTGTCAAAATTCACTCTTATAGATTAATTTGCTTTGTAAAAATTTAAACGTGTTCCTTTCACTCTTTACTCGCGCGGGTGCACATAAACAGGCTTATTTAATTTGAGAAAAGGACGAGCTGCAGTAAAAGCCATAGTGGGAGGCCTGAAAAATATAGCCGTAGCAACGAGACTTTTACCTTACGTCACGATCTGCTGCAGCCCGGTATAATGCACGTGTCGGAGCATTTACGAGCGAAAAGTCCAAGTTGGCCGGAGGGGGTACACACGCGACACCACCCCCCGCCCCTCATCATGTATATATATATACACACACATATATATATACACACACACACTCGTACACGCGACTTTATGCAGTCATACTCGAACGAGTGTGTATCGTACGTGCAAACTGTTTTTATAAAAACATGACACCGCTCCGAGAGACACTTCTTGCCTGGTAGTTTGCGTATGTTTTTTTTTCTCTCACCCGCGCGCGATATAATCCCGAGAAAGTACTTGCAGCCTCTCGCTCGCGTGAAATATACAATTTCACACGCGCGCGGAAAACTGACGTTTAACGCGGATTCTCTCTTATACCCGAGAAAAATAACTTAACAACGCTTAACTTTTTTATATAAATATATAATGTATAGACCGTATATTTATGTGCGTGCGCGTGGTGGTGTATATATATATATATATATATATACGGCTGTTTAACGTAAACTTTCGAGTGTCTCATTATTTCGAATCGGCACAATGTCGCTTGCGCCCCTGAGTTCGTGTATACTTATATATATGTGTGAACCGAGAAATTAAACGTTATTATATGCACGATGTCGACAACGCGGTTGGATAATCAAAAGCAGCTCGACAGCGACACTTCTTTTGTCCAAGCTTGTCTCGGAATTTTCTTTTCTTCCAGCTGTGCGTTATTTAGCTTTTTTTTAATTAAAATTAAAAGTACAACTTACCCGGAAATCCAGGCGTAATTGCACCAAAGATAGGTCAGCAGCGTTCATTATATTTATTTACATGCATATTTGCGCACTCTCTCAATATATATACATATATATACATGGTACGTATACAAGAAAGAAAAGTTGCCGCTTCCCTCTTACCTCCCTCTCTCTCTCTCTCTCTCTCTGTCGACGACGATCCTTTGGTCGATGTCTCTCTTTTCCTTCTCTCTTTCATGCGCGGCTTGCGCGAGCTTCGGCTAAGCTGGTAGCGGTGCGTTAATTGGCAGTTCCTGCCAATTGACACTCATTAGAGCGTAAGATTAATTACGGAGCTGCTGGCGCCGCCGCGGAGTCCTCTCCACTTAATGAAAGTTATGTCCGACGCTAACAAACCTTCCTTCGTTATACCTCCGTCGACGTTATATATATGTATATATATATATATATATATATATATATATATATATTTATATACAAACACTGGGAGCCAGACATTTCGGAATTATTACACGGGTATACGCGTGTGCGTACATCTATAACTCGTCCGTTATTTCTTCAAAAGCGCCGGTAATGCACGACTCGTATTTGCAGAGAACGAGATAATAGCTCGTGCGAACGCGACAGAGTTGCAGATTATAGCCACAGAAGAGAGTAAGAGAAAGAAAACGAAATATATAAAAGTTTAACAGGATGCTTCGGCTTGTACGGAACTGTGTACATAAAAAGGCGAAAAAAGCCTGACGCCAAGACGACATATCGCTCCGGCAGTTGAGCCGTTCCCCCTCACCCTCTTGCTCGCTCTCTCTCTCTCTCTCTCTCTCTCTCTCTCTCTCTCAGTCACTCTTTTCTGCTGCAGTAAACAGCGACGTTTTAAGCGAGCGAAGCCACGTTTTAGGAGGCCGCCAAAAGAACCGCCAGCATGAATATTTAAGTTACGCTACATTTGCATTCTGCTGTTGCTGTTGCAGCCGCGACTTTTTTATTTCGGGACCATCTCGCTGTGTCCTTTTCCCAATGTGAGTATGTACATACAGGACGTACCGTCTTGTTCACATGTGTATTTATGTACGGGTCATTTTCTGACAGATTGACCAGTCAAACTTTTTTTTCTCCAAAATATTTTTAAATTGTTCTTTAGCACTGTATTTACAGCCAAGTGTTTTTTTTCGATTTTTTTCCTGCATGTTCTATAAGTTATAGAATGGCAATGTTGGTATTTTCTGTCTATTTTCAAAAAATTCTAGTTTCTCAGAGGAGCGTTTCTCACTAAAAATTACAAAAAAGAGTTTTCTTGTTAAATGAGTTAAACTTTATAAATAAAATATTTTCAAACAAGTAGATATCTATATCATTAGAATCTCCTAAGTCGTCAAAGTCTTGAAATTCAGTTTTGAGAAGGTTCGATCATGATTCTCAACAGGAAAAAATTCATGAAGGTTACGAAGGTTAGAAATTGGAAATGAAGCTCTATTTCTAGCTAATAAAATTATCTGTTGCAGATGTAGAAATTATTGCTGGTATACAATACATTATTTTTTTAAATACAAGAATATTCATTTCGAGGTAACTATTTAGTAAATATTTATGTGAAATATAATTTTATTACATTCCATGTATTGTACACTCTGATTACTGTATTTCATAATTGTAATCATCATATTTATTTTTAAGTAAAATATTTCTTTCGAGTTATAAATGAAATTGAAAATACAAATTTTGTTGTTTTTGAAAAACATTTGAAAATTATTTTTATTATTATTAGCAAATATAGTATTTGACAATTATTGACTTTTTAGCTTATTCTAGTAAATAAAGAGTTTTTCTACGTTTTTACAGTTCATATTATTGTAAAAAATAGTATTGTAGTAACTCGTCTCTCTTCGTCTCTCAAGTTATGATAAAAAAGAAAATTGAATTCCTCTTACAGAGTATATTTTTATTCTAAAAATTAAACCGGGTACAATGGATCATCCTCAGACAAAATTGTTAGATTTTTAGCGTATGCTAACGAAATTATATCCGCATGGGAAATTACATCTATTTGCGTTTTGGAGTATCGGTTTTTTGATAATTCAATAAACGAAACGAATCAGATTCCGAAAAATAAGTTACTACAAAATTTCGACGAAATAGAGAAGAATCTTGATATAATCGATAATATATAAGAAAATTAAATAGACTTCCAGAGACAAATAATTGAACAAAACTCCCTTTGCCGCAGGAAGTTTCGGACGCTGTCGGAACGAGTATAATGCGTTGGCTAGTCGCCAATCGCCGTAGCCTCTCTCACTCTCGACTCAAATCTACGGCTGATTCAATAAACGTCAGTCAGTCGCACACGACTGACGGCTGGTATGACTTAATAAGAAATAAAATCATTGTGTAGCTTTTCCAGGATTCTCGGTACAGTGTGCGCGAATTTTTTTTTCGAGTCTTCGTTTTTCGTTATTTTATTTTTACGCCGATGTCGATCCCATCTCGGGAAAGAATAATTTATCAGAGTGACGCAAAAGGGGATAACGACGGAGATATCGCGGGGGAGCGGTGCCGCTTGTTCATATAACGAGTGACAATTTCCAACGTCATTATATCGACGAGGAGAAAGAGAAGGTTGTGGGGGTAGTGCAGGGGGGGGGAAGAAGAGAGCGAGGAAGGAGTTATGGGCTGATTACTCTCGAAGCTGGAGAATCCCAAGGTCAGATTTAACGAGAAATCCGCGACGCATATAAATTACAGAAGAACACGCCGCGCGAACGCTAAACGAGAACGATCCGCGAGAAGGAGGGGATATACGCGACAACGTTATATACATATATATGGAGAGAGAGAGAGAAAGAGAGAGAGAGAGAGAGAGAAGGGTGGGAGGAAATGTCGGCGGCAGAGAGAGAAGCTAGATTCCGTCGTCTCGGGGCTTTAATGAGATTTTATTCGCAAGATAATTAGTGCGTCTCATGAGTCTCTATTTCTCCTTCTCTCTTGCTCGTTTCATCTCCTTTATGTAATTACTACTACAATTATCGCGTTTCCTTGTTTCCTTTCCAAAAGAGAGAATGAGACAAGGAAAGAAAGCGTGTTACTACCGCCACCTTTTTCCATCCTTCTCTTTCTATCTTCTTTGGGAGACAGCTTTTTTTCTCTTCTCGCCTTCTTTGTATGCGCTTTGCGCGCGGGTCGTCATACACCTGTGAGAAGAGCCCAAGGAACGACGAGCTGCGTTCTTTTTTTTCAACTCTTTGAAAGCACGCGCCCTCTTGACTACGCGCGTATTTCAATCTTCAACGCTTATGCGCTCTAATAATTTCTAGTGGAGTACATATGTCCGACCAGGCCCAGGACGTATCTACTGATTACGTCATTTTAATTATAAAGACATTTTTCGGTATACATTTCTTTTTAATTTCATGACACATATGAGCTTTTTCTCGATTCATTACGCTTGTTGTGAGGTACAAACTCGGTTGGATTCCGAACATATTATACTTCAAATGCTTTTAAGTCCATGAATTTTTTAACCACATAGTCATCAACTGTTATTCCAACTAAGCTGTAAATGTTCTTTTAAATCAACGACCTGCAGTGAATGGAGTACTTTTTGAAAATAAATTCTCTACTTATTATTTAACACGTTTATAAGAGAAATGTAAATAATTAGATAATAGTAGATTTTATCAAAATATATACCCATTGAAAGAAAGTTGGCTTTGTCAAAGATAATATTTATTTGAAAATGATCATAAATTTAGTATATAATTTTTTCATTCCTAAAATTCTGTTTGAATAACGTACTATTATAGAAAGTTCTCCATTCAGTTTAACCCTCGTATTTTCGTTTATCTATTTTCGACCGTCGAAACAAATCTACACCAGTACAAGACACTAGCAAAAGCAGATTTTAAAAAGGCAAGAGAGAGCTTTTTTCACTCGTTTAGTATAATTTAATTCTGAATGTGAGTTTGTTTTTCTTTTTGTTTATATGTTTGTAAATAGAAAAAATAGTCTACTACATGAAATAGAGACCGTGAGCAACGTCAATTCCGTTGATTAGAAACGAACCGGCTAAAACGAAGCTGCTATTCCTCTAGCAACGGAGAAAATGAATTATTTAACGGCAAATTGGCCTTCTCATTGGCTAAAAGGGTTAAATGGCTTGATAATACAATTAAAGCACGATAATCCCTCGGACAATTTATCCAGAGTAAAAGAGAGAAAAAGAGAGAGAGTGAGTTAGCTCTATGGGGACATTCTACTAGTAAGAAATATAAGTGAAAGCTCAGTTCGCGAATGCAGAGAGAGAGAGAGAGAGAGAGAGAGAGAGCGAAGCGTATTCGCAGTGGGGGGGGGGGAGTCGGTAATCAGTAAATGCGTCCATCAGCGGATTATGGTCTCCCCCCCTCTCTCTCTCTCTCTCTCGTTCTCCCTTGTACGTGCGCACCCTATCGTGCGCTTGAATTCTCGCACGCTTATTACGTGAAAAAACATCATAGATCGAGTCACTAAGCATTGCTGTACATAATGATATCCGGAAAAAACGAAGTTCCTTGACACGCGCGCGTCTTTTCTTCGTGTCGCTGAAAATGCCATGGTTTGCTATATATATTGTTGTGCGTAAAGGGTCGTCGAGACTAGCAACGAGTCGACGTTATAAAGCAAATTGAATTGTAAATATAAAGCATTTAAAAACGGGGCGTTGCAAACGGATTCCCTAATGAGTGCCTGACTGAGCGAGAGAGACAGAAAGAGTAGGAATAACAATAGCAGAATACATTAAACGCTCGAAATAGCGTTGCTTTTGCTGGTCCAAAAGCAGTAAAAGAGATAAAGGAGTGGAATGCAGATATCGCTTTTTCTTCTCTTCGCGTACTCCGAGCGATGGCATAATTGGCCCGGAATTAGCTCTGCTTGGTAGTAATGAAATATAAGTAGCGACGCTTCTTTTTTTTTCATTTCGTTTGACAAAACGGCTCGCAACGACTCGATCCATGAAATTGTGTAATTGGACTCGCCGCGTCGCTTTGCATATCGCTCTTTTCTCTTCTGGATGTTATACCGAGGGAAAGAGGCCGCAAATAAGTATACATCGAACATGAAAAGTGCGAAAATGCGATTATGCGGAATGTATACTTTGTACATATTATATATATATAAAATATATATTTCATTTGAAAAGAAGCGACGCTAATACCCGACAAATTAGACGCATCGAGTGAGCTTTTATAATTGTCGCGGTAAATTCAAATGAAAAAAAAAAACAAATTCGTATTCAACAAGTATATATGCGCATATACACACGCAACGGGACCATTCAACAACGAATCGTTCGAAGCTTTGCGTGCTATATATACATACACGCATATATATATATATACACACGCATATGTACAAGCAAAGACATAAAGAAGGTGCATCGAGGGTGAATTTCGCTCTCATGCACAGGCGAGTGGCCGCAGTCGCTCTTAGAATGAATGGCATCGGCAAGCAAAGGGTTAAGAAGCGCTCGCGCCTAGGTGTATATATATATATACATACATATACATCTGTATATACACATGTAAATGTACGTATAAAAGCCCGGGTTATGTATTAAGGGCATAGGAGGGCATGCCTCCTTCTCTCTCTCTCTCTCTCTCTGTTGCGTATACACACGGCAATCCTCTATTTGAGCTCTTTTCGCTAAGCCTCGTCTCTCTCTCTCTCTCTCTCTCTCTCTCTCTCTCTTATTCGACGTTGCGGCAAGAGCGAAAGAGAGAGACAGAGAGAGAGTGAGTAGTGCAGAGGGAAAAAGATGCCGAGAGGGAGAGAGAAGCGGCGCGGGATTTCGAGAGGGATAGAGGCGGCCTTTAATTAACAGAAAGTGGTTCATTAGAGCTTATTCATTAGAGAGAGCGCGCGTAATTAGCAAACTCTACCCTTTCTCCCGAGCTCCTTTTGCGTTTCACCCTCGACGCGCGCACACGCTTACACCCCTATGTTCGTGTGCGCGGTATGTGTGTGTGTATATATATATATAATAGAGAAAGAGAGAGAGAAAGCGGCCCCACCCGTCCACCGTCTCCGCGAAGCTTCGCGAGACCAGCCGACAGAAGCTTTTACCCCTAAGCCCCTTTTACCTCCTCACTCCACGTCTGCGCACATATAGCTTCCAAGATAGCGTTTTATACGATTTCACGGTTTTGCCTATACATATAACTATACTACCTATCGACTCAACTAGTTCCTCTCGCGCGTTGTTTACGCTTGCATGCCTGCTTCCTTCTATATGTATATATTAATTGATTTGGTAATTATTCAAATAAATATTCAACCAAAAAAATTACATAACTCAATCCTATAGGTTGCAAATTGAGTTACCTGTACAGAGGCTCGTATAAACTCTCAAATCTAGAAACTTAAAAGTGTACAGTAAATTTAACTTTTTATAAATTATTCGTTAACAAACTTTATCGTGTTTTTAACTTTCGAAATTAAACTCTTTAACTCATTTGCCAGGTTGTTAAACTCATTAATTGTTTACAATATAACTAATTTTATATAACTTTTTTCACTGTTGACAGAACAATGCATTTATTTCTGATCATTGATGTATTCTTTCATACAAGGGTGACCGTTCGTTAAACATTTAGCGGCCTATCCTTCCCAGGAAAACAATTTCTTTGTATTATTTTTAATGCTATAGATTGAAATTAATATTATTTCTTTAGGCACCTACCCATGCAATTATACCGGGATTTATTACGTTTATTACTATACTTAAATTTTCATTTCAATTACGCTGAAGTTTGTTGGCAACTCCTTTAAAAAACAGTTGTTATTGTCATTATTATCAAATAGCATAATATTCGACAATTGTAATGGACAAATAATTAGTTTATTAGATAAAAAAATGCTTTTATTGTACGAGGCGTCAATCTCTCAATATCATTTCATTCTAATAGTAACTTAATTGTCGAACGTAAACTCAAGCCTGGCGCTGAATTCCATATAATGAAATTGAGCATTGTTTATTGCCAAGAATAAAAATGCACCTAATCAATCAGAGAATTAATAGTCGTTTAACATTCGGCGACTTATCACTGTGTATACACCATAATGGATAAAGAAAACTTCGGCAGATCGTTATCCATGAAGCTCGCGATCGACGAATACTATCTTTCCGAATCTCCGCATATATCTTTATACTTTGACTCGGGTACGTCATTACCGAGGCCGCGACTATACGCAAGCGACCGCGTTAACGGGCAAACCGCGCCGAGGCGGAAAGGGCCAGCAGAGGAGAAGTGGAGAAAGAGAAAGAGAGAGAGAGAGGAGGAGGAGGAGAGCTAAAACTTCTAATTACCGTCGCACCGTGGCGATCTAATGAGCAGACCCTCGGCAAAAACAAAGTTTCTCGCTAACGAGACCGATTTATTATATAACGTCCTGTTAGCTCGATGAGGGGGGTGAGGGAGTGTGCTCTCTGCACTTCTTGCTATCTATCTCTATCCCTCTCTTTCTATGTGTACAGAAGTATGGACACAAGTGTCTTACCCCCCCCCCCTTTTTCGTAAATACATGTAAATTCAACTGACACGACGTACAGACGATCTTATACGAAAATCGTCTCTGCACCCCAAGTCCAAATATGTTTGAAACACGATGACTGTCGTCGGTTCGAGGAAAAAGCTACCGAGGAAAAACTAGGCGCGTCATTCGTCGCGGGCTAAATTAAGTGGAAAGAATTCCATCGTTTTTACTCGTTTACTCTTCGTTGCTGGAAAAGCAGGTGGAGAGAGAGAGAGAAAAAGTGGCGAAGAAAACGAGGAGAGGCGACGCTAATTAGCGCCGGCCAAAGAACAGCGCTCGACCAGACATGCATGTCCAATTAAAGTGTCGTAACTTAGCATCGCCGCGTCGCTCTTATTCTTCTCTCCTTTTGTCCCCACTCCCGCGTCCCACCCCCCTCTTTCTCTTTTCTTACCGAAAATTTCTCTATTTCAAGGATTCGAGTATATTCGTACGCCAGCTGCGTTTGATCGAGGCAAGACGATTTATATATATATATATATACGCTTTTGGTGTATATGGAAGACAGTCACTTTAATTGCGTCCCGACGATGCGGGCCGAAAAGGGACGACGAGCGACTAGTGGGAGAGAAGGTACACATACCCAAACCTTTTTTGCGAGCCAATCAAAATTCTTCCTAAGTTCCGATCGCAAAACAGCTCTTATTCTTACTTCTAATCATTTGCATTCAGTTATATATATATATATATATATATATATATATAGATTTCTTTTTGTAATCGCATTCTTTCTCAATTTAAACGGTATATACATATATTCTGCATAATGAATTTCCCCCCCATGAATGTATATATTATACATATAAAGCTCGTTTAATTAGGCTAATTAAAATGCATTTGCCTTCCGCGAATGATTTACTGCAGTGTAGCCGAGGCTCTTCGAGAAATTCTCGAGCTCTCATTACGCTCAATTAAATATTTATCCTTATAAACTTTGCAATTAATGCAACATCCGATTTTACGAGTATATATAAAGTAGCGTGTGCGCTCGCGCGCTCGTTATATTTTACTCGTATAATATAATTACTCGTCTCTCGCTTGTTCTTACAGTTGATAATATTGAATGTGCGCGCGCGAGCGCGGTACGCAAAACTTTTTCTCCCGTCTTCTCTATCAATGATTCACTCCCGCCGCTCTCTGCGGAGCAGCAGTCTCAGTTAATTACAAAGAAAAAAACTTATTTTTCCCTCTCCACTTGTTATTGAAGAAAGTTGCCAATATTCTTATATGTATACATACAGTAGACGTATATGATTGAATGGTAAGTTGCGGACGCATTGGATATATGCCAAAAAAAATGTTTTCAGCGACAATCGAAGAGCGCTGTTGGAGAAAATCGTTATTCCCAAAGTCGATATGAGCGTACACAATGCACGTATAGCCTCGTTCTCGAGCAAAAGGGCCAACGTATAGACAGTAACTCGGGTGCGCAGTTAAGCGAAAGCGCATAACGAACGCGGACTTAATTAAAGGTCGGGCTTTGCAGTAGCGGCAACAAATCTCCCCCGTTTGCAATCTATATACCTATTCTCCTTGGGTCAGCTTTTTCTTTCTTTCTCTCTTTCGATTCTTCGCTTTCACTTTCTTGCGACCAGCAAATAAGATTGACGTGTCTCCCTGTGCTCTTGTTTTTAATTAACTGCGACTATACTGCTCTCCGCTACTGGCCCAAATTGGCAGGACAGCATTCTCATGCGGGCATCGGCAAAAAATCTTTCCCTTTCTATACGTATACGCGTATACTCACAGCTATTTATACCCCACTACTCCTTCGATTTTTCCCCTTTCGCCCATTCATCTTTACCCTCTAATTGGCCGAAAAACCGAAGGTAGCAGCAACAGTAGTACAGCGGGGCTGATGATAAAAGCAAAAAAGTCAGATCATGCGTATGCGCGTAAAAATCGAGATGGACTAGTGTGGAGAGAGAAAGCTCGATCTTGGGAGGACGAGAGCGAGAGAGAGAAATGAGGCGATTTATGGCTAGCTGCGGCGAGTAATGGGTAATAGCCTCGCCACCGGGTGTCGGGATTAATTAAGTGTAGCCCGGGATGTCGGTGGACCATTAGCGAAGCGCTCGTTTATTCCCTGCGTACGGAGGAGTGCAGCATATATACTGCAAAAGCTCCTCTCTCTCTCTCTCTCTCTACACGTGAGTGTGTCATGTCCACCGGATGTGTGGCTAGTACAACGGATTGGGAAGCCTCGGCGCATTTGCGATGTTTTATGCCTGGGGCTGCCGCGTTATAACTCGCGACAATGCATTTCTCTGTTTTCAGCCGATGCTTTCAGTGCCGGAACGAAAAAAAAGCACCGACGACGACGACGACGGCGACGACGAATCCTAACGAGAGAGTATGCGTGCAAACACGCGGCAACAGGAGACAAAAAAAAGAGAGGAGAAACCGCGCGCGAAAAAGTGACGCTGTGGACGTTCGATGAGTATAGCAGTTTCGATCTCTACGTATATATACGTACGTTATAGGAATTTATTTTCGCGCTGTGTATGATCTCCGGCAAAGGATGGATTTTTTCGTTCTTTCGTGTAAAAAGAAAGTGAATTATTATGCATTTCAACAAAATAATGGCTTTTGTAAATCTGACAGTGGGTGTTACCTGTGCAGGGGCACAGGAATGTTAAACCTTTAAATGTTAAAATTAGAGCTAAAAACTGAAAGTATTCGAAAAATTTAATCTTTTTATAAACTAATTTTTGAGAAAGTTTTTCATATTTTAAAGTTGTATTTAAATACATATTTTACCCTGTAACTATAAAATTATTCATTTAATGTTTAATAGAACTTCTGTTGAATTTAGACTCTGTAACTCATTTGCTGTGTGTAATTATAACTTATGCCAATATTAGGAGATAATGAATATTAAAATATTAAATGGTTAATTACGCCAAAAAATAGAAATTTCGTTATCCATAATATTTAAGAGCTAATGGATGGATTGAGCTCGTACGTCCAAGTACTATTCTTTGATTCTCTCGTTATTAAAAATCAAAAACTGGATTTTCATACAATTCTTTTAGAAAATTAATGCATTTAGAATGTCAAATTTTTCTTCAATCTGAAATTCATACATTCCTGTTAAAAGGAATTAAGCAAAAAGTATTTCCACCAAATTTCAGCCCATTTCATCCCTCGGTTCATTTTGAACTTTGCTCACGGTTAAATTTACATTTCAAAGTAAATAACCAATTGAAAAATCTCAGAGGGTCCTAGATCTCTTGAATCGTAGATAAATATATTACCCAATGTTGGCATAAGTTTAAATTGTGACCATGTTATTGAAATATTTCAAATCTAATTTTTGGAATCATCATTCTGAACGAGTCTTGTTTGCTTAACGCGCCTCCTCCGTCAATTACAACGTAACTTATTATACTGTCAAATTAGATGTCAAATATTTTCATCAGTGTACTCGTGTCTATTCTTTTTTAATTTTTATCTTCATAAATGTCTAAATATAATATGGGTCATTCTGTGTGACTGATTGACCATTCAAATATATTTGTAAACTCTTCTTTGGCACTGCACTTACCATCAACAATTATTTTAGATTGTTTTTTGTTGAAATTTCTTTAAGTTACAGAATGGCAATGTTGACATTTTGACACAAAAACACAAATGGTACTTTCGAATGTGTACCTATATATCATAACAATCTCCCGAGTCATCTGAGTCTTGAAATTCAGTTTTCAGAAGGTCCAATCACGAGTCTCAACATGAAAAAATTCATGAAGATGCCTTTTATGAATACAAACTAGTACTACGAAGGACAGAAGTTGGGAAACAAGCTCTATATCTAACTAGATATAAACTTATCTAGCCATTTCCTTAATATTTATAAGAAAATATGTGTATGTGCTCACTTCATACGTAATAACTTAAAGTTTATTAAAACACTAATAAGACACTTATAAATTAGTTCCGGTTGAATTAAACTATTCTATAACGATAACGTAAAACTCTTTCGTTGAAAGTCATTCAAATTTTCATAGTCAATATTGAAACAGTTCGATAATGATGAAAAAATTCATGATGAAATAATTCATGAAGATTCCTTTATCAATACGAAATGGTCTACGAAGGTCTTAATTTGAAAGTGGGTCCCATTTTATAGAATAGTCAATTATTACTTCCAAAGCTTTATATTTCCCAACTCTTTCTATTCTTTAATCGTGCGTTATTGCTCCAATCATATGTATATTTGTTATAGTTGGAACGTTGTTAATATAATTTCAAAAATTCATAAAAACTTTCTTTCATACTTAAAGTTTATAAATTGAAATTAAAAAGTAATCTGAGAATAAAATTCTAATCCAGTAAGAATGTAATTTGTTGTCACCTTTAACATCGTTTGAATTAAGATTTAATCGCAACATACTTTTGTCGCTAATCACCCTTTCAATTTTCAGTGCCTATATATATATATTAATAATAAACAGAAAAAACTTTTTATAAATATATAACAAGTTGATGATTAATCTCGAAAACTGCAGCGTGTGCTGCTCTGAAAAACATCGCATTTCCATTATTCATACACATTAGCATGGTGAAGTGAAAGAGGGATGATGAAGAAGAAGAAGAAGAAGAAGAAAAGTGTAGAGTAGGTATAGCGAGGAGAGAAAAGAGGGACTCTCTGCTGGAAACGTGGCTTGCGGTGTTTAAATACCTCGCATCGGCTAATGCGACGGAGCTTTCAAGAGATCAGCCATAAGGACAACAAGATATTACCGGGCAGCGATAGTAGTAGCCCTGCAATCCCGGATCCAAGAGAGTATAGAGGTATAGACTCGTAAAGAGAGAGTGAGAGAGAGAGAGAGAGAGCGTCGTCGCCACCGCGGCGCTAATGGATCGTCGCCTGCTAACCCGTACCAACTCACCGACGAATGCTCTAATGCATTACTCTTTCACCTCATCCCTCTCACTCTCTCCCTCTCTCCTCGTCCTTCTTCCTCTTTTCGTTATATAACTCTCTCAGCGCAGAGTATTTTATTTACTCGCTTCCGTCCAAGTAATTCACTTGTAGTCAACGGATTAAGACGGTGTTAGCATGCTTAATATAGAAAAACCGCTATGCCCATTCATTGGTATACAGCTAGCTTTCTCCAAACTAAATTATCTTTATTACGCTTAGTGTATTAATAAATCAAATATAATTTAATAATAATATACATTAGAATACTTAATAGCAGGCTAACAGAGTGGATATGCGATATTAATTATTTGCAATTGTAGCGATATAATATATTTATGAAGATTCAAACCCGTTAAAAGTTAACAGAACAATGTAAGTTAAAATACTTAATTGCACTTGTTAAATTTATTAAAATTTATAAATCTTCGTTTGTATGCTATACAAAGTCTGGTGGTGAGTCTGCACCAGACCAGTTAATAAAAGATTGGTCTCCTCACCTGTACTACACGTAATGCGATGTTATATTATTTTCTGGAAAATAATGTCAAAAAATATTTTAATAACAAATTCGAGAAAGCACAATCAAAGTTTACCTTTTCACGTGGTACATGCCCTATATATTGAAAAATCGTTATAAACTAAGAACGAATGAACGATTTATGAACTTTTGTTTAATTTTAAAGTGTAATTTAACAACAAAAAGTATGCGACCAATCGTTAGATAAAGCCAATTATTCACTAAAACATAGTGTATGGCAGATATGCAAACAAGTTTTAAAATAAAGTTTAATAAGCGGTTTCACAAACTCCGTAAAAAGCTTGCCAAAGAGTATAAAAAATGAAACTTTTTTTACAATTTCAAGTCGATTCAATCTTTTTTAGACTTATAAGTCACGGAAAATATTTTTTGATTTTTTAACTTCTGTTTAACAACTAACTGATAAAATGGAAACATAATAAAATTTATTATTCTTAACCCTTGAAAGTTACAACAACACTTTTACGAAACACTTTGTTCTTTATTTAGAACAGAAATAATCTCAGAAAAATTCACTTTCTGTCTGTTCCGCGGATTGAAAGATCACCCATTTTACTGGAAGCATTTAAAATTTCATCGAATCAAGATTTACCAGTCAAAAATAAAACATGATTTTCGTATTTATCCAAAAGCGTTATAAAAGCTGTAATCGATACTTCAACAAAAATAACTGTCACTTATATTTCTATTCAGAATAACCTACAAAGACCTACAAAACGATAAAGGATTAAGAAAAATTTCTTGAATACATTTTATTTAAAGAACATGAAAAGAAAATATTTAAGAATTAAAAGTTCAGTTAAAATAAAAATCATAAAAACAATAAGAACAAACATTGAGAGATTAATATTGCAGGTACCACGCGAAACCGGTATACAAACACACTCATTCAGAAAAGATATCATGGGAGCTTTCAATGTATCGAAACATGAGTGTCGAACATTGCAAATAAACTTCAAATTTTACTATTACAATGCTTCTTTTCTAAAAAAAGCAAGATAGAAGGAAGAAAAAAGTTTTATATTATATACAGGAAGAGAGATGAAAGTACAGATTAACTAAAAGTCGGGAAAAGAAGCCGTCGGAAAGTAAATTGCCGTTCGCGCTCAATCCCAAATCGATTCGGTTAATCCACCGAGTAATTAATTATCCCGTCAGTTAATTGGAGACGTAAGCCTCTCCTTCCTTGCGTCGCGTCAATACGCGTATACACACGTCTATATACAGTACACACACACAGACACACAGACACACACGTACACTGAGAGAGACGATAACGCACGCAGAGTCCTTTCAGCAGTAGACTCTAGAGATTGCGCGCTCCAATCAAACTGAAGTCCCGCGATCGTAGCTCTGCAAGCTTTTTCATTTGTTTTCAATTCGCGGACTCCAATTCAGCGCTCGGATGCTTCGATTGCAGATCGAGCTTTGATACGTAGTCCCGTGTATATACACACGCATGCGATTGCATGCGTATATGTGAAGCCAACAGCTTCGCTACTCGCGTGTCAAATCGATCGAACCAGTAGCTCCCGTCCCCATCTAGCCTATCCTCCCTACCATCGCGAACCGCTAGACTACGCTCAATTTGCTCCGCGTGTGCACAAACGCCAATGGACTATACATATTCACGAGAAAAGGGAGAAAAGAGAATGGATATAGGCCCGAAAAGTGTCAATCGATAACATTATACTCATCATCATCATAGACACAGCTGCGCGAGAGTTTTTTATTAAAATCTCAAACATATGCCGTAGAATTTGTCAGCCACGCAAACTCAAGAAAAATTGTACGAAATCGATGTCTAAGCATGTGTACATGCTGTATACACATGCTGTTACGAACAGAATTATTCTTTTGCGAGGACGGAACCGATACCAAGGGCATTTATATATGAGTAAAATGACAAAATACTGGTAACAAACCGGTACCGGGAAACCGAAAAGTTATTCGCAAGCGTACACCATCCGCATCCTATTTTCAACTTGCCAGTTTTTACGAAAAAAAAAACAACATTTCAAACGATTTTTAAATCCACTGATCTTGGCTTTAAGTCCCCTCGATGACTACTTACAGTATGTTCTTGAAAACTCACTCTCCGTAAGATTCAAAGTGAATTAATGAGCCAATTGAGTTCAAACTTGACATGAATATTCTTTAATGCAATCTTTAATGCATGAATATTTAAAGCAGATATTCATATTTTAAAAATCTATGAAACGATACTTACAGCAATTTTCTGATCAATTGCAGTTTGCATCTTTTGGATAGTGATTTTTCAACAACATACTATTTTATTAGTAACTATAATATCAAAGACAGTTAAAGACATGAAACAAAGCTAAAAATAAAGGTATAATTATCAACGACTCCGGTAATTTATGATAAAATTATATTGTGTAAAAACTTTTAATTGCCAAAAAGTATCATCGAAAAGAATTACTGATTAAAATTTATGCGCATTTCGTCGATCATGGATACCAAGATGAAAAAATTGATGAAGATGCCTTTATACTATTATAAAAGTGAAGATGAGGTAAAGATATATTTTCTTATAAATATTAAGGAAATTGCTAGATAACTTTATTTCTAGCTAGAAATAGAGCTATATTCCCAAATTGTTATCTTCATGGACACTCATGTTTCATCAACATCGAAGGCATCTGCATGAATTTTTTCATGTTGAACAGTTTCGGGATTTTTACAAATAAGGTGTCTATGCTAGGGTGGGGTTGACATATCATCGATTCTCGCTAGGATCGCGAGATATCGCTCATCGAGTACGAAAATAGATTTTCATTAATTTCTGTTAGTTATAGATTAATTTGTTTATTTCAATTTTTATTTATCATTTGATTCGTCGTTAAATATAAATTGTATATATTTCGAAAAGTATTCGGTTTGTGTTTTAAACATAGTTGTTTATCCGCTTTATCCGAGAACATATGTAAAGGGCGAGAAATAGCTATATATCGAAGTAGACATCTCTGAAAGCAAGTGAAGAACGGACCTGGTAAAGGTATAGTGGGGGAAAGAAGACTGTAAGAATCAAAGTGAGTTCTCGGGAAGCAATCGCGCTAATGACACCTGTGGGGCTATCGCATGCTTATCGCTAAAAGGACGCCGCCGGCACCGCTACCTTCGTTGAATGAGAAAGGAGAGAGAGAGAGAGAGAGAGAAACGAGCAAATTCGAAATGTCGAAAGTTTAGTCCAATGCCTAGTGCTTTTCACAAGAAAGAGAGATAGAGGACTGCGTTTGAGGAATGTTGAAATAAACCGCAATTTCCAATACCAGCAACGCGCTAACCCCCTTTCTCGGCTGCTGCCGACGCTATTCAACGAATGAAAAGCTGCTCCGCGAGAGCATGATAAGTACTGCGCGCTACCTGAAGCTTCTTTCGAAAAACTCGCTGCACATTGATGCGGATAGATTTTTTTTATATATATACACCCTTACCTTTTCCCCATTCACATGTGCACACATATATATATAAAATATATATATATATTATAAATACACTCCTTGTGCGCAACGATACGTGCACACGTTACTTTAATCAGGTGAACGTTTCGTAATTAAAATGAGAATTTCGCGAAGTTCTAAAGTATCGAAAAGACGAGTCCCTGTATACATACTCGTATAAGATAACAGACAAAGGAGTCGACGAATAAGAAAAAAAAACTTCACTTGGTCGATATTAAAAAAGCAAGGCGTAAAAGGCATATATGCAGATGTATAAGTAATTAATTCGCGTATCTCGTATCTCGTCGTACGCGCTCCCAAGGCACTTTTGAATTTTGCGCCGAATAATAATGACTGCTTTTTTTCATTTGACGCGAGCGAGTCGTGCGCTCAAGCGAGTCGTGTGCGCAAGCATGTGTACACTCGTATGTGTATGTGTGTGAGCGACGCATTAGACAATATTACTTTTGGGACGCGTCTGCCCGACAATAAAAGCTTCCTTCCTTCCTTCCTTCTTTCTTCTTTCTTCTTTCCGTCCTCTTACCCGAGCACGTATATATACTCGAGACGAGCTTTTTTTTTTCTTTCACTCTCGCGTATGGCCGAGCCCATTGGTGCAGAGTCTCCAACATTATTCTCTTGCTCATTGCAAATTAATAGCGTTCTAGTCTTACAGATAAGTCCTTTCGTTAATATTTTGAATACAAAGTGTCCTTACCTAAATTTATGCTTTTTTTAAATTTCAATTCAAGAGTGTACATATATTGTACATATTATAAAGTAGGTTATTCATCCAAATTTTTTTCTAAATAATTTAAAACTGTTCTTCTACAGGGTGTCAAATCTTAATGCATTTTTTAAATTTGTTCACAAACTCTTTTCAAGATACAGCGAAATAGAGATGGCATTTTCGGTGTTTTCTGTGTTTTATTATACCTATTTTCAGTCAGTTGTAACTCCAAGAGAAGCATTTTCATTAAAGATACAGAAGACAATTTTGTTGGTCTGTAACTGCACTTTGAAACTGAATTTTAATCAAACACCGCACTTGCGGATATTTGATTGATTTTTGTGTTTTTTATTATGTATAAGCCACAATAAATTTATAATTTATATAATTCTTAAAAGCAAATTTTGAAACAGTTTGAAAGTTCGAAACAGCATGAAAGCATTCGTGAAATACCTTCATTGACTACAAAACTATCTCTCTCAGTCGAGATTTGCGAATCGAGTACTTATTCTATCCATATTGGACGAATAGAAAAAAGTTATTGGCAAACAAATGAAAATAATACAAACTCGACGTTCACAAAAATGCAGACAAACCCCCATTTTTAGTAAACTACCAGTTTTTTGTGTTTATGTTTAAAAATCATTCTTTTTACAAATGAAAGCTTTTAAAGTTTTATTTCGAAATTATATTGCATAATTTGACTTATTTTACATCAATTAACTATATAGATTTTATATATAATAATATTGGTAAGCTAATGGTAATGTCAATTGCTTAATAATGTCTAAACTAGTTTTTAAGAAACTCTTTGATTTCTATTATGTCTTTTTTCAAATTCTCATAACGTTGTACTGCAAAGGCCTTCATTAATCCTTTTTTGTTAATGAATGCTATTTAATTCTACACTAATTTCATTATTGGACTATCTTTATATATTTTTCATGTTAAGCAATCTTTTTCATTTGTAAATTCAATATTTAATACACGAAAAGAACGGCAAATCAAAAAAAGGCTCAAACAGGCTGTTCAGGTAAATAGTTTTAAGCGTTTAAGTAAATAATATATAAGTTAACATTTGAGAAGCAAAAAAGTCATATAAGCTTATATGATTTCATAAAGTTGTTTTACAATGAAAATAGAAGAAAATACCTTTAATTTTAAAAAAAGCTCTTCGAAATCCCGTACATGAGAAAATTTATGAGCGTTTAAAGAAAAATTAAGCCAAATGCATATTTACTGACATACGTATGATTTTCCCATGACTATATTTTCAATTCTTAAACGAAAATAACTTTTTATCCTGCAACCAATCTGGACCATTCTTTTTTTTAATCAAATTAATCGGTCTTTAATTGTGTACTTTGAAATAAAACTTTAATTAAACACCGTAGTTGCGGATATTTGAAAAACAGTTAATTTTTCCAAAAATTCGAAAAATCGTAAAACATGTTTTTGTATTCTTGTCCATAAAAACTGATTATCAAGCTAAACGTAATGTGTAATTGTGACAGTACAATGAATCATACTGGATGCACTCGATTAAGTAATTGTAAATAAAGAGAATCACACATATATATATATATATAAAGGAAATAGGAAAAATAAAAATATCTGTCGCGAACAGATCGGAAGCCGAGAGAAAAAGCAATATGTTAATCAAAGGAGAAGCGATAGCCCACGCGGGACGACTTGGCAAAGTGCTTTAATACAATACACGAACATGAGGCTTGTTCGACTCTACTGTGCAAGAGACATGAAGGAGCTGCCATTGCTGCTGCTGCTGCTGTTGCTAGTGTTGCCTCGATATCGGTCCGCGCCAGTAAGTGGATTACCAGTCTTTGCTTCCCGGCCGGATTTCCTCTTACATCCGAGTCATCTACTTTCCTCTGCTCTTCCAAGCCGCAAACCCCGCTATATCTCAAAGCAGTGTACTTTCTCTCTTTCTCTCACTCTCTCTCTTTCTTTGTACCTTTATATATCTATACATGTAGAGATACATGTACATAGAGGGTGTAATACACTGGGATCGATGTTTCGTAAGCGCTTTTATCGCCGCATTAGGTGTATTAAAATTTCACAGATAAGAAAAGCCGAGCTCTACGATTCAATTGATAATCGAGTTTCCCTTCTTTATACATATATGTTGACTGTTTTCTATAGAGCATTGAACGAGTTGACTTTTCCAAAGACTACATAGGCACGTGCGCTATAAAAGCCTAAAACAACATTTACCAATTTTCCCTACACGTGCATGTGTACAGCACGCGCATGCGAATTAATTAGATTTTCTTTTTTCTCCACCCTTCGATCCAATCTATACTTCGACCCGCTTCTAACCGTTCCCGGTTAGACTCTAAGCGAGCTTCGATTCACTTTCGTTCGTTATTTTTAATTATTTTTGCTTTACGAGCTATGCACCCTCTATCACTCTTTACCTTTGCGTTTCTTCTATTAAAAGACTATGCGCTACGAATTTTATTTCGTTTTATTATTTATTAACTATTTAAATTGCATTTCGCGCTGTATATGTATATTTACTTGAAACAACATACTATCGATACGAACGATTATTGTAAAGCGATAAAAATAAAATCACCTTTGGCTATATGGACCGAATGATGGCAAAGATAATCGTTCGGCGAGTATGTTTATCGATTGAAAGTGCCGAGCGTTTAAAAACACTTGCTCGCGGAGGCAGTGCGTTCATCACGCGCGACGCGCTAAAATGGGGAAGAAATCAAATTTTTGATAATTCAACCGCTCGGTTTGTTTCGCGGCATGTGTATGCGTATACCTGCATGTGATGGAACATGTGTGTCGGTGTATATAAATAAAGGGAGCAAGATACTTTTATATATGTGTGTGTGGTATATGTATGCATGTATTTGTGTGGAAGTTGCACGGAAAATCAGATACGCGAGTGCATAAAACATGAGCTTCGAATAAAATGAAAATCCGAATGAAAATAACGAAATGAGAAAGTCCGAGAGGGGATCGAGAAACAAAAAGCTGCAAGTACAGTAGTAGAGACTGTGCATAGTCGAGGAAAATGAGGGAAAACTAGAAAGTATTACGATGAGAATGCGCTTGTGTTATATATACATATAGCTACTATACACGCACAGAAAAGTAATGTATAGAAAAATGCTGTGAACTATTATGAGTAAAAATGCGTAATGGGAAATATAGGGTCAGATTATGAAAACACCGAGCTCTCCATCCTTTCGTATTTTGCCTTTTAAGTACTTACCTATGTACACGTGTGAATAAAAAATAATACCGGCAATGCATAAATCCAAGCTTATTATTTTAATATCAATTAATGTGTTATTTCCCCCCCCCCCTCTCTCTCTCTCTCTCTCTCTCTCGTTTTACCTTTGTATAAATCCGACGCTTTTATTTATATAATTCAAATTGAAGGAGATATTTGTATAATAACGGCGCATCGTTGAATACATGACTATACGAGCTCTCGAAATAAAATAAAATAAAATATTCGCAGAAACAATAATAACAATTATTAACGATGAAAGTAAAGAGGGAAGGGGTGCGAGTAGAGGAGTACATAAATTGTTGAAAGGATCAAAATGTCAGCAACAGGAATGCAGTTTTATTCCCTGCGTTCGCATTATCATACGCAGTGCGAACATTTACAATCGCATTTTTATATATACTATACATATTATAATAAATTCGCGTGCACACCTACAAATAGGAAAAAAAGAATCGCCTCGAATTAACGAAAATAGCGAAGCTTTTCGTCGCTAAAACTATTTTCTCTACAAGCCGAAGCGCAGAAAACGGGCGCCCGCACGCGTATGAAAACGTAGTTGGGAAATTCGATTTTCATGAAAAAATACGAGCTGAAAGCTCGTACTGCGAGCTTCGCTTGCACATGTCGTCGTCGTCGTCGTCGTCGTCGTCTACTAGTCGTCGCCGTCGTCGCCGTCACGTAAAATAAAGTATATACTGGAAAATCCATCGCTGAGAAATGCAAATCGTTCGATGCAGTGGTCTTCTCGCTATGTGTACGTATCCATGTATATATATATATATATATATATTTAATATATATATATACATATACATGTGTACATAAGTCGAATTCGAAGAGACCGAGAGTTTACGAGGGGAGCAAAGAAATTAAAAAGATTTTTACAGGAGCGTAAAAGAGAAATTTGTCGATCGACGCGTATATAAGAAGCGTATATCTAACCGCAGTTGAGCTTGAGAGAATACGCGATAGAACAAAAGAAGTGGCACTCGCGCGCGCGTGTATAAATATATGTATAAATATATAGAGAACGACGCGAGCGCTTTTTACGAGATACTCTCCTGCGGTAAACCTCATCGCTGCACTGCACACGTATCTCGAATTGTCGTCGCCTCAACGCGAACTATAGGAGCCAGAGAAGAACTGGGGGGGGGGGGGGATGAGGGTACTTGTTCATGCTCGTTTTCACCGAAATTCCTCTGCTTTTCCTTCCTTATTCTCGATCGATTTCGCCGATTTTTTTTATTCTCGAACGAGACTTTTTCTCAGAGATCGCGTGTATGAGGAGGTTAACTCATCCGTGAATATATAGATTTTTACGACGACTATTATTTTTGTCGCCGTTGTCACGTTTATATATCGCGTTGTGGTTTCACCTTTGTGTATTATATATACATATACGGCACCAAACGGTTACGCTGTAAAAAAAATACCTGTGGCTGCTTCCGAATCACCTCGCGAAATTACATGGATTTTTGAATATCGAGGGAGAAGAGACGGAACTTGCGCTGAGGGGGTAAATCGAGCTGGAACGAAGCTTGTTCACGCACGCGGTGTATCTCGAAAAATTCGTCTGCGTATATGCGCGCGAGCACGTGCTCTCGCGGATTTCTGCTGTGGCGGATCTTCTCCACAGTATGTACAGTATAGTATGAGGAAAAAGATAGGAAAAAGAATGAAGAAGGTATGTATGTGTGTGTGTATATATATACATACTTATATGGAAAAAGAGTAGGAGGTGTACAACAAGCTGTCTTGTCAATTGCCAGCGTAGCAAGGAGTACCTCCTCGTCACAATCACTGTCAATTGCGACTCCACTTTTAACGAGCGCGCACTCTACGTGCATAGCACGTGTATATGTATCTATATATATATATATATATATATATACGGTTCCGCCGCATAACGCCGTAGCCGTGTGTCTATTGAAAATCCCGAATATTTCACTTGCTTTGGAATTTTATGCGTCGGATCTTCCTCAAACGAATCTCGGACGATCAATTAACATCGATTACTATTAACACAAAAAAATAATATACAGATGTATGTACATGAATGAGTAGAATGAAAAGCGCGCATTGATCGTCGGCATATTCATATCGCGTAGGCACGTTTTTTCCCTCAATGCGTATATATATATATATATATATATATACATCTATATTTGAGTATACATGTATATATTCTCTTTTTTCGCGTAAGCTCTAAGGAGAAGTAATAGCTCGGGTTTTCCGAGCGGAAGAAATCGCAGTAAGGATATTTCTCGTCTGCTTTATAAAGGTGTTCCAGGGAATTGCCACGCGTTACACGCCGCTTATATTCGTGTACACTTTTCTCCGCAGAAGAATATCATAGACGGCAGTGGGTGGGGTAGAGGAGGAGGAGGGGGAAGAAAGGAAAGAGGAGGAGGAGGGTATGGCAATACGTCATCTGCTCCATAAAAATGTAATAGCCCCTTAAATAACCATGCGCGCCTTCAGCGTATTTATGTCGTGGCGGTCTCCGTCTCCCCTTGCACACGCACGCGCATTCGCAAACACACACGCACACGCACACACTGCAGACACGTATGCACATACACTTACATATACATATATTAGAACACTGCGGTTTCGCATAATTCCGCACTTACTACCGCCGGTATATATAGTTTTTTTTTTTTTTTTTTTTTTCGACTCCGAGAACTAATAGAATAAGTCAGGTGGTGCAGTGCCGATTTTCTCCTGTTCTCCGACACACTTTGACGAGCGGCTGACGCGCGATACGCGCTCTACGGTGCGTGAGAGCAACGCTATTATATATCTATCTACGTTTAACGCGGGCGTAGCGTAGTATTTATCGAGTATGTATCTTATAATCCTGTAAACGACAGAATCGAATGTGTGCAATACATACAAGCTTTGGAGAAAGCAGGACCA
Source organism: Apocrypta bakeri (assembly GCA_018906985.1). NCBI lineage: Eukaryota > Metazoa > Arthropoda > Insecta > Hymenoptera > Pteromalidae > Apocrypta > Apocrypta bakeri. The sequence goes on along the minus strand of JACCIA010000012.1, from coordinate 219,702 downwards.
AGACATGCATGGTTAAGTGTTCGAAGCCGGTTCTTTCTATCTCTCTCTCTCTCTCTCTCTCTCTGTCACTCTTGTATATTTTCGAGGTCAGTCTGACATCGGCACGTATATGTAATAGAAAGCGTTTCGCTCGCGCGCCACGCAATTATACGACTCGACTATTGCTCTTGAACGTGACGATGTACAACACAGTTACGCTCATAAATGCAAATTATCTCTCATTGCGTGTATATGCATACCTATATGTATATATATATATATTAAATATATACGTGTGTGTGTGTGTGCGCGCGCGCGCGTGTGTGTACATACTCTGTTGCTAATGATTATGTTCTGCTATTTCTTTTCCGATGCTAATACTGGATTCGTGGATGTAAAAGAACAGTATAAATATTTGTTATTTTTTTGCATACAACCATAATGCTATACTGAAAGAAATGATACTTTGGAGGTAATAGAAATACCTTTTTAGCTGAATTTTTTTGATTAACAGGAATATCCGTGAATGATAAACACGAATCTTTTAATCAAAGTGAATTTTCATTTTGGCACAAAAGAAATTTTCCATTTCCTCCAAAATTAAGCATTTTAGCACAAAACCATTATATTTTTATCAAATTGTCTAATAAAATTAATTCGCAAGTGATAAAAAAATTGAATTTATATACATAATGAAAATAGAATCATTTCCACTCTGCTACGATTTCGAGGAGATGATTCACCTGTAAATTTGATTACTTTAGATTCAGAAAAACAACTTGTTGATGAGCTATTTAAGACTGCTTTCTTTTTTATGCAAAAGGAGTTCCTTCGTTTGAAATGATTATTTTGTCGATATACCGCTAAGTTCGCGAGATGATTGATCGTGAGATATATGATATTCATTACTCGTTTGAGCTATCTCTGCTACTCTCGTTGATTCTATAAAGAGCGTGGAAAAAGAGAAAAAGAGAGAGAGAGAAAAATTTACGAGACAGTGCCGTAAGTAAGAGAGTTGGTGATGCGTGGTTTGTTGTCGAGTGGCTGAGGGCAGTCTTCTTCCTCAGGATGAAATAGCGCATCGTTGAGGCGTCTTATCTTCTTAAAGAACGTTGATAGCAAAGTCGTTTTCGTGTCTTTGGCCGGCGGCTGGTATAAAATAATTTGTTGGCGCAATGGAGTCTGAAGGAAAATGCCCGTGGATTTAGTCTCTGAATAAGCGTGGCCATTTTCTAGCAAAAACAAAGCGAACAAATACGAGATAAGGTTTTTTTTTCTAAATTTTCAATGCCCGCTAATGTCAAAGATTTTAAAAAGTCTCATTTAATCTCGACGCGTTGAGTAGTCGTTGTCTAATCAAAAGAGACAATATCATACGTATTCCATATCGTTGCATATCTGTTCATCAAGCGTCATGATAAACTCGTCCTGCATCCGCTTTCATGCTTTTACGACGACAATCCAATCAACTTTCGTTTTCTCGCAACAAAATTTGAACGTACATGTTTATATTCATTTTTTTTTTTCAATTTTTGTGTTTTCTGTCTGCGAGAAAAGAAACTTTTCATGGGCTGATCGACGAGTACCTCAACGAGAAAATGACTCTGATAAATTATGCGACTCACCTTGAAGCTCGTTGTTTTCCCATGCGTTCCAAGATTTCCGAGCAGTCGTACCGGGCCAAGATTCGGGAAGCGGCGATGACCAAGGAGTTTCCGCATGTGTCGACGATGATGTCTTGCCTTCTCCATCAAATAATTTCCCGAAATCTTGAGCGCTGAAAAATATAAAAATTTTAATTTCTCGACACTTTTGTAGCTGCAGGAAATGAAGGTAATATAAATAAAATAATATTTTATTAAATTAATTTAATTTCAAAAACTAATAAGTGAAGATATTTCTAGGAGAATATTTAACTGAATATATATAAATACGATATTTATTTGATGTTTTAACAATATGGTTATTTAAGAAATATTTATGGAGAATTTAAACAAAAAAATTGTATTTCAATAAATTTTTTTATTCCTAGAGTAGTATTTATTTAATTCAAATATCATTATCTTTATTTCACCTAAACCTAATTGTAATATTAATCTCAATTTCAATAAATGTTATTTGTTTAATAATAGTATTGATTATTTATATAATAGAAAATATAGAATTATAATTATTTAATAATAAAATGATAGCAAACTTTTTTCAGTGTACGAGTATTATAACGGTACTGTGTTTACATAGTCGCACCTGTGATACGCCGTCAAGTCGATTTCAATCTGTGGCGGCGGCGGTAGTGGCGCTGGCTTTGGCAGAAGTACAGGCAACGGTATAGGATAGTAATGCCTGTGAATATGATGAATTGGTGGTGGTTGCTTTTTGCCTCCTAACGACTCGAGAAAGTTCATTACCGCTCTCTTTGGACTTAAAGATAAATTGTTTGGCGTTAGAAAAATGTTTAATGAATAAATAGTTTTTTTTTTGTTTACATCGAAGTATAAATTTCATATTCGATTTTCCTTGTGTTAAAAGCTCTAATATTTTTTTACAAAGCCCTCCTTATACGAAAATAAATGCGGATTTAACCACATCCATTAGACGGGTCTGTTAAATAGATTATCACTGCATACTTTAGATTTACATTTATGTCATTATAGCGTTACAATTATATAATTTATATACAAAATATATTATATTCGTTAATGAATCGAATACTCTAGGCTCTTTAAACTGATTAATCGTACGAATTTTAATTAAAATATATTATTCCGAAGAGGAAGTCAAATCACGTATTAATAACACTCTTGCAAGCCTAGTCTCGATAATCAAGAATCCTTCATATTTCATGAGCCGCAAAAATACCGCATGTCCAATCGAATTATAACGAGACATCATAATAATAATTCACTTCCTTCGCGATCCCCTTCGAATAAGCATTATTTATTCGGAAACCAGAATAGTTAAAGCTTTATTCCAAAAAGTACATCTGCACGAGATGGTTTAAGGTAGTGTGCAGAATGCATCCGTTGGCGGAAACGTGTTGCATATATCGGGTGGGCTCGCACGTGTATTCCCGGGGATTAGGGGGTAGTGGCGCTTCTCTCTCTCTCTCTCTCTCTCTCTCTCAGACTCACTTAGCGAGTCGCGTGATTTAATCCATCGATAAATGGCGTGGTAAACCAGCGGGCGAGCAGTAGAAGCTGCGCCGCGGCACTGTTCGAAAATTAATTCGCCATTAGCAACAACAAAATCGACCCGCATCGCCGTTCGTGTAGAACAAATAATTTATAATCCGCTCTCGGAACATAATTCCCAGTCAATTATGAAGAGCGGTTTGTACGCACCACTCGCACGTCGAATCTCTCTTCTATGCACAAACTGTATATGTATACATATTCCAAAGTGATGTAGCTATATACACAATGCTATGTTTCTTTGCGTCCCATTATCACAAACAAAAAGGAATTCAACTAATAACAATTGTATTTCCAAAAATTTCACAGTTATAAGCTAAAAATTATTAATTGTTCGCTATACCGGAAAAATTTATTCATTAAAATTTCCTTTTGTACTTTCTTTCGAAAAGATAATGTATTTCAATAAATAAATTTTCTTGTATACGTGGCAAACTTTATTTTCCGTGATACCAGTCTATGTACAAATATCTAACTTTACCTCGTATGTATAATTTACTAATGTCAATTCTTCTGGGTGAATACAAATTTTAATTCATTCATTAAATATGTGCGCGAATAATAATCGTTAGTGTGTAAAAAAAAACTTACAACTGAAAGAATATACCCTCGGAGCTCGAGCTGAACATCGCAACCGTTAGCAGGAAGCCACAGAGAATCTGCAATACACATAAGTACATTAAGTCACTTGTTTCGTCGATAACAGAATCACAATACTACGGGAGAAGTTGAATTAAAATTACACTTTTTCGAAACTGGTATGACTTCATGGTTTATCGAGAAATCGAAGTAGAATGTCTATAGTGAGGAGTAAAACAAACCGGCGAAGAGCTCGCCCCAGTTATCTGGGCGTCTAACGGCACGGTGAAATTCATAACAAACTGAGAATGGTCAGGAGACAGGACCTCCTTATAACCGCTCACTCACTCACTCTCTCTCTCTCTCTCTCTCTCTCTCTCTCTCTCTCTTGATTTTCCTCGCCGTTACATACCCCCCTCTCCTTTTACCTAATAAAATTCTTCTCGTATACGTTTGTAGCTTTTCCTCGGACGTCTCAGCCTGGCTGTTGTACTCTCTATGCTAATATTGAAAGGATATGTAAATTTTTGTTTAACTTTATACGCGTTTTCGACATTTTGTTTGTTCTTAACGATGCATTAATTCATTGGATATAATGACATCGTAAAGATATTTATATCGAAATTGAGACGATATTTTTAATAAAATTAATGTTTTCATTTTACCGGTGACATTTAAAATTGTAAATAAAAAAATCATTTTTCTGTCAAATAGAATATAGGAATTTTCCATTTTCGATTTCTAACCATATAAACTAGTTAAATCACTTTTTCTTTTAACGATTCACATGACAGTACCATTTCATTAAAACATTCCGTTGAACGTGTTTGGTTTTCTTATGAAGTACTTTACAGGTTCAAAATTGTAAGTTATTAATTGATTAAATTGCGCTAAACGAGTTCTTCTACATCTCTTTTTTACACGAAATTATCTTACAATTGACGTATAAAATCTTTGCTAGCATTTATTGAGAAGTAGCTTCATCTCGAATCGATTGCATTTTCTCGTATTAATTTTTTTATTTAAAATTATTAAGTACGTGCATTACTATTTTTTTAAACATAAAATATAGAATAACATAAAATGGTATTTTCCTCCAAATTTGTTATCTCATTTTAATGTAAAATTCGCTCATTTCTAGAGAGTTCGAAAATAGTCATTTTATTATTATATAAAGATTTCTCCCAAAGGAAACTTTGATTGATTAAAGCAATTTTGACAAACCGTTCTTCTAACGTGCTTATTTGCTATGAATTGTAAAAAATTCAAATAAAAATTGAAAACATCAAAATTTAAATTCAACATTTTTTAAAGATTTTCTATCTTTGAAATTATAGAAGCGCGACATTATTAAAAAAGCGTATATATATACACACACAGAAAATAATAAAAAGTTCGAACAAAAGATAAAAAGCGAGATTTAAACCCAACACATCATTAGAAATGAATTTTATGGTCAATATACGTCTACTTTGAAGTTACTTAAATCCCACGCAAAATTACGAATACACACATTATATACCCCGACAGGTACGACTGAGCGCAATAGGTGAACGAACTCCGACCGTTTCTGACATTCAAATGAGCCTCGCGTCAAGACAGACTTATGCAGATGCGAGTGTGGCGCGAGAAAACCGCCTGGAATACGATTTTCTTCGAGCTTCTCTGGCCTTTCCGTCTTTATTGTCCCAAGTAACACATGTCTGTTTTACTAATCAGCGGCTGGCTGCGCATACTATTTTCCTTTTCAGTCAGCTTCTGACCCATTTCTTCTGCGACTGAAATATATACAGGGTTATGAAAGTGTCGACTCAAAGCTCGAGACTTTATTTATTTAACTATGTATCATCATAATACATTTATGCAGCTATAATTTCTCTTATGAAAAAATGGCTTCTAGTACGCAAGCTAAATAATGTGTTTTGATATAGGTTGTAAATAAACGCTGCAAATTAAAAAAATTTCGTTTATATTGCGAAGTCAAGATTAAAATAAAATGTATTGTTTACTGTTTTTATTTGTTAAATTAGAGTAATTACAATTATTTTAATACAATTAGTTTAATACAGTCACAGTTCAGTAACGATTGCAGATAAAAGAACATTGCATAAAATTATGTGTGCTCGTTGATAAAAAGCCTGTACATTTGTCTTGTTGTGAATTAATTAATGCTGAATTGTATTCATAAGAACACAAGAAAGATGTAAAATGTAACGTAAAACGTAGTCTGCGTGCAGTTTGCTAAAGGCAAGGTTCCAGTAATGTAAACAAATTTTAATTGCTTGTACTTATTTTATTATTTTATTTTGAAAAATTCAAAATTTGTTTACTAAGTTCAAATCAAAACTATGCATTTTATTTGAGGTTTTAAAAAATTACTCGAAAAATATGAAGGTTTTTCGTAATATTCCGTGCGACAACTTAAATTTAGACGAATTTAAACGAATTTCAAAGTTATATGATATTTCTATAAGAGTTTTGCGATAAAGGTTATCTTTTACATTTATTTTTAATATTACTTTTAAAAATCTGATTAATTTCAAAAATGTTTGTTGTTAGTAAATCTTCAAGATTATTTTTGATTAAGTCAAAATAATCTATAAAAAAATGTAAAAATTAAATTGTATTTAATAAATTATAAAAAATGCTTGCTATTTTAAAGTAGTATAAACGAAAATCCAATAAGTTGAAAATAAGTTTCTATTATTGAAACGCGAACATTATTAAAAAAGCGTACACATACAATTGAAAGCTTTCGTCGTTTTTCTTATGTCTACTGATAAAAATAGGTCAATAGTTTTATTTGTTATATAGATGCATATAAAGAAAACCACCAATTACAGGATATTACCGCTAAGATGTTAAACGGACTAAAAAAGTAATGATACGGATATTTTCACTTTTCGTAAGGTGTAGTTTCTCTCGTGTACGAATGCGTATATTCATTAAGATTCCAGCGATTTTTTCAAAGTGTCTGAATAATAATTAACTATCTTCGCTTATGAATCAGTAAGGCTAAATTAAATCAGTTAAAGAAAGCAGTATATGCGTATATGTATACATTTGTATTCTTTTGTAATTGACCGTACGCTAAATGCATATGACCTACTGATTATATTCGATTGGTTATTTTTGACAGAAATCTACGATTAACATCTCAATACTATACTCTGCAAGACGGATCGAACTCTTTTCAAAATCGTTCCGACATATGTAGATGCGTGTTTTTTGAAGTTACACCGACATACGTGCAATGTTATTACTCTACACGTAAGAGAACCGGTTTCACCGAGTGCAAATCTTACGCTGCTTATGAGCATATTGCTACTAATCTTTCGAAATTCGTTTTATCACCTTTGGACAACTTTAGTTTTTATTACAACAGATCGTTAGACTTCAAGCGCACGAAGAGAAAATTTCATATCCAGTATCACCAGTATCAGTAGTGTCACCCGTGTTTATTATACGATTTTGCCGTGACATTTCGCACGAGCTTTCTCGGCCGTTTTCCAAGAAATATTGCCCATGCTAGGGAAAGTCGTCCTTTACTTTATGGTTCACTGACGACATTGCGCCAAAAATAAAATCCTTCGAATTACGAGCTTGGACGAAGAAAATAATCTATCGCTTGCCTATAGGCGAATAGCCTGATTTGGTTCTCCTGCTTTCCAAAAAACAAATGCGTAATCGCGCATCTCTCCAACGCATACTTCGTCGGGTTGTTCCAGAATTCAAGTGGAGCATTCGTTAATGCGCGTTAATCAATTTTCGGAGTTCTGGCCATTCAAGGAAAGTACGTAAGGAATTAATGGACCAGAACAAATATAAACGAATTCAATGGATCCTTCGAGACATCAACCAAAGTATAAAGACCTAATAACGGTTGACGACGTTTTCTTTACATTAAATTATAAATATGATCCAGGCTTATAGTACACCGATAAAAGAGGTAGGCACGTCTCTGCCGAAACGTTCATAATAAAAGTTATATATTACAAGATTTAAATTAATTTGACATTTTGTTTCATTTACAGCCAGACCAACGATTAAGGTAACGTTTTTATAATCACGCTGTAATTACGGTTTTAGTGCATTATAATAATTGCGTTTACTCCGATTTGGTAAATAAATAAATAATAAATGTAATTAAAAGAAAAGAATGTAGGAAGGAAAATCAATTGAAGCAAGTCCATTGTTAAGTCGAAGGAGAAGTAGAAACGAGCAGATATAATAGGATTAAGGTCGTGTAAACGGTTCTGCTGCTGCTGCTTCTGCTGCTGTAGGGATGAGAAAAGCTACGTAGGATTTCGCACACGAAGAGAGAGAAAGAGAATACACTGCCGAGAGCATTATTAAATAAGCGTCGGCTGCTCTCCGGTCATTTGTGCCCTCGGCACCGCACACGGCTCGCTTATTTATTTTTCCTACCAGGCTGCTGCATACGCATATAAAGGGACTCACGTAGGTGTTGAGTGCAGAGGCATATACTGCGGCGAGCGAAAGGAGCTTGCGGCCAATTAGCCTGGAGGATTTTAAAATAAACACTCGTTAACGGTACTTAAAACAAAAGTCTACTCCCTTGGTCCTAGCCGTTTGATTAAATTAGCCTCTTGATGAGCTACACAGTTCTCTCTCTTATTCAAAGCTTACTGAAAACCACGAATTTTTTTCTTTTTTTTTCTTTTTTTCATCCCATTCAATTTTTATCCATAACCGATCGAGCTTTAACAGTTGCAACTAATCGCATTAAATCGATTTACAATATACAGTTCCTGCAATCAACGTGCATTCCGGGGTTACAGCCCTTCGCATTTAAGTATTCTCCCAACGAATCTCTACCCCGTAGTAGTAGCCTGTTGCCAGTTGTATACGCTTGCGAGCACGAATTTCTCGGTCTCTTGGAAGCTTCGTGCTGTATTCGTACAGCGATGAGAAGAGAGAAAGAGAGTGAGAAAAAAAAGCATCGCGAGGCCTGACTCGATTGTCATTAGCAGGGATAATGAAATATCCAATTCAGATGCCTCAAACGGATGGAATTACGCTTGTTCCAGAAATCCCATTAGCAAGGGAAAAAATAATTGCTCTAAAGTATGAACTGCAAGCTCGTCTTATATACGGAATACGAAATCGTTTCCAGAGCCGAAAACTTTTTTATTGTTTATTTTTTTTCCACCCCTCCTTTATACCCCAGGTTCGAGAGAAAGAAAAGAAGCACGTATTTATTATATCGGTCTATGCAAAATGTCCAAACTTTCTTTAGCTCGTTGCTTCTATTTTATTCTGTGCACATTACATTCTTTAGTCGAGTATATACGAGAGGGCTTGTAGTTCTCGAGAGAAAAAATCTGTTATTTTGTAGCATCAGTTGTTTTCGAAAACTATGCAATTGAGTAAACATTTTTTAACGAGAAAATATCTTACAATTATTCAAAAATACTTAAAAATTTGAAATGTTTTTATAAAAACCTACTAGAGATGTTTTATTATGAAAGTCGATGGCTTTTTCACAAAAAATGCACTATAGATGTCCGTTATTTTGATCTTATAAGTTAATAATCTTATAAACAGCATTATAGAAATCGTATTATCCGGTTCACGTAAATATGGGAAAAGGTAGAATTAGAGCTGAATAAGAAACTTGGCTGTCTGCTGACTCCAAAAATAAGCAAAACATTAATATGTCTATATATTTTGGTATCAACTGTAATAGTTTTCCTAAAGAATAAGATTTTAAAATTAATAAGGACAAATTGAAAAGAGTAGAAAAAATATATATAATTTTATAAGAACAGGTGTAATAAATATCATGGCTGTAGCTTAGAAAGGTGCATGCAAAAATAATCTACACCCCATGCAAAACATTCAAAATCAACTATAAAGGATTATACAAATATTTTGCACTAACAAGCCAATATATTTAGATCAATTATGTGCTCTAGAAAGTGTTTAATGTACCTATAATTTTCAAAACTGTAAGAATAAAAAGCAGCAATTTTTATGACGCATCAAAATGTAATAAATAAATAAGTATATTAAAATCTACTAACATTTATGAAATTTATAAAAGTTTACGTCGGCTAAAAAAATCTGAAATGTTCAAAATATTATTTTGTAAGCTACACATGCCTGGTAACCCAGAACGCTGCAGACCTCTTTCGATTCTTTGCCATTTTTGTCAATTTAAGATCTAAATGATTTTTATCGGGTCACCGAGTCCTATTTCCTTCCACTGGATTACGTGTAATACAATGTATTATACTGTATAAAAATCGAATAAAAGACATATAATTATTGTTATTATTATGTAGTGCATATGTTAATACGTGTATTGTATTTCCTTAGTTTATGCCAACAAATCTGTGAAGAGGGAGATTTAAAATAAATTAGGTCAGTCGCAATGAGGTATGTCAATGCGACTGCATTAAGCTTTCTATATCACGCTTATATATAGCGCCTCTCGTTATTGGTTATACTTGGGTAGCCGCAACGGCGCCGCAAACCTGCCTCTGCAATACTTATAAACTGAAATCGAATTACGAACTCGAGCGTGTAACGGCGTTAGGAAAATTTATGCCCAACGATATACTAGTTGACAAAAAACAAAAACTTACAATCGTATACATGCATGCACTACCTTTTTATTTGTCGCCTCTATGTACATGCTCGAGAAAATTACGACGAACAGACTGGCAATACAGGCGGATGAAAGGATAGTTATGGGAGGATATTCTTTGTTTTTTCTTCGATTTTCTAACACGCTCCGATGGGCTCGGTGAGTCTGCTGCAACTATTATCGTGCATTAGGATGTATATTTATATATACATCCTACGAGCTTAGATATAAAAGACACATGGTTTATATGTACAATATAGATCAACATGTGACCTTCCTTCTTTTTATACGAAAAACAAGATTTAACATCTATCTACTTTGTACGCTATAGTCACTCATGTATAAACAAGTAATATTATTTTTTTCGTTTTTATCAGAATTAATCGATAAGGAAGTTATAAGTCTTCGCCAGAAATTCAACGAGTAATCGGATATATTTTTTAAGACTACATGTTAATTTTATCGGGATAATCGAGTTTTGATAGCCTACATTTCAAATTTCTTATCAGAACGTCGCTTTCTTTATTTTTTATTTGCGAATGTTAAGTGATTTTTTAAACGAACTATTAACTCGCACCAACTAATGAAGACTGCTACGTTACGACCAATAGACTTACGAACCCGTCCAAATAGATGTCTTTTAGAAAGCGTTCAATACCTCCTCCCGAATAACGCCAATGTGAAGTGTACTTGTATCTTGACGAACAAGTTGAGCTGAAAAAAAATCTGTATTTATTAACTGACGATCGATGATTTATAGTCCGACGTTGATAAATATCCCGTATAATCAAAAGATCGAAGCCACTATGTACACACAGGTACATAAACAGATCGTGAGAGCTTATATTCCTCATACACAGATCATATGCAATCAGCGGCAACATTTTCAATCGCGTAATATCCTCGCGAACTTCAACTACCTATTTTACTTGCAATCGAAATCAAACCTGGACAATATATAATATTTTACATCTATACAATCAAGGTCATTCGCTATATTTAATACGTCACGGCGGTCATCGCATATTCTACAACGGTAATAGATCATCAATCATACACGCAGCTTTCCTTCCAGCGCGACAGCTGTTATAATCCTACAAGCCTTTTTTTCGCCGCCTTAGACCGATAAGACAGAGACACACGTTCTGATATATACAGATTAAAAACTCGAATAATCGCATATATACATTCGTATATTTTTATAAGTATAATTAGCAATAATTGAATTCATAAACGGTTCAGTTTCTCTCTATAAAGTAAGTTTTTTTTAGAAATTTATTTGAAATACATTTTTTTAATACAGCTGTTATTAACATTTGATATAAGCTTATCTCCAATGAAAGACCAAACAATTAAGTTAATAGACCCAAAGCCAATTTCTCTTAATTTTTGCGCTACATTTTATACGTACTCTTCCTCTCAAAACGATCTATATATCTGTGCAAAGTTTCAAATTAAAGTAGTTACGCATTAAAAAATGAAATTGGAACGAATATCAATACGACGAATGGTAAGTGCTCGGAACGTCGGTAAAATATGAATTTTGGTTCCCCTTACTATTTTGTACTTCTCGAGTATCAAAGTGACATTAGTGAATAGATAACACATATTTACCCTTTGCCCTATCAATAATTACGGTCTCTACCTTTTCTACCGAACTGCGCGGTAATATTTAAAGAAAATACACTTTCGTGTCATATGTGTGTATATGAGTCATTCTCCGACAGATTGACCGAAGAAAAAAATTTTTTTTTTTAAACAGTTTTAAGCTATAGTTTGGCACTGTATCTACCTTCATGATTTTTTTTAGAGTTTTTTCATCAAGATTTTCAAAGTTACAATATGTCAAAGTTGGCATTTTTACCAATTTTGGCATTTTAAGCCAATTTTCAAAAAATTGAGTCTTATAAAAATATAAATATATATATTAAGTTATTCCAGGTTGACAATGAATCAAAATTATGAAGCACGTCCCTGTCTCATAACAATAACATCAAAGTTCATCGTCGAGAGTCTTTTAGGTGTTCTGGATCAGTTTTGAAAAGGTTCGATAATGGATATCAAAGTGAAAAAGTTGATGGAGACGCCTTACACTAATATAAAAGTGTCTATTAAGGACTAGACTTGGGAATATAATAGTATCTCTAATAAACCGAAAAGTCTTAAATGAATTAGAACGTTGAACTTTGGTATTATTGTTATGAAATAGCGAAGTGATTGATAATCTTGGTTCATCGTCAACCTGGACGAACTTACAAGAGTCTTATTTGTACTATTAATAGTAATGTAAGGTGAATAAATATTTTATTATAATATTAGGGAAATCGCTATCTTTATTTCTAGCTAAAATAGAGATTGATTCCCAACTTCTTATCTTGATGGACACATATGTATTCATCGACATCGAAGGCACCTGCATGAATTGTTTCGTGTTAAAACTCATAATGGCACCTTCTCCAAACAGAATTTAAAGACTCATGACTTATGAGATTGTTATGACTTATATTTACAGATTTATTAGTATTTTATTTGTAAAATTCGACTTATTTTACAACAAAAGACACTTTTCTGAGAAGTTAGAATTTTTGGGAAATTGGCTTCAAATGCCAAAATTGGTAAAAATACCAACTTTGACACATTGTAACCTAGAAAAAGAAAATCACGAAGGTAGATAGAGTGCGAAACAATAGTTTAAAAATGTTGAAAAAAATAAATTTAGTTTGTACGGTCAATCCGTCAGAGAATGACTCATATGTATATGTAGAGAAAGAGAGGGAGAAAGTCATATTTTCGGGTACTCTTGCATACAAGTGTATATATATGTGCACACAGAGGGGGTTATATAGGGGAACGGCACATCATTAGACCAAGAGCACTATCGCGCGCGCATCGTATCCCTTCGGGCCGGCTTTATTAGTAAAATCTCCTCCCGCGCGCTAAAGAAGGGATCGCGCGAGCGCACAGCCGCGAAACAAGGACATCCGTCGCTCCCTCGCTCTCTCACTCTCATTAAGACGCTCGTTAGACGGACACTCAACCGAAAGAGATATAGAGAGTGTGGAGGGGGAGTATATATACGCGCGAGTATGAAATATTCCGCCTTAACAAGTTTCCTGCTCTCTGCCTGCGGCAAGAGATACTACAGAGATAGGAAGTAGCGAGGTTGATTATGTCTATATATATATACTGATATACATACACACATATATATATATGCACAGACATACACACGTACACACATGTACACGTGTACACCTATATATTACACACTTGCGTGACATGTAGCTGTGCCTTTTTGGACATTTTGCGGCATTTGTCTTTATCGTTAATAGGAGACACGATTGTGTAATATGAATATGCAGTCGCACTAGTTTTTGCATAGAGCAACAAAAACGTAACAAACTCCAAGCATTAAATATGTGTTATAATAAAAGGATGTACCCACGATTTAAATATAGGATGTCCATGTGTGTGTCATTTTATATATGTATAGATATATATGTATATAAGTATCGTTAGGGCGTCGTCGGCGTGGATGTTCCTTTATTGAACTAATTTCACAACGGTATATCTTCGCCACAGCAGCTCGTCGTGTCTCTTAGAGCGCGCGAACGCATCTCCCAGTCGTCTCTCGCGCTATATATATACATACATATACACCGCTTTGATTCGATAGTACAGCTCTATATAGCCCAACTTGCCCCATTACACGCATACGCAAATCTAACCAGTTATACACGCCTGTACAATAAGGACAAGCGCTTGCGTACAGTTCGAACGCAATGACAATTTTTAATAAATCACATGTGTTATATGTATATATAATGCATGTGATATAATAATGAAATACATCTATATATATATATATATATATATTACACGTATAAAACAATTATCTCGTATAAGCATTGCCAGGTCAATTGTGAGAGCTTCTATCCCGAAGTATGAATTTCCATCAAATGGTCATCGATGATCGATAATCTATGTAAATACGGGGTGATAATTACAAAAAACTTTCAACGGGCGTGAAGCCAAACGATGATTATCAAAGAGAAACTTATTAATATTTGCATTCAATTTACGTAAATCCTCATTTTAAATGTAAATTAGTTATTCTTCAAATAAATAATAATTTAAATGAATTGTTTCGAGTAAAGTTGAATTGAATTTAATTTTATAAAAAAAATAACGAGATTTTTCTCAACGGCTATTATAAAAACGATGATTATAAATTATTTCAGTTTTTTCTCATTAAATCCAACCAATTAAATATACGTGTAATGTAAGGACAAGCAATTGTGTACATCTGGAGTGTAGATACAATTTTTTATAAATATATATATATATGTATGAATGTATGTGTGTGTGAGCTATAGGTATATATATATATGGGTATTTGCCTTCGTCATCGTTTCCCAACGATGCATCAAGTCAAAGCAAATAAGTGCGCGCAGGCGCCGGCTAATACTGGTAAAATATTTGCGCGGTCGAGATAACTGCAGGTGGGATTCGGCGTAGAGGTCCGGCTGCATTGGTCCCGTTGAGGCCTGTTACACGGTCAGCTAACAACCCCTTAGCTGCTCCCCCGAGGGCCTCTACTGCTGCAGCAAAGACTACTACTAATACTGCTACTGCTATACGTATTAGTAGATATGTATATGTGTATATACGTATGTATACGTATATATACGTATATATACGTATATAGACATACACGCACACGTATATATATATATACATATATACACACAGCGAGCGAGTAACGATTGTTTGATCGCCAACCCTCTCGCGAACGTTGTCGGCTTTTTTCTTTTTAGAAATACACTTGTCTCCTCGTTGTATACGCGCGTATATACAGTCAATTATCGAGTATTTATATACATTATACATGGAAACAATTCGGCAAAAGTAACGGAGTTAAACTTTACGGCCGTCGATGCAAGCGAAGCGTGAAAACTATATGTATATATATATATATATATATATATATATATATATATATATATAGGAAAGCCGAAAATAATTGATCTCGTGCGAGCGCGAGCGATCGCTTTACGACGTGGCTGCTGAATTATTCGAATCGAGTTAGTCAATTTTCGTTTTACGCCACAGCCGGCTGCGCGTAGTTACACCAGCAAAAAGTACTAAAATGCGCGATAAAAATTTAATTTAGCCTCTCTCGCAGAGCGCCGAGCTCGCGTTATATCAACGGTTGCAGCCTTATGTATACGCGTGAATACGCATACATATGTGGCTGCGAGATATGTGTATTATTTTAAATTGAGCATCGATGCGCTCGTCTGTGCTGAATCGGCGCATGTATATTTATATGTATATGGGCGGTTCTCTATCAAGCCGTCAATTCTAACATTTTTTGCAATCAATGAGTATTCATCTAATAGTTTCATGATCTTCTACCAATACATTGGCACAAGGCTAATGTAACGATCCCCTATTTGTATTCATTTTATAATCAGATTGTATACATTCGTCGATTAATTGTATCCGTTATTGGTTAGAAAGTCTATAATCATCTTCTTTCTACCCATAAAAGTATAAATAAAAGTTCATGTAAGTAATTTTTAGTAGATTTGGATAGTCAAACACTTTTCAATTTCATCTTGTAACCGTAGTACGTAAATATGTATTTGCTTTAATTACAGGTTCATACGTGAACATCGCTTTCACTTTTGGGACTTCTACGTTTGTATTGATAAAAAACATCCTGAATATATACACATATACATGAATACATGAATGTATGAATATTTTTATGTAAATAACTTTCAAAGAATGTTAATCTTTGTAGGTCACTATTTTACAAAACAAACCTTTGTATATGTTTTAGTGACTATATGTTTTCTGACAAAATATGCATTTCTTTGAATTAGACTAATCGAACAAAACTTTCAAAAATTTTTATATTTGTCTTTCTGTAACTTTTGTAAAAGAGTTCAAACATTCTCGTAAAATTCATATAAAAACTTGTGGAAATAACGTCTAAGCATTTGCAAACATTAAACAATCAGAAAAACAACTAGGTTAGTTTACACGATATGGTACTAGCAACAGTACAATATTCATATAATACAAAGTATCTTTAATTTACCTAATATATATATTATAAATTTTGAAGTTGCTATTTAACTAAGTATTTAACAAAGAATTGGCCATATACACATTGGATATATTTTAGATGCAGGTGCAAGTCGGTGTATATTCTGCATACATACAGTAAAAAGACGTGCAGTAAAAAGACGTAATCGGTGAGAAGCCTCGTCGCCGCGATTATCGATAATTTAAAGATAACGACATTCGCATGACCGAGATTATTATACGCGTTGACGTAAGGGAAGTTTGCACTATGCAGTCGAAAATTCATTCGAATGAGCTGTACAGATTTATCTGCATAGGTACTCTTGTGAACCCTAATGCCTTTCATATTGCCGCTTGGCGTGCACCTAATGACCACTTGGCACTTTAGCGTCTGTTATCGTTTTTTTGCATCTCTTCGCATACCTTATATATAGACCCGCTATTATATAGACTCGTATACGCTTATAAGTATATGCATAAGCTCGCGGAATCTAAGAATATCCTCTTGGAACACTTTTGCATAATCCATGTAAATAAAAGCCTGTATAATATGAATATATACAACGAAATGTTTTTGAAACGCCTATTGCAAAAACGCGAGATCGCCACGAACGTGCATCGGGCGAATTTCTCGAATAAACAATTACATTTTAAAATAAATAATTATAGATATAGATAGAGATTTTTTTTAGCTTTCCTTTTCACTCTATAAGGATATGCGTGTATAGAAAGTAGAAAGTTGTATTTGTACAAGACAGGAGCAATGCTGCGTGCGTAAATGAGCTCACGCTACATGGGTTTCGTATTACCAGATGCACAATGCATACTGCGGAATACGAAGTGGACGTCAACGTACAATTTTCAGCGTTTGAGAGCGATTTTCGTACTTGCACAAAAGTCGTCCTATTTAAATCGAAATAATTTGCCGTATAATGGGCAATTCTTCGAAAATATATACATGTTCTTTCGAATACGTATTATTTTTCGTACGTTTAACAAAAATACTCGTTGATATTTACAGTGGTATATAGTGCATTATGGAAAAGCGAGCTGAGCTTTAGTAAAAATGAAATAAAATAAAGAAAGAATCCAAGAAGTGAATATAGCCCGTTAGGACGTATATAACGCACACTCTGGACAGTAAGGTCTTTATCCAGTTCCTCCGGTATTTTCTTAGCAACGATCCGCACAGCGACAGCATAAGTATATATATTGTGTACACATATATACTTACATATATATATCGGTTATGCGAAGCAGCCATCCAAACAAATTATAACGGTGGACATTGTTTGAAAAATACTCGACTCACCCTCGGTAGATTCGGGAATAACAAGGGCCGGGAAAAAGACTGGACATCGTTATTCTGGCCGGAGGAACTGCGCTGCAGTAGCTAGAGCACCGAGAGGGCGGAAAAGGGTCTAGAAGCTTTACATGAGCGCGCGGACTGCCTTTTTCTACTACCGCATCAGCGTCTTATACATGATATATATATATAGATCCATATATATATATATATATGGATCTATATGACATTACTCTCTTAGCAAAACTGTATAATAATATAAGGAAATTCCCCTAATTTGAAGAGTATATACGAGTGTATTGAGAAAAAAAATCACTAATGGTTACACTGGTTAAACTCAACACAATGAAGTTCGATTGTAAAGTTTCCGTAACTTTTTTATGATCTTTTCCCTAACTTTTCAGTAACAAGTTCCTACATTTTTCGAATTGTTTTAAATGCTTTAAATAACAACTGATTACCCATGCATATTTAGCAATACATCTCTAAATTGTTTACCTCTTTTCGTAACGCATAATATATTAATGCAAATAAGTAAACATATATTTATGAAACAATTAATGGAATAAATTTGAATTCATATCGTGTCTAAAATATTTTACTTAGGATGCAATTTAGTGCATAATATTTGAGAGAGAATTATCTTAAATCATTGCTTATAAACATATTTTGGTTCGTGATCAGCGAGAGGGTGATGTGTATCGGTTAAGGACGAGCTTCAAAGGCGGATTTGAAACGATTACCTATTTTTTCTAACCATAAAGAATGTATCCGTCCGTGTGCACAGTATAGGCACTGACTTGGCATTGGCTTGTCTAATTGGTTATATACAGATGTTAGGTAAACTTACCCCTCGATGATGATTCTTAGATCAGTTAAGTTTGAAGAGCCATCTCGTCAAGGTAGACTCGCTCGCGGCGAGATAATTACTGTCTAGGCTAACGAACTGGCATAACGTAATAATATGTTCCTTTACGTGCCGCTTCCTAACCCGGCCTTTCGGACACATCCTCACAGCTATATACGCTCACATAAGTCGACTCTCCTTCCATACGAGAGAACGGCAATTTAATCAACATTACGCTTGTTAGCCCAGTGCATTAGTGGGTGTCGACGCTTCCGAAAGGCCTTTGTAGTTCGCTACATTTTTCATTTGTCTTTTCGACAAATAATTCAGGCATCAACACACATACACACATCGCATACTTGAATTAACGATGTCTCGCATTGATTGCTTCAATGCATATATTTCCGAGGAACAGATCGATATGTATAGCTATACGACATCGACATATATGATTACACACACGGGCTAAAAGCGAGAGTTAGAAAAAAAGAGCCAAGCACACCTCGGTGAAGACAAACGAGGAGAGAAGTCGCTGCAGTGTGTAATTGGAGACGAAGTGAGAGAGAGAGAGAGAGAGAAAAAAGAGCCTGCGGGATCGAAGGATGGACGGAAAGGGAAGCCACCCGCGCGCATAAGGACAGACTAGGGGTGATTATACTGCCCTCGTATATACTCTGTACGAACGACCCTTCCTTTCCGAATATAAGTACTTTCCATTTTTTTTCTCTCTCTCTCTCTCTCTCTCCTGCTCTTCTTCTTCATTCTTTTCGCTCTCCCAACGGCAATTCGAAACCCGCGGCGAAGACTCCTTGTTACCCACATGCTAATTCCTTGAGCGCAGTATCTGTCTCTCTCTCTCTCTCTCTCTCTCTCTCTCTGTAAAGTCGAGTGCGTTAGAGAGAAACAGAGAGAGAAGGAAAGAAAACACTGGAGTTTAGGTATGACATGATACTTGCAATGAAGCTATTGTTAGCTGCGATGCGACGTAGACCATTGTTGCAAGCTCTAAATACGAGGATCCATGGCTGACCAAACACGAACTTTATTCACTTACTATGGATATACTTATTCACTGTTGGAAAGGTGATTATTCCAGATACTATTCCTATTAGTTTTATACTGTCCATGAAAATCGTCTCGAGGCGAATAAATTGTTAGGTCAGTTATAAAACTGTAACCCGCAGAGTGTATGAATTATATTATAGGACAAAGATGATCGTTCATCGTTGGCAATACGGGATGAATGTTACGAAGAAATAAAGCCATGCAACAATTATTAAGAAGAAAATGTTTAATAACGTTTTTCTTGTATATATGTAAATCGTCATTTTATATTAAATTAAATATTATTCGAATGAATGTATATTAATATGAATTTGAAAAATAAATGAGTAGCATTAAGTGAAGTTCGGTTAATTTCGAATTCGTTTGTATATTACAGAAAAGAAAGAGAATTTTTTCATCGACGTTTCTTAATTCTGCAATTTAAATGCACTTATTGATCATAATGTATTGGATTGGATTTTTTATTTAATAAAACGTAGATCGAAGCATATTGAGTAATTAATTTTTTTTTTAGTTTGTCGCTCAATTGTACTATAAATATATTCTCATCGCAAAAACAACATACTGTACAATTTATAAAACAATCGTAGACATCCTTTCAGAATACAGCAAGCGGATTTATACGTTTTTATTGGAACTAGTGTATAGACTACATATTATACTTACTAATATTTAACATTCGTTTTGAAAAACGCATAAAAATTGGATGTCGAGTGAAATTGGAAAGAAGAAAATGATAAAAATCACCGTGTAAATGCAATAAAGCACACAAAAGTACAAAATAATAGCGATAGTTAAAACTGCATAAAAACCGAGCGATCGTTATTAAGTGCTTCGGGTTATTTGACAGCGTGCATAAATTCATATTTTATCGAGAGAATAAGAGAGGTATAAGGGGATGGGGTACACGACATTCGAGTCGTTTGTTTGATCAGTCGAATATAAAATGAAACAATACTTATTATACGCGTACGCGCTCTCACATTGTAATAACGTAATACTAAAAATTCATGAAACATTTCCAATCTACCGAATTAATGCATCCGAACACACGAACTCGAGTTAATAGCGGCATATAAAATTTAATTAACAATTACGGTACAGCTGTACACCTCTATATTTATAAATTATACCTTTCAAATTCGACGGCGAGTGGCAATCAATCCTCCGTCTATATAACGTAGCCACAATGACAAATTATTAGAATGCTATATCCCCGATTTAATGAATGAAAAAAGAAATAAAAAATAACAATAAACGAAAAATATTCGACAGCGAGAGTGAATGGAAGTCTCACACGCGTGCAAGGCGTCGAGTACAATCTCGCACTTTCTGTAAGTATAGCGGGTGTGCGGTCGATAGTAATAATTTGCGTGCGATTGGTGCGCGAGAGGAACGCTGGAGTAAGCGAGGTGGCGTGTGCAGCGTTGAGAGGGTAAGCCAAAGGGATCGAGGGGGTTCGTTATCGGAGCTCTACTAGCGTCCGAGTAGATGTGTATATTTCTGTGTGAAGGGGGATTTTCTACGTACGTGTGTAAAAGTGGGAGTCTTCCTCATTAAGCGTGTGCTATCCTCCATTTACGTCATTGTCGCGTTGACCATGACTGTGTGTCTAATTCGTATATGCTGACGTGGATGTGGATTGTGTAGTTACAAGAAATTGTTTCTTGTGTAATTAGAAAAGTTAGATTGTAAGGTTAGGTCAAATTAGTCATAAATACTCTCCAAATAAAGGGCTTTATTGAAAATTTCTTGAAATACTTGTCACACACCACTTGGCAAATAATACAAATTCTGACGGACTTGTTATTTTTATAAAATCCAGGGTCAAAAATGGTGTCAAAAATGGGTCAATTTTTCGTTTTGGAGGTTACTACTCGTCAATAGAAAACTTCGTAAAAATATCTTTGTGACGCTAATGGTTAATGCAATGTTTATTTATTTATTAAACCATATAAGTTGAGGAATCATATATTTAGATAGAATATGTATATATGTCTATATATACACGCCGAAGCCTTGCATAGGCAAACTCAGTTTCCTGTTCGAGGAAAATGGGCCTTACAAGGAAACAACAAATATAAAAAATAGTACTTGATCTAATCATCACATGTAAACGTCAAATACTACACCTGAATAATTACTCGCTATACACTTCATATTTATTTAATTTATAATTGCCAAGTCTTCTATAAGATAAACCAGTTATGTGATCTATATTTATCTCTAGATTTTATTCACTCTCCCATATCTTCCTTTTACCCAACTTTTTGGATATCTATATGACTTATAATTTATTAGGTGTTGGATTATCCGTTAATAAGGCTTTCATGTTATTATATTTGTCCCAAATTCTTTTCTTATCTCTTAGAATAATTAGACTCCTATTTCTATTATATTATATCCGCTATAGCAGAACTTAGAAAATTGCTATTAAATTCATTTTAATGAAATAAGATAGTTTTACGAGTGGATAGGGAAGTAGATAGACTTACGGGACTTAAGCGTGTAAAGTTGTTCTAAGTTGATTTATCTAATTATGTATAATAATAAAATTACTTTTATGGATTATTTTAAGCATTTTTGTCATATCATAGAAACGTTTTATAAAACTATTTGAAGTAACATAAAAAACGTAACCCGCTTAATTCTCTATGAATTTGGTTGCACTCGGGTAAATTGTACCGCTAATCAAGATTATTTCCTTTTTGTTCAGAATAGCATTTCTATCTAATTAATTATATGAATTTTGTAAAAAATGTGTCTGTACGAGCACCAGATCGATTTGTGGTTCGAGGAACTGATTCGTCAATGAGACAGACATAGGTATAGCAAAAACTGTTCTAACTGGGGTCGATCTCCGAAAGATAAGCTACCGGTGGTGGTGGTGCCTGCTTCGATAGTAGAATCCCCTACAAAGCATGGGTGGCTTACGAGCTGACGCCTATCTCAACGTGGCTTCATCAAAAGAGATCGTCTCAGCAATAGCTTTGGGTAAAGAGAAAATAGCTGAATCAAGCACCATTGATATTCTTCAATGTGCAAATTAGCTAGTAACCTGCTAAAGAAAGGTTGAATGGAACAAGATAATTTCCTTGTAAGAACTACCGATGCTGAAAATTAGAAACATTTGTAGTTTTGCGCTGGTAAAGAATATATAGTTACCAGTATTAGCCGAACCTCGTTTCCATATCAGGATGATAAGCAGAATTTTGCGGTTGAATGACGTTTACCGATATTCGTCCAATAAAGTTTACCGAACTCAAGCCGATTTTGAAGAGTCCGCCGTATAGATTGCTGGAGGGCTGTCAGTACTGGACCGGTAATCAATTCACGATGTAGAATAGTATTGATTTTATGCTCTTATCGCTCCAGTATTGGTTGAGTACTGGAAAAGTATTGTCTTACAGTACGACTGAAGAGGTGCTGATCAATACTGGCGCAGTACTGGACCGTTCTTGTCTTTTACGAGGATCCATTCCTACTAAAGAAACTTAACTTCTGCTAGAAAAGCAGATTTATTCCGCGATCGCATAAGTTCGACTGCTATAACGCATAATTTCCACTATATCCATTCTTTTACACATACACACATATTACTAGTATACACACAGGATAACGAAAATTGACGACTTCAGCCCTCGAGGCCCCGAACGATCGATTCTCACCAATTATTAGTTGCCTAACTGTTCCGATTGGAAGAATAGGTTTGATAGAATTGCGGCTCTATGCGGAAAATTAAGCCAGGAGAGAAGCAACCGCCGGCAGGCTTCCTCTCGGTACCCGAAACTGAAATTTTGCGTCCCATACGAAACCCAGTGCGCAGTTTTCCGCTGTCGGAGCATTTTTGTTCTATACATCGCCACTATATATATGGGTGACCTGCCCGAACATTCATTTTCCCGACGCGTTTGGGCTGCGCGATCAAACAATCATCACACCCTGCGCTAGCTGCAGACACGCGAAAACCTTCTCTTTTCGTTCGCGGGATTCATTGTTTTCTTTTAGGAGCAAAAAAAATTTTTTTTTTTTTTTGTTCTATTCTGTACAGACACGGATATGTATGTAGACACTGCGAGATAGGCTCTCTTTCTCTCTGTCCATTCAAAAAACAGTATCATTGCCAAGGCAAACGAGAGATTTCTGAAGAATAATAAATAAAAAAATAAAAGAGAAAAAAGGCTTTTTTTCATCGTTAAAAGAGAAAATCGGAAATATAAATTCGCTTCCACGTTCTCTCAACTCCCTCGCCTCCTTGTCTCGAGATTTTCGATGGCTCTGCTAGAGAGTGAGCGAGTGAGAGAGAGAGAGAGAGAGAGAGAGAGAGAGAAAGAGGGAAAGAGAAGGTACACACAGGAATTGAGGGAGGAGCTACTGCTGGGGCACACGTACATCGCTAATCCGTCACTAACGAGCCTCTCTCTTTCCCTTACTATCTGCAGATGGGGGCGACATTGGCGTAAAGTGCCCCAGAGGAGGACGACGACGACTACTGCAGCTAGAAACAGCCGCGCCTTTAACAAGCGACGACCTTTCTTAAGGAATTACATTCGTTACTATATACTTCTCTCCTCTCCTTATATCTATATATATACCTATATATATATATATAGATATAGATGTATATTACGTAACCTCTGTACGTTGCACTCACGCGTTATGTTATCGAATTACACATACGAGTTGAGTATACACTCTTACAATTCTTACGTTTTCGATCACTATGTATTACAGTTAAAAAAAATCGAAAAATATTAATGGAACCATACAGAAGTATTATTTAAAAATTTACAATACACACTTGCAATAATTAGCATTATCATTTTTATCATACTTTATTATCGAATGCAACAGTTAGATAATAATTAACTAATTGGTTCATTAGAGTAAAAAAGCAGTTCTTAAGAGCTATCAATCAATCCACATTTTTACTGTAATAATAATTTTATTACTTAAATGAGAATGAAAAGGAATGTAATCTACGGGTGTGTCGCGTGTTATAGTAGGAATTCTAGCCTGGAATAGCGCTTACGACGATTGATCTTTTTTAAAAATGAAAATTCACTCTTACAAAGTAATTTTCATTAAAGAAATTAAACATGTGAGAATAGAAGTAAATTGTCGAAATAGTTGAAAAAATAATACGAAATAAATTCACGGCAAGGCGGGATATTTTAGTCAGTCGTGAATCTAAACCGGTCGAATCTACGTCGTTGACGCTGCGGGTCCGCGGTGGGCTGATTGAGGCTTGCTTCAAGGGGTGTCGAGGGGTTAGCGGATCCTAATTGGCCCCCACAACCGGCATCCTTCTCCTTGACTCCCTCCATTTCCTCATTTACGGCACAAGGCACTCTCTTAACTAGAGACGTCTCTCTCTCTCTCTCTCTGTCTCTCTCTCTCTCTCTCTATGTACAACCCGCTCCTCGACGAACAAACGAGTGTACACTGTACACTGACGAATATGTAGCAGTGTGTACATCCGTGTCAAATAAAAGAACAAACACTGAGCTTGCGTAAGCGCGAGGAAAGCGAATATTTTGAATTTCGACGCAAAATAAGAATAAGAGATCTGAGCGAGCGACTTGACTTTTCGCGGCACGCGGTATTTTCAATTAAATTCTTTCGAAATAAAACAAAAACGTATAATTCCACCCTCGGAGGATCCCGTCGCTGATACATAAATCTAATAACACATACACATACACACATATACTCGCATACGATTCCTTTACTTTAACTCCCCCTTCGCGGCTTCTACTAACGTCCCGAAATTCATTTGCTCGGGATAGTCGGGCTTAAAAACTATACGAAATTAAAAGCGCTCTGCGGTGTCGTGCGTTATCTCGCAACCAAATACCGGCAGGCGTTATTTCCGACCTAAGGAACAAACGTTCCTTTAAAAAAAAGAGAAAAAAAAAGAAGGAAAAAAAAAGAAAGAAATAAAAGAACACCGTCCCGACTAGCTTTAAGCTACTTTTGGAAGCCACAAAGTACACACATATACAACCTGCGGCTTGAAAATTAATACCGTATGCGCGTACGTGCTAAAAGCGAACCACAGCCGATAAACGACGAGCATCGTCCCTCTCTCCCACAGTGTATTTGAATAATGCACACAGTATACATATATTATACAATAATAAAACAGAAGAAAAGGTGATTTATCGGTGCATAGCTGATGCGTAAATTATACAATACATAGAAAAAAATGTATACACGTGTGTATGTGTATATATGTAGACGATCGATAATTCGTCGGTGCAATGTGTGTTTGTCGAGTGGCCGAGTACAATTATAGACAGATGGCGAAAAAATTCAAACCGCAAACCTATGCGTGTGAGTATCTGAATACATATGTGGGTGTATATAGCGCATGCATAATTCCCGTCTTATAAGCAGCCACTGCTCAGCACTTATTACTACACACGACATGCGAGAGCTTATACGCGGTTGTTTACCGATATTAAAGAAGGAAGTTAAGAGGGGGTCGAAAAATTCCCTGCAGCACTCTGTGTATGTGTCTATGTGCATATATATATATAGGCTTCTGTGTGAGCATATCGGGGCTAGAGTTGACGATAAATAATTAAATGGCAGTAAGTATAGGTAGAAAGCACTTGTCTGTCCCAACGATTACGGACACGCGAGCCCTACTCTCTAATGTTTCTTTTTTCCCAGGAACGAATCTTCAACTTGGTCGTCGTCATTGTTGTTGTCGTCGATCGGCTGCACGAATATATATACACTATACTCGGAATGATTACGCTTTCATCGACTTCTTCGTGATGAGAGAACAAGAAAGAAATAAAATTGAAAAAAAAGAATAGCCGAGTAGAAGGGAAATTAAGTAGCGTGTAATGCAGACGGAGAAAAGTATATATATATAATATATGTAGTATAGCAGCTAATGGGAAAGATAGAGAGAGAGAGAGAGAGAGAGAGAGAAGGAGAGAGAGAGAGAGAGTGCGAATCTGGTAGGTTAAGGTGAAACATCAAGTTCCGAACACGGTATTGCACTCGACGTTGTCAGACCAAGAGGGATGAGGTCCTGCAGTAGTCGAAGCTCAATGTCTGTATATAGAAAGTAGAGACGTTGAGAAAAAGAATATATATAAGGTCGACGAGAGCTTTATACTTGACGC
The DNA here is from genome assembly GCA_018906985.1 of Apocrypta bakeri. Lineage (NCBI taxonomy): Eukaryota > Metazoa > Arthropoda > Insecta > Hymenoptera > Pteromalidae > Apocrypta > Apocrypta bakeri. The sequence continues at coordinate 192,884 of JACCIA010000012.1, read as the reverse complement.
TCTAAAAACATTTAAGTCGATTTTTTTTTTCTTTTTTTTTTGTCATCCGCGTATTATAATATACGTGGATCGTCGCCACAGTAAGTATATACACTTAAGACGCTCTATATTTATATATTGTATATATATACACACATTGTACATATATACTCGTGTAAATTTGACTGTTAACGAAGCAAATTGTTTAGTTTAATTTAATATAATTTCATATATGCTGTACATATAAACTACATTGTTTAAATATGTATATACTAAAAATAAGTATCATTTTTACACTCGTGCTGGTAAAAACAAGAAACAGTCCTCTCTCATATAATCAGCTGTGTTAATTCCTTTTGTTTTCTATAGGCTTGCACATTTTTTCCATATATACATGAACGATTCTTTGACAGATAGGGCGGTCAAAAATTTGCTTTCTTCTAAATAGTAAACTGTTCTTTGGCACTGCCTCTACTACCATTATTTGGTTAATGTCTCTTTTACAAACTGTTTCTAAGTTACAGAGAGTCTATATTGGAATCAGCATTTTTTCTGTATATTTCTGTAATTTTTAGGATGCTATCCATACATAGAAATGACTTCTGACGATCTTCAGTGCAAGATCACGAAGTTACGACAAAAAAAACAGAATATTCCTTCGATAGTATATATAAATCAAGACTGCATCAACTATTTCGCGGGTAAAAATCGATCCGTCAATTATCCTCGTGCTATGTATATGTTGTCCGGGTATTTATTTCCTCTCTCTCTCTCTCACACACACACACACACACACACACACACACGCACACATTCTCTCCCCTGCATTCGCAGTACAGGTCCGTTGTATATATCTATTTATTGTTTATCATGATTAGCGTCAAGCGATGCATCAATTAGAGCCGAAGCGCCCGGTATCAGAGACTAGCAGCAGGTGCAGTGGCCGGCGGCAGCTCCAAAGTCCGTGCACTCACTCCCGGTGTATATCCCTACACAGAGTGGATATCAGACGCTCGGCTAAAAGCTAAAAGCTTTCCCATATTTCATTAGTTCCTCGTCGGCCTGCCAGCTAGTATGTATATATGCTTGTATACCTGTGTATATAAATGTATATGTATATTATATATATATATGTGTGTGTGTGTGTGTGTACAGTGCCGCAAAGCTAAATCCTAGCAGAGGCTTTATTCGATCTGCGCGACGTCGCGCATAGCCACTCCAGTAGTGCAGTAGCAGCAGCAGCCTCTGCAAGGCCTATCGTCCAACCGCTAATTACCCTCTGCTTGTATACAAGCCCACTCTCGCGAATGCACTGCTCCTGCAGCAGCTTTTTCGTCTCTCTTGTCGCGACGACGAGTGCGCCTGCAATTAAATCATATAATAAGCGAGAGAAAGAAAGAGGAATGGATTTCGCAAGAGACGGGTAATTAATGAAGACTGCGAAAATAATGCGAAAGCAGTTAGGTTAAGAGCTAAAGGGCATATATGAATCTATACATATATATCCTACATGTATATGTACATAGATATATAAGCTAGGCGCGGAACGCGCGAGCGCGGTATATAATGGCCTCCGCGCGGCACGGCACTGGATAAAAAGATGGCTCGAACAGATTAGAATGTAATTCAATTTAGATTCAATTATTGATACGCGTTTTAATTAATATCATTAAACTCTAGGAATTTACCGTACGCACATGTCGAGCAGATACAGACTTATATATATATATTTTTTCTCTCTCTCTCTCTCTCTCTCTCTCTCTCTCTTCTAGAGGGGGTTAGGGTGGACTCTATATACCTCGAGGAGAACAATGAGCGAGTGTACTTCAAATGCAAATAAGAGAGATAAAGAGAGAAAGAGAGAGAAAAAAAAGAAAGGATAATATTTTTCCGATTCCAGGGGATTAGAGCGTGTCGGGGCGGAGTAGCCTAATGAAAACGAGTCGCGGCCGAATCGACGAACGATCGAAAAGGTACTTTGCAGAGAAAAGCGATCTTTGTCATCGACGTACATCTGCACATTTTACACACATACACATATAGACAGACAGACACATACACAGATAAAGTCCGACCCCAATTGTGTCGACAACGGAGTCGATCGGTTTTGCAGTCTGCCGGCCGCTTCTGCGATCAACGATTCCCTGATACGTATATTATGTATGTATATATATGTATATATATATATATATATATATATATATATATACATATATATGTCTCTCTCAAAGCGTCTAGTTCGAACTGCCAGAGAAAACGCAAACACGAGAGTTAGAGATTAAAGGGATCGGAGCTCCTTAATTATGCATTGTCAAGTGTCTACTCCCTCTGTATATACATCCTCTTTATATATATATATATACAATGACGATTTCTCTCGCCCACGTATTCGATACATAATGTATGTATTATATACATATGTCCATATATATATTTTTAGTTTGTACCGTTGGATTAATATTATAAAAGAAGATCAAGAATTATTAGAAAAGCTGACCCGAATGCTATAATTATTCATATATTCATTCTTTTTATTTATTCTTGTTTCAAAAACTATGCTCATCACTCAGTATAAGAACCGCAAGAGTAAGAAAATTCACTCGTGTAAATAATGGAACTACTCATTATTCTAATGTATCTTACGATCGAAGAGATGAAACACTGTTTTCTATAGCTGACCGAATATGATGATCAATTAATTTCATCAGTTATTAATTTAAATAATAATATTGGTCATATTTTTACACATAATTTACTCATATTCCAGGAAGCTTGGATTGTATTTCAATGTACATTTTATAATGTTTTAAAGAAAATCGATTGATTGGATTCTTGCAATAAAATTTGATGCCTATACTTTCATTGGTTACGAGTTTAAAAAATTCTAAAAACATTCATAAAAAATTGTGTAAATATTATTGAAATATTCCCAAAATATAAAGGAGAAAAATTTGTTAAAGTAATAACTTGTCAGAGAATAGTCCATATGTATACAGTGGGCTCAGGTGTTCGCAAGATATTTCGCGAGGAATTTTTTTCCATTTCTTTTTTTTTCTTAATTTTTTCTATACACATCGCGGACCGGAGAAAGGTCAGTTTGGAAAATTAATTAATGCCGGCAAGCCCGCTGCTAGGTGCTACTGCTCCTGCATTCTCCAGGTAGGTACTCGAGACTAATTAGACCGACCAAGGTATTGAAACATTGCAGAGCTTGCGGCGACCAGTATAGAACCATAGTGAAAGGAGGGGGTGAAAGGGGTAAAATTGGAGGGGGAGGGAATATAATCCACATGGGCAACAGCCTCGACGCCTGTTATATAGCGAGCGGTGACGGAAAATTCTCTGGATTTTCCAAGAGAGAGTAGTGCGCAGCCCTTATTAACGCGTGTTCGACATACTCAATTCATGCCTGTTGTCCTCGTTTACGATCGTCAGCGTACGCTATATATATTTTCGTTGTCCAACTTCCCTCTCTCTCTCTCTCTCTCTCTCTCTCTCTCTCTCTTTCTCTCCCTTGCTCTTTATTTACACATACACACATGTACATTTATGCGACTACATGGACGTATGGAAAATCCGATTAAATCGATGACTATCGCGGAAAAACAACGGCCCTTTTTTTTGTAAACATCGAAACGTCATTCGATCTGTACTATATATGTATACTCGTCTGATGTTTCGAAACGCGCGCTACGCTGATTTTTATCCCTATTAATCCTTTTTTCCGTTTTTAATCTCGCGCTGTCTATGTGTTCGATCTCGCGAAGTAAAAGCTAAGCGCGATAGCTTTACTCGTGATTGTATATAATTTGAATGTTCTCTTTTGACAGTGAGAAGATCGAGGGAGAAAAGAGTAAGGGAAGCTCGAAAAGCTCGAAATTAATGATGCCCCGCGCATTAGCGAACTCGCCGCGAGAATTCCCCTTAGAAAGCTCTCGCTCGCATGGAAAAAGAGAGTACCAAGCGCGAGAAATGAAAGGGAAAAAAGAAAGCAGAAATTAAAGAGAGACTCGGCCATTTTTCCGCGTAACGCGTTCCTCGTTACTCCCACTGTTTCTATTTAATGATGTCTGAATTGTCATGCGCAAAAGGGACTGAAAATTAAAAGCACACGAAACGAAGGAACGTTTTGCTATTCCTTGTTACAGCCGACTTTCATTTCAGTCGTCGGTCCGCTTTGTTACATACACTCGTATTCTCGTAATATGTGTATATATAGATATATTTATATGCATGTATATGTATGTATATATATATACAGCAGTACATGTACATATAAGCTCTGAAAAAAACCTCGTGTTTTTAGCTCACGGTTCCTTTATTTAAATATATTCGCGGGTAAAAAGCTTCCGCCGGGTAGCGACAACTTTTTCTCGTAAATGAAAATTCTAAGACATATATATATATATATATATATATATATATATTATATGTATGTAGAGAAAAGCATACACGTAGTTTCGAGCGATTACGTTTGAATTGTAAAGATGTGGTAGTCCACTGTTCAGACGACTCATTATTTTTTTTGCGCAAAATAGTCGAATTTCACAAGAACGGTTTGATATTATTTACGGAAGCTTTCAAATTCACACTCTTAACATTAAAGTTTACAGCATTAACTCTAAAGAATGAATTTAAGAGTGAGAATTTCCCAGAGGACCATTTACAGTGATTTTGCACTCTGGAGCTTAGAATACAATCGCACAAAATAAATATTTCATCAACTAAGATTCAAGTGAATTGTGCATAATCTGTCAATTACAATGGTATCCAAAATTACTTTTTCGTCGAGTATTCAGAAATCTGAATTTCAAGTAAATGTTTAAATTTTTAGAGTATAAATATGTCTATGAGAATTGATTGACAGAAAAGCGAATAATCAACTAACTATATTATAAAGTTCAATACATTCCAAACTTAGACTGTGTATTAACGTATAAGACACGACACATATCTGTATTAAGTTGCGATTTCTTTTCACTCGAATCTAAGTAATTTTATAATAAAATTACGATTAGTGTGGAAAAAAATATATATATACCTATTTTCAATTTGATGAATAAATTGAAAGAAAATTGTCAGACGAAAGTTAATGTGATCGTGAGAATTGTTGTGGATGTTTCATAGATATCGGCAATTTTCTCTCGATGAATGTTGTGACGACAGAATGAAAAATATTTACAAATATTGTTAAAAACACTAGAGAGCTATTTTATCAACAATCTGGACAAATAACGATTTATTAAAGTGTCTGTCGGTGTAATCCACTAAAATATTTCAAATTCAATTAAAAATTCCATAGATCAACAAAGACATTGTGAGCTTACGATAGTTAATTTCCTAATAAGCTACCTTTCCATAAATTTCGGTGCTGCTAGGTATCACGAAAGTCTTGATTATACATTTACAATAGGTATTTTATGAATAAAACGAGACATTTAGAATATGATAACTTAATTTTTAGCCGGAGACATTATTCGATTCACATGTAGCGAACAATACAGATAGTTTTGTAGTCAATAAAGATATCATCATGCATCTTTTTTATACGCTGCTCCGATGACCAAACAAATCGTAAATTCTTTTGAAAATTCCACTTTAATAGACAAAGAAAGTATTTCATACGAAACGTCTAGTCAATTATACACAAGAAAAAGTTACTCTAGTATTTTCAGTAAAACATTCTTTCCGGAACAAATGCGCATACAATATATATGCTGAAAACTCGAAATTCGACCGTTGCTTCCGAATAAAATTAGATGAGTAATTGAAAGAATACATTGTAAAACAACTTTAGCAACGAGAAATTGTTCTACGGCTTACAGTAATCTCGCTTAAAGATATAGTGTCGAGATTCAATGGCTTGAGCACAAGAGAGAAATACGCGCGCTTACATGTTTATCGCTCGCGTCGCGCGTAACGCGGAGAAAATTCGGATAGGATAATACGACCTCGGTGGGTCGCATAGTTCAACGAATAGCTCGGGCTTCCGAAAGCAGCTACTCTGTGGCTCTACGGTCTTTATATTTCGACTGCTTGTTGAGAGAGTGAGAGAGAGAGAGAGAGAGAGAAAAGGGGGTAAGGGGTAGTACAAGGCCCTATAGGCTAGAGGAATTTGCACGGCCAACTCGCCGATTTTGTGGGTATTATACAATAGATTATACAATATAGTAGATAGACAGAGAGAACGCGTGAATTACTCGGTGGTTGGGAACTAGCCTGGAATTATGAGCTGTTGCCGAAATGCCTGGCATTCAAGATCCTACGCCGAGCTATTGTTCTGGATAATATCTCGTAAGCTACGTTAACTATATACATCTAGGAAAAATGTTACTTTGGCTATTTATATATAGCGTATAATGTATACGGGTGATTCTCTGTCATATCGTTACTTTAATCAGTTTTTTATTCAATATTTTGAGAGTGCTAAAACAGGTTTCGCGGATATTTTTATGAAATTTATTAGAATTTTCTTAACGCGCGTAAGGAAGTTCATCGGTAATTCGTCGAATAATCGGTAATTCTCCAAAACGTATAAGCTGATTTTTCCGGGAATTTTCGTTAATTGATTAGAATCGCACATTAGAATGTGGACGACTTATTTGGCGTTAAGATATTTGTTTGTATTAAGAGGTCTTAAGATATTATATCCGTAAGATCGTATAGACATTTGATATGTACATCAATGTACTGTACATATACTGTACATATCAAGTGTCTATAACAATGCAATATTTCTTGACGAAATTTTCAGTTTAAAGTGCCATTCTTTATCTACATTTTCCAATTAAATAAAAATGTCATTCACGATTTATCTCACAATATAGAAATGAAAATCTGAATCTTATGCGCTAATCGCAACGAAAAGTTGTTTCTGTTATATTTGGAAAAAGTTTAAATATATAATCACATTCGTTTCCGTGAATTTTAGTAGAATTTTGTAACACTCAATACACGTTTAAAAATCATCATTGAAAAATTAAAAATAAAATAAAAATTAAATATATATGAAGAATAACATACATACATTGAAATTCATGTGTGTCTATAATCCCACAAATATCTACGAAATTTATTTCGAATTTTAAAACGATTTTATAATAATGAGTATTCAATAATCCAAATCTTTGAGATTTTTGTTCAATTAGACAAATTTTAGAAGCTTAATATAATTATATTAACTAAATTTGAAGAATAATCTACCTAATACTATTTTGAAAAGTATATATAAAATTGACTGTCTCCAAAACGTTGTTAATGAATAAAATGTTAAAAGAGCCAACAGGGAGAATGCGTACATCACAATCAAATTCAGAAAATTAATCTCTAATACCCAAATCTCGCAAAAACAAATATATATATATATTCTTTGGGGAAAAAGCTACCCACGCTTTCCAAAATTTGGAGCAACGTAGAAGACTCGTTTATACGCCATTTCGTAAGTACGAATGGTGTGTAGTTTTAATTGCCTTGAAACCGTTGTCGAAAAAAACAAAATTGGTAGAGCGCAAAAAACAAAACCGAAAGGCAAGTCGTACAGAAAAATTTTTTTTTAAATTAATATTTTTGACATACTTTTTTACTCTCGATTTCAGTGATAAAAGTATCCTTGATATCTAAACATAAAATAGCTCTAGTTTTTAGTCACTAGAATCTTTTTAATTAAAGAAAATGGCAGCTTATGCGCAACAGTTTTTAGCTACCTTTAAATTTGTCTTTTGCCATTTTTTCAACTCTGAACGATTTTTATAGAAATACCTAAAGAATAAAGATTTAATAGATTTATTTAAAAGTGAAATAAAACGTTTGAAAAAAAATCGCTGTTTGCCTTTTCACGATTATCGCAGACCGATCGAGACACCAAAGTTACACGAATATTCGTGCTTTTGTTCCTCTCGCTATGCCGTGTGTAAAAAAAAGGAAACTGCATAATGACTCGCAAGCGAGTAAAGGACTGTATAACGCGAAAATACAGGGGGTACAGACTCACTATACTCCGTTAATTGGCACTAATTACGTCCTCTAATTATTGTACTCTCTTTTTTCCCTCGCATTTCAGCCACTTCTCTTATGCGATATATATATATATATATGAAGAGGGAGAGTATCACGAGTTTAAGAAAGCTTTTGTTTGTGCATAGAAAATATACTTATTTCTTGCACTCGTGTAGGTGATAACAATTTACGACGAGTTGAGCAAAAAGCACCTTTTATTCGCCTTCCGCGATATATATATATATATATATATATATATATATATATATAAACATATAAAGTTGAAATAGAAAAGGAAAAAAAAATTATGAACCGGACTGTATAAAGCAGAGAGCAAGGTATCTCGTTGCGCTGCAGAAGCGGCAAAGCAGTGGGTGGAATTCTCAAAAGTTAATTTAATTACCCAGCGAGCGGCCACTTGTGATTATTTACCTCCTTTTTTGAGCCACGTGAATCGAGATTATATTTATAAGCTGAGCGCACTCTCTTACTGTAGCTTTGATGTTTTTTCTCTCATTTCTCTCTCTCTCTCTCTCTCTCTCTCTCTCGAGCTGTTTCTGTCTCCTACGCATTAATTAATAAATAGGCGCACGAGATGCAGTTGTACGACGAAATTTTTTAATCGCGACACGACGAATTTGCAAATATAATTTCTGTTTCTCTCCAGACGCTTCCAGCTCCAAGCGCCGGAATTCGTTCGCTAATTTCTTTTAATTTTTCAGTTTCCATCCAAGGCCTGTTATTCGTCCACTCTTATATTTTTTTTACTTCTTTCTCCAGCGACACTATGAAAAACGAAGACGAAATTTTGAATTTCCCCGCGCTTACGCGCGCGCCCGCGCGCGCGCTCACGTACAAGCTAAATTCATGCAAATTTCCGGCGGATAAATTAAGAAAAAAATTTACCTTCTCTCGTTAGATGAATTTTTCCTCGAATCGTATATAGCATTACCAGTATCGGTGCAGCTTTGCCTTTCCAGGATTCTAGTTAAATTCAAACATAAATTTTACGAAAGGATAAAAAAGAAAGATTTTTTTATGTACATATATAAAGATATTATAAAGCCAGGATAAAATACGCTTCGCAGAATGGAGCAAAGTCGAAAAGTAAGAGCATTTATACGCAAATCCACAGCAACGGAGGGAGAGAGGATGATTGGACCTCCCGCGCATTATACACCGCCTCTATACATCCCGCAGTCCCTTTTTCCCGAATAAGCTTGTGCATGCACGACTTGTCCTCGTCGTATACATATATATATATATACACACTGCTGTGTTGCACGTCATGCAGACGGACATTTGAAGCTCGAAGATAATAAGGCCTTTTTCTATACTTTTACAGCCAAAGTAAACTCTTGTTTTCCGAATTTCCGTAACCGGCCATCTGTAGTGCATGTATTGTACTCGTATGTATATATGCACACAATCCGGTTAACAATCCAAGCTGGTGGTCCTTCAGCAATAATTTCCTTCGTAGTATCTCTTTCCTTGTATCCGTGAGTATATGAGCGGAACTGCGCTTCTTGAGTTATTTTTTTTTTCATTTTGCATAAGTATGCATCAGCCGAAGTAATTGTTCGACCGCAAAAGTTTGCTGGAACAAAAGGCATTGAATCGCCTCGTTTGAAATTAGCTTCGGTAATCGAGTTTTGTTTATACATGGAATTTCGATTTGCTACTCGTTTAACGATGTAAAAAAGCGTACGATTCGAACTAGTTTTGTCGTGTTAATTCAGCTCTTGTCGTTAAATAGACTTTGAGTTTAGCTGCAGCGAGAAAGTATCTATTCATTAACGAGTGCAATATTTCTGCACGAAATAACGAGCTATCGTAATAAAGTATAAACTTTATGCATATAGAAATAAAAAAAAATTTTAGCCGATTAATTTGCCAAAGAATCATAGATAAACCATTCTTTGACCCTGTGCCTACCTTTGTGAAGTTTGTAAGCAGCTTTTTATGCATTTTGTACCTATTTTCAATACCAGGTTTCATCATACGAAATAGCATCACAAAATTAACGAAGTTACCTTTAATAGCTCCAAAATGATCGATAATAGTCGCAACATGTGAACCAAACGCCTGTCAAAAATAAAGTTATCGTGTAAAATGCCTACTTACACGGGAGCTATGACTTTCACTATACCTAGAATTACGAAAATTTACGGAGAAGTAGTTTGCATTATTGGGCAAGTAATGGTCTCAATGAACTTGTAAATTTATATTTTTTACTAAAAGTGTCTATTATAATAAAATAAAAAATTTGACTAAACCGACATAATCTTATGTACATTCTTGTATGCGCAGATTGTCGATAAGACATTTCTCAAGTACTTTTAGCAATGTTTAAATATATATATATATGTATATCAGCTTCTACGACTAAAGCATTTTTTCGAGTCCACGTACAATATATAATCGTTGTCAAGGGCGTATATAATGTATAACCCATGAGAGAAGGAACGGGCTTGAGCGTAAAGTATTTCGATAATGCGTGTAAAAAAACACGCGTATAAAAACAGCTCGTTCCTTCGCACAGCCCGCCACATACACATGCGAATACGAAGAAAAAGCAAGTCGACAAAGCCGAGTGTACCCGCTACAACTACGATATATATATATAGAGACTTGACATATCTATATATCTATACATATAACAGGTTGGCAAGGCTTGGGAGAGCCCCTTCCCCCCCTATATACGACATAGTTGCAAACGGAGAGTTTAATTAAAAAAGTCTCAGGGCATAGACTTGCAGAGCGTACGGGGAGAGAGAGAACCGCTTAAAGTAGGTCCGAGAGTAGCATAGGCGCTCTCTCGTAGTCCCTCCTCTCTCTCTCTCTCTCTTTCTCTCTCTCTTTCTCCTATATATATGTATAGGTATAGGTATATCCGCCGCAGTGCAGCCCTTGTCTCAGGCCGCAACGTCGTACAAAGAACGTCGATATATGACCAGAAGAGCGAGAGGGAAAAAGAGAAGCGCGCCACCGCGTGATTTTTTAATTACAGACTGTCCGGACTTAATTAATCGGATTCTCCGGAGTCTCGAATATTCAACTGGCATGTAAAGAAAACTTATCATGCACTAATCGAAAGTCCGATAACTAAAGAATTTTATCCGCCAACGTCTCGTCTAATGAAATATCCCGTTTCTTTTTTTCTGCTCTCGAGCAAACTACCTCGTCGCTAACTCATAATTCAAATTTTCTACACATACTATACGCTCGTCAATCGCTATAAAGTTTCTTCTTTCAAAAATTTACATATGTATACGTATATATATATATATATATATATATATATATATATATATAGCGTATACGCATATCGTAATCAACTTATATACTGCAGATTCGATGACGATGAAAAGAAAAAAAAAGAAAACAAACAAATTACAACTAATCAATTCGCCAGGCCGTTGATTGCGGCAAACCCGTGTGCGAATTGCCGGTACCGACGCTAATTGCGCGGAAAAGCCTAATTCAATAAGCTCACGACGCGCGCTCTCACCTATATATTTTATATATATATACGTATGTGCGTATGCAAGCAGAGAAAAAGCCGCGACGGCTTGTCCAACTCTCGGATCATTCTACTTCTTTTTTCGTTTCCACTCGTTTTCGCTCTTCCTTCCTTCCTCTAGTTCGTCGTATATATATATACTATACATACTATATATAGTAGCACCTTTATCGACCCCGGCGTCGGCAGCACAGTAGCAGCATCGCCCCGCACTCGGTTTACTAATGAGTAAGCATTGAGGTGGGACAATGCTCGGCAAGTTCGTTTTCAGCCTAATTAATGAAATAATGCGAAATAAGAGGAACCGCCGGTTGGGCTTATATATATATGTGTGTATGTGTGTGTGTGTGTGCATATATATGTGTATATACAGAAACCGGCTGAGGAGAGAATTAAGGAGTATGCGGCAGCGCTTATGGCTCACCGTTATATAGAGGAACAGCTTAGCCAACTTGCTCGCCGGTTCTCCTCTCGTATTGTATAATCGCTTTACTTTTACTTTTTTTCTATAGACTGTAGACACAAGCTCTTTAATATTTTCACTCGTTCCTTTGTATTTTTGTTTTCCTTTCACTGCTGTACTTCCAACACTCCTAGGCGTAAACCCGTTCGATTTCTGATTAATTAGAATAAGGAAAACTTTTCAAAATTTGTTAGTATAACTGTATACGCACATAATTGTGTGAAAGCTAGTAAAGCCACGTCGATCGTTTGTAATAAATTGGACTTTTCGGCAAATCGAACTCGTACTAGAAATCATAAGCGGCAATTGGTTTCCTCGAGATTTAAATAAAATGGGTCATTCTCTGACAGATTGATTATATTTTAAATATTTTTAATTTCCTCTTTGGCATAATTTCTTTCACATAATTAAATAAAGGTTCTTTCAGTTACAGGATATCAAAGTGGCTATTTCTTCGAATTTTGGCATTTTTTGCCTATTTCTATAAAAAATCTTAGGGAAACATTTTTCACTAAAAACACGAAAAAGACTTTTCTTTTTAAATAAGTTACACTTTACAAATAAAATACTTTCAAACCTGTAGAAATAGATCACAACAATCTCCTAAGTCATCAAAGTCTTGAAATTCAGTTTTGAGAAAGTTCGATCATGAGTATACACGGAAAAATTCATGAAGATGCCTTTTATCAATACAGAAGTCTCTACGAAGGTCAGAAGTTGAGAATCAAGCTCCATTTTTAGCTTGAAATAAACTTATGAAAAAATGGCAACTTTGACATCCTATAATTTAAGGAACCTTCGTGAAAAAAAATGTAGAAAAATATGTTAAAAATATTTTGAAGAATAACATATTCATACTTGAGAAGCCCGATCACATTACAATGCACTTTTTTATTTTCATATCATTTCGTAAACAGTAGAGAACGCATCATTTGGTCGTTGGTTCAGTAGGAAATGACAGAACAATAAATGGACAAAACTGCCTACGAATCGAAAGAACACTAGAATTTTTTAATACGTCACTTATATAGATTATAAACTGAGATTTAAAATTTTGCAACTTTTTAATGAATATATAAATTTCTATAAATTTACCCACAATTTCAGAAGATTAAATCTTTATAAATGTATTGTTTAATTACAATTAAAAAAAATAAATATAATTGTTTTCATATATCAATTCAAATTTAGTTTGTTATTTGATTTTGCAACTATTTCGACGGTTTTATTTATTTTCAATATTTTTATATTGCAACTTTTTATACTTACAATTTAACAATAGGTACATCCGTATCAATTTGTTTCTTGTTATATTTTTGGAATATGAGAATATGTATTTCAATTCTTCGAATTTACACTTTCAATTAACACTTTCTAGGGCAAATAATTGATTGTCTTTTTTCGAACGAATCTTTATCAAAATAACGTTACACTATATTAGAAAGTACATCTGTCCTCGTAAAACTTAGTTATTTTTCGAAAAAGGAAAGTAAATCTGGACGTTTTTAATGTAATTAATATATTATTTAATAAGAATTACAAATTATGATTATTATCATCCCAATCCATTCATTTATTTTAGTTTTTGTATTTTAGTGTTTAATTTGTCATTAGACGTTATATTACTTATATGTAAGTTTTTGAACTCATTCATACACGCGCACACGACGTAAGTCTATATACGCGGAAAAGAGCCGATTTTAAAATTCCCGCCGCGGGAGATTTGATCGCTCGCGAGAGTCGAATAAAACATCCGGCCACTTGATCATCCGAGCTTGCAGAAGATTATAGCGCTACAAGGTCTGAGTGGCCCTGTGCACCAACGAGAGCCACTAGTCTACACTCGGGCTGTGATCTTCCGCAAGCACGGACGATCAAGTGACCGGATATTTTATTCGCTCCGACGATATTCCAAGGCGCTGCAGTTGCGCACTCATCCATCAACTAATTTCCTCTTATTCGATTCTGTTATTTATTATCATTTCTTCATTTTTTTCATACACTTTTTGATTGTTCACAAGTGCGTGTGTGTATATATATATATTTATATTTATATTTATAAATGGAGAGAGAGAGAGAGAGAGAGTGAATGCGCTGCAACTAACTCACCGTTCGAAAGAGAGAGAAAACTGGTCGTTCAGAAGCCCATTCCATCTTCCTCTCTGACTCTATCCCTTCACATATCTCTCTTCTCCTATATATATATATATATATATATATATATATATAGATGTTTCTTTACGTGACCGCGCGACTCCCAAAAGCCGATAGTTCCACGCTTCGCTCTCCCACCTCTGTGCTCGACTACAAAACTCAGTCTCGCAATCAGTTCCGTAATGCCACGATTCAGGCTTCATCAGGACAGCCATTTTCCTGACACCCCTTATTACCGCCATTTTGTCGACGTTATCAACGCCCTCACATACACACACACTGCGACGAGCTGCACGCGCGAAATCTGTACAAGCTCTCTGACTCGCAGCATTTGTGTGGAGACCGCGTGCGACTCGAGAGGGAGGTAGAGTTATTTCATCGCGTAAGGGTACGAGAGAACAAAAAATCATTTGGCATGTATAGACTAGCGAGAGGTTGAAAAAAATTTTTTTTAGCCAATTGTTTTGCAACCATAGCACGCGCGGAGATACTACGAGTGTAACCGTGTATAGACATATATGTATAAGTATAATAGAGAGTTTTGATACCGATAGCTAAATTGACCCTTCTTGATTTTTAACGTTTTAGCGCTAAGCTCGATTGAGGGTTACGAGCAATGTACCTTTACCTTTGAAAGTACAACAATAGTAAATGTTAACATTTTGTATACCTTTTTTACATTTTGCTTTGTGTAAAAGATTTTATTTATAAAAATTTATTTTCACATTTTTAAAAGTTATAATATTGAGTAAAGTAATGATATACTGCATCCCTGTAATAATATCAATGTAATAAAAAATAAAAATTTCAAAGTATAAAAATACTCGTGGTACAAAGGAAATTGTGTCGTACATACATGTTGACAATAAAACTAAGCGCAGGAATGTCCTGAAAAAATTATATTAACAATTACGTACTTTTGCAATTGTAAAAATTTCCTATCTTTCTACCTATTACTCAACAATTAAGACACTATAGGCTGCAAAAAATGCATTTTTTCAATCCACAATTACGGACGTGATAAAGAAATAAACGTTACTTACACTCGTCAAAAGATTACATTGTAACTCTAAATTGGTAGGGGAAAAAAGACAACGCGGTTCAATCCATTTTCTGAATATCATTAGAAGCAGACTCAAGCATAGCTACCACACCATTGTCATCGCATAATTCTTCGTCTATAGTCATCGTATATCTATAGTTGTCTCTCAGTGAGTTCGTATATGCAAAGCGCGCTTCGGCGTAGCCTTGATAACGATCCAGAGACTCATGGGTGGAGCGCAAACGATTTGTGTGCTAAACTATAAATATATATACGTCTCTATGTACGAAAGCCACTGTCACCCTTATTTAGGACAAAACATTCGTCCGCCCAGTATACGATAAATTACCTGCCTATACACACCTCTTTCCTATAGAGCATTTGACTCTATACGATAAAGTAAAGTAGTAGTTTACGAAATCGATTCCGATTTCAGTAAACAATACAACAAACATTTTTGCTTTAAATTTTGGAAATATCATTAAATAATATTCTCGTGAGTTACCACGCATTGTATCGGAATTTTTTAAAGTACTTTTAAACATTATGTTAATCGTATTTTTACAAATAAATTTATTCATATTCACAAATGAAGGAAATTTGGTTAGTCGAACACAATTTATTCATTAATAACGTTTTGAAGACGTACTTGTTACGTACTTGTTTAAACTTAGTCAACATAATGAAATTCCGTAATTTTGGTAAAAGCGTTAAAAATCGAAATGAATTTAGAATACATACTTGTGGGAATATAATTACACGTTTCCAAACTATAAAGAGAAGAATTTTTTAATCCGAAAGTTTGTCAGAATATTTATTATTTATCAGAGCAATGCCTATACGAACACACTTTTAATGGTACAGTGAAGAATAAATAACATTTTTTCGGGATCATTCATCAACGCAATTCTGGGATCGAAATCGGTAGACAGGCCGAAACTCAAAGAAGAAAAATTGAGAAAACGTCAAGCAGCTTCCGAAAGCTCGAAATTCATTTTATTCTCAAATTTATATAATCGGCATAATTAGCTAAAAGAGCGTAAAAATTCACGCCATCCTATACAAAGAGGTACAAAAGATCTTTTATTCTCAGATAAATAGAATACGAAATTTTAATACCCAAAGTCTCGCTCTCCAAGCTGATTTACGATCCTAAAATCAGCACATCGATGAAAAAAGAAAAGCTTCCCTCGGAACGCGGGGCAATTCGGGGATTTAATCCAATGGGAAAAGATCGAGAATAAGTGTGTGCGACTGTATATCTATACGTGTATGTGTATAGCTAACGCTCGTCAATTATCACGATAGCATAAAGGAGGAAAGCAGTATAGCCTCTCGTCTGTTTTTTCGACGTAGAGTGTCAGGCAGAGGCGGCTCGCGTTGCACTTTTTTCTCGAACGACTCGGCTATACGTTTTTTTTGTTCTCTTTCTCTCTCTCTCTCTCTCGCTCTCTCTTTCACTAGCATCCCCTCGGTATCAACAACGTCGCGGGATTTGCCGGTAGCGCGAGTGCGCCACGCCTGTCCCGTGTTCGCCGATGGATCCTTGTCTCTCTCTCTCTCTCTCTCTCTCTCAACGCGACCCACTGTGCACTGATCCACCGGCTGTGCTGCAGTGTATATAAAAGTCGGAAAGTATGTCCCCTCCCCCTTACAGGGAGCGACGACGACGCTGCTACTGTGCAGTCGAAGCACTATCCCCCTCGGGATCTCTTTCTCGGGAGCTTTTCGCATGAGCTTTTTCGTAACTCCCGCGCTCGTACCCATACACACGGACTTAGACACTGAACACAGCGACCGTGAAAATAGTTCGCGGGAATTGGCTCCGCGCGATTTTATCGTTCTCTCCGATCATCGACTCTCTTTCGCTTGTCTTTTTTTCCTTTCCTTCTTTCTTGCTTTTCCCGTGAGTTGATCTTTTTGGTGGCCAACGCGGGGAAAAAAGTACCGATGGCGACTCGATTATACGATCTTTGGGGTTTTATACAGAGGCATCTATATATATATATGTATATAGCTGACGATAAGCCACAGGATTTCGACACGTGATTCTTATCCGATTTTTCAAGATTAGTTAAGCTCTGCGGATGACTATTGTGGTCTAACGAGGAGAAGAGAAAAATTAGTACAGCGGACTGGATGAAAAAGTGCGTAAGCAGTAAAGGGCTCTCTTTGCGAGCTGAAATGATAGCGTAAGATTTATATACCATATATACGTATATGTATGTCACACACGTAGACATATATATATTTTGAGAACGTAGTACATATAAACGACAAAACTGTCCGCTAACGAGCGACAGACGATATCGTTCATCTTTTGTTCAGCTTTGATTATGCTCTAGTAATTATGCCCAGCCAGTAATTACTATCGTGTTACCGGAGACTGCTGCCCAGGGGAATACATCTCTCTCTCTCTCTCTCTCTCTCTCTCAATATAATAACGTCCGTACCTCCTGCTGTTGCTGCTGCTGCTGCTGCTGCTGCTGTTTCATCTCTTATGTTGAGTATCTTCCTGGATCCGTGAACTATTTATATTTCTGTCGATCTTCAGAGAAGAGAAAGTATACGAGAAAGACAGGTTTGACATTGCAATTATCTACAGAGATTAGATTAAGTTGAAATTTTCTTAACATTGATTAATCTTGCATTTAGGTAAATGTACAGTTAAATTAAAAGTCTTCTGTATATCTACAGATATACAATTTTATAACAATTATAATACATTTGTTTTTTATTTATTGTTTTAATAAAGAATTATATAAAATTTTTTATCAATCATTTGTAATATCAAAATTAGCGAAAATTCACTATTTGCTAGTATATATGTATTGTCACTGAAAAAAGTTTGCTATATTTGAGAATATTTATTTATCTGAAAATTGCTTTTTTTAAAACAACTAAATGTTTACTTGAATTAGAAACTTTTTTCAATTCACACAATTAGAATGATGTAATTACGAAAGTAGTAAATATTCACTGTTTGAATAAATGTAAATAATTTAGCAAATGAAAAGTTGCATATTCACTTTCTATAGAGCACTTAAAATACATTACATCAACATCTGCACTTTTCATTAAAAATCATGTAAATATTGAACATATGCTTATGAATACCGCTATATATTTAAAAGAAACACGTTCATTTTTACTACTTTCTCTTGAATCTACTTCTTTCTAATTCATCAACAATTTTTGAAGTATAGTAAATAAAATCATTATCCTAGTATTTGAACTTCCTGGCAAATCACGAATCCATAGAAGTTCCAAACAAATATTAATTTTTTATATAATTTGATAGAACAATACGTTTAAATAAATTAGTTATTCGATAATAATGATAATTTCGTAATCAGCGACTCCAAAAACCTCCAAGTCTATATTTAAAGGAATTAGTTAAATCTCGCTTGATTTCATTTCTGGAAAAAGTGTTAAAAATGCTAATATTGCGTTGATAGCGAATAATTTGAGTAATTAGAAATAAACTAATTACACTATAAAGAAAAGTTAATTTTTCACTATTTCAAATTTAAATAGTAAATATACGCCTCTTCAGGTCTATTAAAAGTAAATGATGGGAGAATTATATTCATGCCGCTAATTGATTCAGCTTTTCGCTAATTGTTTTTGTATTTCCCACACAGGACGTGAAGAAATAAGAGATCGCTCACTTGCGGTTTATAACATACATGTACAATAACGGAGTATACTGATTAGCGGAGAAAACGTATATGCTCAGATGTTAAATTAGATCGTGATTAAATGTCTGTTATTGAGCAAGAAAGAGCTGGTCGTAATTCAAATTCGCACCGTATATATTTTTTCCCTCTTTCGATTTGTAATTAACTGATTACAATCGTAACATTAAGGCTATATTAGTAAAAATTCAGCTTTATATAGTGACAAAACTATGTTCAGACAATCGACGAGAAACATTCATACAGAAATCGGTATTCAGGACAAATTGGTTTAAAATATTTATTCTTCTTTCATTATCGAACTCTCAATAGTACATTAAAAAGTCAAAAGGCACAATTAGTTTTCGCTCATAAACAGTACCTTAATTCATTTCTAACATTTGATTATTTCGTATTTCTATAATACATTGTTGTATGTGATACAAAATTTATAGAGCCACTGTACTGCAAGAGTAATTTAAAAGCAAAGATCTAAAAATCAACGATATTTTAATCAATAAATAATAAAAATAGCGATGTAAAAATTTCAAAAATATAAAAATTTCCGAAACTTTAATTTAAGTAAAAAATAACATCTAGGAAGTGAGACACTATACTTAGCAATGAAAATTTTACATTTGAGATTATGATATAACATGACATGAGATTTCACAACCTCATAACTTCTATAATTACATTACCGTCATTTAATAAATCTAATTTATTACAATACGAAATTAAGTCTTAAGTGAGTGTTTGTATTATATAATGCATGAAGGTAAGATTTCTAGAGTTGAATAAATTTTCAAACTGATGTAAATTATCATTATTCGTGTCTTAATGCATGTGCATTTTCATGTTGCAACGCTCTACGCATACACATGACATTTCTCTTGTTGACGCATTTTTTCGGTATACCAGAATGCGAACATGTCCTCGTGTCTGCGAGCGTTTAATTGGAAGAAACACCCATTCACGACAATGCTGAATAACTCTAGCACTGTATATCTTGTACAAGGTCATGCAAAATCCGAAAGTAAAAAATATCTCGTTACGATACGTGTTCTTGGTTCATTTAACCCATATCAGATATCGTACACTCTATATCAAAGAACGCAAAGTACAAATGTATAAATTACTATAACATATTAAAAAATAAGCGAATTAACTTGCATTAACACGATTGATGCTCACCTGATTTAATATCGCAATCATTATAAAAATTTTGTTTTATTCTGATTCCGACTTACCTACTAGTATAAAAATCAGTTATATGTTGAATAAAAACAATTAGTCTGTACAATCATGTTAGTTTTAATTCTAAAAAAATAATTTGCAAAATCGCTTCAATTAATAACTCATAACGCTTATATTTATAAGTAAATCCTTATTCTGTCGCTAAACTTTAAAGCTTTAATCTCTTATAATTGAACAGTTCATCATGGAATATCGTGGAGGAGTTTTCCAAATCGCACTAGATGATCGTTTCAATTTTTTTGGGTCAATTCCACGGAATAGTTCCCTTAAATCAGGTGTGCATTTTTTTGCGTTGAAAAATTTCAAAACTGATCGCATTGGAACAAACTGCTGCATTGCCAATTGAGGCTTCCGAGCATTCTCTGTAAATAAACATATTAAAATGAGATGATTGCGTGACCTTTAAAAATATTTTATCCGCAAATAAAAAACATCTTACTTGAAGCCCAATTGGGAATTTCATGTTTAGGTTTGTTTTCGTCGTCGGATTCCTCTTCATCTGGATCACTATCAATTTTGTAGTTGCACGGTGCTTGCTTTGAAGCTAAGGCTTTAGCCTGTAATTAGTATTTCAAATTATGTTTTATTAATGAAATCAATCTTTTTACGCGTAATAGCAGTGTTAACCGTAATAATGAATGTACCTTAGCTTGTTGTTGTTGCAAGACTTTTTCCATTTGAATTTTCAATTTGTTTTCAACAATTTGCTGTCTCATTTCAGCTTGTTTGCGCTTCTCCATTTCTTGTTCACGACGTTTCTGTTCAGCAAGCAGCCTTTCTTGTTCTTCTTGTTCTTGTAAACGATGCAAACGCTGTATTTCCTCTTGCTTTCTCCTTTCTTCTTTTTCCTTTAAAATAGATAATTAATCGATCATTAATAACAAATGAATAAGATAATGTGGTTTATAAATTTCTAATAATTTACCAGTGCTCTTTGCAATGCTGCCATCCGCTTTCTCTCCATTTCTTCCTTTTGTTTTTCTTGCATCTGTTGTGCCAACTTAGCTTTCTCTTCTTTTTCTTTTTCAGCTTTTAATCTCTTTTCGTAGTCCAGTTTTTCCTTTGCTTCTCTTGCTAATTTATTTTTCAACTCCTTTTCTTCTCGTCTCCTTTAAATATTCATAATTTTTTAAATTGAAATTTGTTATTAATTCTTATTAGTTATGTTTTCTGAGCCAAAATTTTACCTTCTTTTTTCCTCAGCTTGAGCTTTCAAATTTTCATCACGTTTTCGTCGTGCATCTTCTTCGTGTACTCTTCTTCTTCTTTCTTCAGCTGCTGCTCTGTCAATCTGTTTTGATGCTGATTTCATTGGTTGAATAAATGAATCAATATTTGAAACAATATTTCCACGAGGAACGGTCAAAGTTTTTGAATACTAAAAGTAGAAATTTACGTTCATATATCATCTACTATATACGTTGAAATGAGTATATATATTGAATATACTTACAGAGTTTGCATACTGGGAATTGGAAGGTGTAGTGTAATTATTTTTGGTAACAGAACTTGGCATCGTAATCATTCGCGTTTTACCCAGAGGCGTAGTTTTTCCACTTTGTTTTTGGGCTGATCTTTCTAATGTACTTGACTTTGTAGGTTTGACAATATTTGAATTTTCATTCTGAAAAATTATTTAAAAAATTCAATAAAAATATTGAAAAAATTAAAATGTATAATATGTAAAAATTACTGACCTCTTTTGTATCGTCAATTTCCTTTGCTTGTTTTGCAAGGGAAATCTTTTTAGCTTTAGCCAATGATTTTCTAGCCAATTTCTGACTCACAGTGAGGGCAGGTGTTTCAGTTGCTGCAGCCAAAGCACGTGTCTTAGTTCTTGTAATTCTTCCGGCTGTTTCTAGTTGCTTTGGACTCCCAGCAACTTGTTCAAAAGCTTCAACCCTCTTTTTCACAGAATCTTTAGCATATGGACTGAATAATGCTGGTTGCTTATATCCCTTATAATTTTGTTTAGTAATTTTTACTGGTGTATGAATAACTTCATCATCATCACTTATCAAAGATTTATTAGATCTAGTGACTCGCTTTGGCTTATTAACTATTTTCTCCTTTTTAGCTTTGATTTCCTTTCTTTCAGGTGATGATTCGTCCTCAGTTAAAAGATCATTGTATTCATTGATATTTTCTTGTCCTTGAGATTGCAAAGTCGTTGGTTTGACTGGCTTTGATTTTACATATGTTGTCGATGCTTTATCCACAGGGGATTCTTCTTCTAGTATTTTTTCTTTTAATGTACTATTATTACATGATACAGGATGTTTGAAAGATGGTTTTGTGATAGTTAAAGTCTCATCGAACATTTTTTTGCATGACAAAGGTTCTAGTAAAACAGTTACATTCATCATTCTGTCTAATGTTACTGTTGAATTAGGATTCATAGTTGAGTTCATTGGTCCTGGTTTACCGATTGCATCTTCATATATCGAAGTTACTGTCTCATTAGCATTACATATGTCCATTGTTTCATTTACATTAGTTTTTCTCAAATTCTGTGCACTTATTGAAGATGATCTAGTGTTTGATGCAATTGATTCTTTATTTTCTATAGACATAGTCCTTTCTAAACTTGTCTTTTTATTAATTGTAATTTCTGAATCTTTAATCTTTTCCACTGGTGATGACTTTGGGTAACTGGTCTTTTTAGATCGTTTAGATGTGGTATCATTTGTATCTATATCCTGATCTTCAAGTTTGCGCTTTGTTGAAACTCGCTTTGGTTTTTCTTGAACATAAGTCTCATTAAAGGTTTGAGTTGGTTCTTGAGTTACATCTTCAATTTTGGTAACATTTTTTAATTCAGATTTTTTTGTTTCTACTTTGCTTTGTTTCATTGGCCTTGTATTTTCATCATCAGAACTTTCCAATATCTCTTTTGGTCTTTTAGAACGATTTTCTTTAGTCTGTATAAAAAAATATATTGAAATATATTGAAATAAAATGAAATTAAAGCTTTGTATTACATTATGTTAAAAAACAAAGTTACAAACCTTTTCTACTAATGTAACATTTTCATTATCGGACGGTTTTTTTAATTTTGCATTTAACGTTAACGATTGCTGTTTTTTAATTATATCTGCTGCTTTAACAGATGCTCCTCGTTTTGCTCTGCTTGTAGACATTTCTGATGTTTCAAGAACAGAATTCATACGAGAAGATCTAGTGCTCATTGAATTTTGAAGGCAACTGGCATCATCAGATTGATTTAATTCATCATTTTCCGGAATAGCTTTAATTCTAGTATTTCTTTTTCTGGGAACTTTTGGTGTTTTAGCAAGTAACGAATTTGTTCCCGTTGATATTATTTGGGCCAATAGAGCCTCGAAATAATTTAATTCATCTTTCTTCAGATTGCTAACAGTTTTTAGAATATCCCTTGACTCTTCATGAATTTGTTGAAAGCCACCTTGTAGCATTTGAATAACGGTTGCCTTATCCATGGTAAATGATTCTGAAAGACAATAAGTCAAAATGTATAAATCTAAGAAAAAAGCCAAGAAAATATCAATGATCCCTCACGCATAATTACTTACATCGAAAATTTCTTTTCAGTAGAGAGGAGAAAACAAAAAATTGAAATGGAGCTGAAGCGAAGTAGCTGCCAATCGTAACGTACAAACTCGTACCACAACGTAAACTATGTAATATTTAACAAAGTGTCGATTCGAAACAAACAATATCGACTGATACCGCGTTTGAAACTGAAAAGTTAAAAAATCCAATCAGTTCCTATCGCGCACTTGTTTTTATCACAAAATATGGCACATTTTTTACGATTTTTCCCAACTGTAATTTCGATCCCACGAAATCCCGCGCGCGCGCGACAGTTGAGACTCCTTGTACATAAATTTTACAAACACGCGTCTCCCTTGGCTCACTTTTTCTCTCTTCCCACGTTTTTTCGCGGACGTACAGTAATGTACGTTTTCCCCCCTTGATTTAACCGTAATTTATCGATTCATGTCAAATAGACTACGTGAACGGACATATATTTTCGATGTTACCCGTAGACGCGGTACGTACAGCGTAAGGTGCAAATCCGAGTCCTTTCTTGCACTGACGGGTATTCGGCTACTGGGCCTCAAAGGCCTGAGTTAACGTCTTTTTCAAATTAACGCTTACAACGCCGCGCTACGTCGAAATCTGCGACTACAGCATATTACCCAGCGCCAGCGATCAGCGGTCAGCCGCTCGGAAAAGCGCGGCAAAACAAAACGACTGCAGCGCTTTCACGTGAAATGCGGTACGCACTTCTACCCCGTATTGTGAATTAAAGTATATCAATGCTGAGTACTGCTGAAACTGAGTGAGCGCGAGCCGGCGTTAAAAAAAATTACCTATCTTTTAAGATCCGATAAGTTACTAATACCCGATTATTCGATAGTTTATTATCGAACAATAACAGTATGAACGATTGTGATAATTAATAAAGACTATTATAAATTTGCTTTTAAGAAAATCGGCTTTTTTATTATAATTAAAGTACAGTGATTTAGTGAATCTCTTTTTTTATCAATATTGACAATTCTTTATTTTATAGGTACGTATAATGTATGTATATTATGTATATTTCAATTGATTTTCAATACAAAAACATTTTTTATTCTTTCTCATACTTAAAATAAAGCGCTACATTATTAATTTAAATATTCTTTGTATAAATCACATTTTCTATTTACATTGTTATCTTATATCGTATTCCAAGTTCCTTGCAGTGTTATTTTTACAATCTCCTATTAATTTCGGCTGAAACTTTTTTCTGCTTCTCATATGCGTTTTTGTTTTCTTTTCAAACAAGTTTACTGTTAACTGCAAGTCAACTATATATAAAACTAAATTATTTTATAATCTAACAATCAACAAATCTTACTATGTAATCGTGTAAGAATATCTGTTTTCTCTGTAAATCCTGTGGATAAAAGCGCTTCAGTAGGTATTACTTTTATAGACATGGATGGATTTAGTATATAAAGAATTCCAATTTTAAAAACGTAGATTTTATTGCCAATGAATTACTGGTGTCAGCTTTTCAACAAATGATGTACACTGTTTTTTATACTTTGACTAGATGTACTGCTTGATTGTTTATTGTAGTTTGTTATTTCATAATCATAAAAATAATTTTTTACTGACAGTATTACAATATGCTAAATATACGTCGAAAACGCATCTCATTCGTTCCTTTTTCATTAGGTTAATTTATAAAATGTCATCTATATATATTTTTTTAATGTGAACAATAATTCGATGCCAACTACACACCTAAAGCTTATTTTTTCTTAGTCTTTCAGTTGAGATATTATTGTGACATTTCTGAATCAAGTATTTTAACTATTCTGTAATAACGGCTCACGCAACAACGACTGCATCAGTGACGCAGATTAACAACTATAATTGTTTCAATCTTTAACTAAAAAAAATCTAAAACTTCTAAAAAACAAATACGATTAACGTTTTTTCTTAGTTGGTCATTTTCATTTGTTTAGGCGCTAGTTACATAGTTGTATATACAATTATTGGTTATTTAAAGAAATATTTAAAAACCGACAGATTTAGATTACTTTTATGTTAAAGAACCATAAAGATTTTTATCGCAATGCATAAATTTTAAAATCAACAATTCCATAGTGTGATGCGTAACAAAAAATTAAACATGTCAAAAATAGGTGCACATTTATAAAGGGGGAATGTTCCTAGGCACAAATTCTAAATCAAACATTTTATCGATAAAATGAATTGTGCAGTTTAAACTGAATGTTAGCAATATGCGATTCATATGGAAGTAAGCTCTTTAGAGGCACGGCACATTGTTTCCATTATATTTCCAGTCTCTATGGCTACTTTATCCCACTGCTTTAATCAGGTACAAATAAAAACCATTATGTTTTTTCTTTTAATTATTGTACGATGCGTGGCATTGCAAAATTGAAGCGATATATTTTTATGGCTAAGTGGCTTTAAAGTTTAAAGAGGAACATTTAAATTTACTTAATTTGGCTTTGGAATACTGACATGTGTAATATCCATCGCCACAAGAATCCCAACTAATCCCTTAGCGGTAAGATTTTTTTACTTCAAAAATCAGTCGTAATCCATACGCAAATTATTGAAATTCTCAGATTTCATTGTCTGCAATTTTCTTCCACAACAATCATAAAATTTGCTTTTGTTGAGAACGCCAGCATCCTCTAATTTTTTCCTACGAAATTCTCACTTCATTAAATACATACATTTCAAGTTCCCGGAAAGTGAAAGAAGGTGATTCGGGCGTTTAAATGAAGACTTTTAACGTCATCAATCATTCAATATTGCCATTGCACGTTATATATTTTTTTTCAAAAATAGGATTTGAATGTATCTGATGAAATCAAAAGTCTTCATTTATTACAATAATTACTCAGTCCTAAAACAATTTTGCACAGAGCAATAATGAACGTACACAAAACCCTGTGACAAAGCGTATTCGCAATTATACATTCATGCCTTGAATAAAAGTTTGTTTTAATAATAATATAATAATAATAATAATAATAATAATAATAATAATAATAATAATAATCCCTACATCAATGATAATAAAATGCAAAGTTCAATTGCTTTTACTCTAATGATTCTTCAAACGCCAAAAGTCGCACTTTCTAAATCGTAATCTATCTTACTACTAGGGGTCCGACTCACTGATATTTCGTCAGAGTTATTAAATTGCAAAAGTACTTCCTCTTCCAGGTGGGCATTTAATAAAATATCCATTCCAGTCATTCCCTTTTCACTGTATTTTTGGAAAACTCCTGTAGCTATTCGCCATATTTCACGATTCCTCTCAATTATATGTACAATCGGTTGCAT
Source organism: Apocrypta bakeri (assembly GCA_018906985.1). NCBI lineage: Eukaryota > Metazoa > Arthropoda > Insecta > Hymenoptera > Pteromalidae > Apocrypta > Apocrypta bakeri. The sequence continues at coordinate 165,930 of JACCIA010000012.1, read as the reverse complement.
CGATGGAAATAGAGCTGCTAGATTTCTAAAAATATAAATAAAAAATAGTTTACATAAAGTTATTTCAAACATACTTATATTACAAAATACTAACGTAAACAGTGGTAAAACAAGATTTGTTATAAACTGCACTTGGAGATCCGGTATTGATGCTCTTTCTCTGTCCATCATTTCAATGGGAGCTGTTCCCATGCTTTTCTCTAAATCGCCTTGAGAGAAAAATTCGTCGTATATTTGTTCCTATAAACAATCTTTGATAAATATTTTACACTTTCAATAATAATTGAAAAACATAGATTTACGACTTTTACCGCTGTTTGTTTCGAAACTCTCCAATTTTTTGTTTGATCGTTCAGATCACAGCATGTCATAAACATAGCATGTAAAATTTTTTGATGTTTTAGATTATTTTTATCGTATCCTTGTTTCGTAACATCTCGTTGTTCTTCGACGCTTCTAAAATGTGAGGCCAAATCCGTAGCAAGGATGTTGTTCCTTAATAAATCAAGAGCTTCGCTGTATTCTTCACTACTGAGATTCTCAAAGATGTTGCAACCTTCGGTATTCAAAATACACATGGATTGAGCCAAATGATGTCTCTAAAATTTCAATATCAAGTTTTGTGTAACTGGCTTTTTGTCCACAATGAAATAATGATTTTTTAATGAATATTTGAAAAACTCACTTCCATGACGGATCCTTCCGAACTGTAAAGACTGGCTAATATAGTTCCACATTTAGTTTGGAAGGAATTATTTGTTCCCCTATGATCAATGTCGTGACATAAACATGATACTAGGAAAACTAAGGCCTGTAGTGAGGTCATAAATCCGTTTCGAACTAAATTAAGGTTTTTCATCAACAAGTACGCAAAGTGCGCGACTGAAAATGCATGCATCCAATTATGATATGGAGCATCGCGATAGCCCTTTTTCACATACAATATAAACCTACAACCGTAAGTATACAGTGTTATTGCCCTGAAATTGTACATCCAAATTTTCAAAAACACTTTGCCTACTTTACCTTGCTAATACAGTTTTCCTTATTTTCCACCGCCGAATGAAGTCAAGATCTGCGAACATTTTTAAAACGTAACACGGCATATGCCTGTAGGGTACGGTACGTGGACAAAAATGAAAGGTATCAAAATCCTTTATATTGTGATCGTCTCCACAATTTAGTAGAGCTTGAACGTCTTCCTCTTCGACCTGAAAATTCAACCCAAATTGAAGGTATAAGCTTTTGGTAATGAAGCATGTTTAATAAATATATTTGTTACCTGCTATATATATTTAATTTCCATTAAGCATAAAAATATATTGTAGTATTAAAAATTTGAAGCATGAAAAGTGTGTATTAAATAAATACTAAAGCTACAAAATATTTTAAGGTAACTGAATTGACTATGAATAACGCAAACAATAGGTATATAATTGAAATTACCTGCATGTGATACATCATCAATTCATTACTAAGTTTACTCCTGGCTTGAGCATCCTGAATCTTTTTGTAAACAATACTATGCATTATAGAGATACCGCAATAAATACTGAACGCCATTGCTACTTCTTCATCAAAAACGTCGAAATACAATCCATTTATTTTATTGCACAGTTGAGCCACACCTAAAAGTAAACAAAATCACAAAATATTTTCCACTCTTACAGTATTATTTAATTTTATTTATTTAATTTATTTTTTTTTATTTTTGTTTACGCAAAAATCTTAATTTATATTTTATTTACAAATTGAGCGAACGGTATTTACGCGAGTGAGCAGTTGAATGCGAACGATATGTCGTTAATAAAAAATGATAAAATTGAAGGTATACGAACAAATGTTTTTAAGCGATAAAACACTTAATGTTTCGAGTGCAACATTGTAAAAGAAAGAAGATTAAATTACCAATTATTCCATTCTCATCGCGAATGGGGAAGCACAGAATATTTCTCGTTTTAAATCCGGTCACTTCGTCTATGCCTCGATAAAACAACGGGTGCTCGTAAGCATTTCTAATATTGAGTAATTTCCCTGTCGTTGCGACATGTCCAGCTATTCCTTGTCCCAGAGAAATTCGCATCTCCTGGGCGGACTAGAAAGAAAAAAACCAACGTTACTAACAAATACGTCAATAAATTAATAAATGAATGAAAATTCTTGTAAAATAAAGTTGACAATTATGCAGGGAGAGAGAGAGAGAGAGAGAGAGAGAGAGAGAGAGAGAGAGAGAGGAGAAAAGAGATTAGATAAGATATCTTACTTCCTTGGTCGGAAGTCCGTCGAAAACCTTGGCCACGAGTTCTTGCTGCTCAGATTCCAGCAGAAAGAGTGAGCATCGCTCGGCTTTCGTCAATTTCCTAGCTTCTGTCATTATTTCGCGCAGCAGGTCCGTCAGGTCTCCTATATGTAAAAAATACAGTAGTACTAGCAGCAGTTAGCGGATTGTGCTCTTTACGACGGCATTTCCATTACGCGAAAACTCGCTCATCGAAAGAGAAGACAAAAAAAAAGAAGAATAAAACGGTGATACGCGCAGTAAACAGTCGCGCGCGTGTATATAGATATATACGTATGTATGCGCATGTATAGAAAACATTTATCGTTTCCATTCTCGCGGGTTGTTTTACCTCGTTATCAGGCATCATTATCATAATTATCGTTATTACGTAGAGCGCGGCGAGTCAGCAGCAATATCATCAATAAAGAAAAAATAAAAAGAAGATAAAACGGAAAAAAGTGGCGCGCGTGAGTGTATATAACTATGTGGAGAGTATTATATAAATACAGATATACACAGAGGCGTATTTTTACACACGTATATGTGCTCATGTGCGTGTGTGTATGCAGCATATATATATATATATTTATACATACATGTGTGTGTGTGTGTCTATGTATGTGTCTGTGTGTGCGTGTGTGTAAGGAATATATGCTTACCCAGACGCGTAAAGAGTTTCTTGGATACGACCAATAAATCTTGGCACTGTAGCTTGAGCCGCGTTTCCTCCTGGCACCTCAGAGTGCTCAACAGCAGACTAAGGCAGTATCTGTAATGTATACAAGCAAAAAAAGTGTTTAACGCCGTTTTCTATACTGGACTCGTATGAAACTATACGTTAGTATATACGATTGCATTATTAAAGGAACAATCTTTTGGTATAGGGGGTTCAGCTATATACATATACATATACATATATATATATATATATATATTTGTTATATACGTGTCTTGTGTGCATACGCGCACATAATAAAATACGCAGTCAGCGATTGTCTTGACGCTCGCGCATAGATAAGAAGCTGCGGCTCGATCGTAATTGGATATGCATGTATAGGTATGCGTAGCGGGGCGCTGCATAAGCTTTACACGGGCTGACGTGTGCAGCGTCATCCCATCTCGAAAGTAAACATTAACTCCCCGCTCTCTCTCTCTCTCTCACTCACTCGCACACACATATACGCACATATACACATCTGCAGCCGTCGGTCTGGTATAGACTATACCGACTATAAAACACTCTGTTGCGTTCAAATCGCGATTGTGTAACGTACATCATTCCATCTCTCTCTCTCTCTCTCTCTCTCTCTCTCTCTCTCTCTGACTCTCTCGTTCGTCGTTCATTCGTTTGGTTATATTATATATACACATATGCAGACACTATGAGAGAGATCGCGTGTGTAAGTGCGCATGTATGTACACAAGCAGAGTCGGTGAAAAAGACACACAAGTTAGAATAACTGATTAGGCTCATTTCGCGGGAAGACGAATGGATTGTTTCCGAGAAAGACAATGTTTTGCGCAACCTTGCCATTTTCCATTTCACCGATAATCAGTACAGCAGCAGTATAGCACGTACATAAACGTTACTTGCATCGGACACATTTTGTATATATACACATATTGTATATGTATTATAAAGGCACAATGATGAATATGATCGATTCGATTAAGAAAAATGTTTACAACAACAATGAGAAAAAGAGGAAGATAATAAGAATGATAATAACGTTGTTGATAACGATGAAGAAGAAGAAGAAAAAAAAAAGTTTATAATACTCGCCTGAAACATTCCTGGACTATTTTGGTGCAGAGCAATTCAGCACTGGCCTCGTCGACGAAACCCACGAGGCAAACGAGTAGGGCAACCTGGCGCTTGATCGGATGCTGTACTGGCACACAGAGATAAGTCTCGGATAGCGGCGCCACTGCTTCGTTTAGCTGGGCCACGAGGTCCGGGTCGAGCTCGTTGACGAGCTGCTTGCCCGACTCACCGCTCGTCACGGCCTTCTGCAGGCCTTCGCTTGCAGCGATCTATTATGCCAAAGCACGAGGACACACAGATACACACGCGTTTTAACTTTTTGCATCAGCTTATATATATTTTTCTTTTCATTTATTCTCTCCCTCTCTCCCTCTCTCTACTCTTAAATATACAGGTACATATTTACTGAAGGAAATCATACTTTTTCCGACAAAAGGAATATCTTTTTGACTCAATCCTTTCGAATCGAAAGGAATTAACATAAATAATAAATAAAGATTGTGTCATGAAAATGATTATATTTTCTTACTATTCGGTATGAGACGTCAAATGAGAATCTAAGGGATACAATTATTCTATTATGATTACTAGATAACAATTCAGTAGTCACGCAACAATTACATAGAAAATGTAAAAAAATATCTGAAAGCGCAAATGTACTTGTAGAATCAAAACTTTAGAACAAAATAATTTTGCAAAAAATGTATTGTTGACACAAATAGAAATATTCCTTTTATTTCAAAATTAAGAATTTTTGTACAAAATTATTATATTTTTGATAAATTCACTAAATGATCCGGTAGAAGACGTCTATTCAAATCAGCCTACAAGTGGTCCATCTATGATTACTATATACGAACTTTAACATTTATGCCCTTTCGATTCAAAAAGATTCGCAAATTTTATATAATTTTGTTTTCAATCGAATTGCTATTTTTTTAGTGAATATATTCCATGTGATATACATATAGATATACGTGTTTGCGCTCGCACACGTGCTCCATTAATTCGGAGAAACGTTAATATCTGTGGGCGCGTTTGAGCTTCAAACTTGCACAGATGAATAATACTCTTTTCGTTACCGCCGCGTTGTAAACGACGAGCTTCCGAAGAATGTAATATATTGTTAAGTCATTTCTCTCTGGCTTGTACTCTTTCCCTTGTATAACTATGAGTCAGTGGTGTGTGCGTGTTATCAATTTGTAAATATATATATATATATATTTAGAGAGAAAGAGAGAGTGAAAAAGTTCGAGGAAAAAGTAATGTCGCGAGAATATATACATATATATATATATATATTATATATATATATATATATATGTATGTGTGTATTACGCATCTGCGAGCTTTTCCCATCCCGAGCCCGGGGAATTTCTGTGCGCTCATTAATACACCTACACATGCACGCATTTATGTATATAACTGTACGTATAGATATTTCAAAGTACACACAAGCTCGATCGGCTGTGACTCGCGAGCGAAACTCGCAGCGCGTTAAAAAGGACAGGAGCCATTTCTCGAATTCCAATATGTATATATGTGTATGTGTAATTTTATTGTATGTATATGTAAGTGTGCACGCGTTAAACGTTTTGCATTAAATTTCGCAGAGGCTTACGATGAATATTGATCGATCGAAAGCAATGACAATTTTAATAAGCTTTTTTTATTCGATGCAACCGAAAGACATAAATATAATATATACATATAGCGACGTTATCGATTGTCTTAATAATAAAATTCGAACGTTTCTCTCTAAATTTGGACGCGCGCGAAATTCTCTGTAATACACTTACGTTGCATACATATGTGTACATCTGTGTCCGTGCGGTATACAGATGTGTACGGATATGCGCAGAGATGCACGTATATAAAAGATTTTGACGTATAGTTTTATGCCCGCACGCGTACTTTTTTCATTACATTTGCGATAAAAGCTGCAGTGGCATTGCAACGCGAACAGAACTTATGAAATATGTTAATTTCCCGCGCAACCCTGAACCTGTTAAATCGACGTTTCTGTCACACAGCATTGTACCGAGTACCGTTCAGCTCAGCTCAGCTCAGCTCGTCAAATCTCCCGACGCGCAATTGCGCACACGCATTATTTTCTTGGCACCGGCGCAACGCTCCGCGCGGTCAACCATTAAAAATCTCGCTCTAGACTTGTCATTTCAGACGGCAAATTTTGTATATCCCGAATCTTTATTAGCTTATTAGCGTCGCTGCCGCCGCTGCCTCCGCCGTCGTTGCTGTCTCTCTTCGTTTACTTTCGCGCCGTCGCCACCACCACCACCACCACCACCACAGTCGCGCGTAAATTTAATCCGCAATCCAGTACATTCCTTCGAGAACGACACACATTACATCCCATCTATGTGTGAATGTATGTATGTATATATGAGTGTTTGTGTACTCGTATACGCAGTTGTGTCGTTAAAAAGCATTGTAATTTTAATCAGATAACCAGTACGAGTTCTCAGATTTAATGGAATTTTTGCCTCATCTTTCGCTTCGTTCTTTTCAATAGACATGTACGAGTGACTAAGAGAGAAAGATGTACACATTTATAAATGTGTATTTGACGGGAATAAGAGTGTGCGCGATAGCGTAGGTAGACGCGCATATGTACTGTTAAGTGCGCGCTCTCTTATATACTGCGCTGTGCTGCTCGTTGTTGGCCGGAACAATTACCGCTTCTCGAATTGAGGCGGATTGTATTTTATGTAGCTAATGCAAATGAGGATATATAACGAGTGTAAACGTGCGACTTACCGGAAACCTCAATTCTTGCTCGAGAATTTTCTCGCCTACGACGTGAACGACCAGTTCCTGGCTCTCCTTTCTAACCGGCGACAGAAATGATATTTTCGCGCCGGTTGCATCTTGAAACTGAAACAGAGAGCAATTGAAAAACAGGAAAGACTAAGTACCATCAAACGGCATATACGCACGCACACGCATTCATAGATATATACAGATACATACAGATATATACATGCATATATATTTATATTATATATATATATATATATATATATATATATATACATAGATAGATAGATAGACATAAGCGAGTTATGTGTACGCAGAGGCTAAACGCACGCGCACACAGACATACGTACACGCGAGTGCTTTTATTTTTTCAGAAATAAAGAAATAAGTGTCTGCTGCACGGAGAGATAAAAAAAGTAGAAAGAAAAGAAGTCCCGAGCAGGAAAACAGACACATAGCAGCCTGTTTCTCACGCACACGCAGATAATCCCCGCGCGTGTGCTTGTAAGTGTATATGCACATACGCACACTTGCATTTCGGTAAGCATGCGGGGAAAAAGAAAACTGATAAAAGCGGACTTTTCAGTCAAGAGCTCGTCGCGGAAAAATCCCACGAGTCTGAAAGTTTTCTCTCTCTCTCTCTCTCTCTCTCGCGGTACTCCGTCTCCCCCCTACTCATCCCTCTCTCTCTCTCATCGCTCTCTGTTGATGTCTCTCCCTCGCGCTCCCGCACATTACATAACTCTCCTCGTAAGCAAAACCCATATTTGCACATCTGTGCAATTGCAAGCCCGCCGCGAGCGCGCGCGCGCGCGAGTTTTACGACACGAGGCGCGAACATGCGGGCGTACGTGCTGCAGCGGTCGACCAAACGCGCCCGCGAGGAGAGGAAACGGAGAAAGAGAACGCGCGGCATAGCGCACTACGACGGAAAGTATATAGCTCTTTCTCTCTCTCTCGCGAGTGCATGCAACAGCAGCAGCAGCAGCAGCAGCAGCAGCAGCAGCAGCAGCTTGGCCGATGAAAGACGAAAGCGCTGCAGAAAGAGAGAGAGAGAGAGAGAGGGAGAGAGAGAGAGAGAGCCGAGCGCGCGAGAGTTGATAAAACAAATAGAGCGGGCAAGCGCACGAGCAAACAAATATGCAATAAAAGAAAAATATGAAAAAAGTAAGACATATATATATGTGTGTGTGTGTGTGTGTGTGTGTGTGTGCGTGTGTGTGTGTATGTGTGTATGTGTATGAGTATGCGTACGTATGTGTACCAGTGTACGTATGTATATATATATATATATATATATATATATATATATATATAAAGAAAACTCACGTATCGGTTGAGCTTCTGCTGAACGGAAGTGCAGGGCAAATCGGCTAGCTCCTGCAGCAGAGGCAATGCACTCTCGGACTCGGCGGCTGTGCTGCTCGATTGCCCGTCGTGCTGCTCGAATCTCGAACTCATCGTCGAGTCTGCTCGGATGTTCTGCACTATGGTTTACTGCTCCTCTCGTTCTCTCTTGACACTGCTACTGCTAGTGCTTGCTACTGCTACTGCTACTGTTACTGCTACTGCTACTGTTGCTGTTGCTCTTTTTTTCTCAGGCAAACAGCTCTTCTCGTCCGCTCGGCAGTGCACTGTCAAAATAACGCCTCGGCGACACTCATGACTACTCCGCGCTGCTCTCTCCTGAATATTTCAGTGGGACACTCCGGTTTCTGTTTTGACGTCATATGTGTGTGTCCTCGCTCTTTCTCTATGTCTTACTCTCCCTCCTTCCGCCGCCACGAGCCCTCCCTCCGTTCCCCCGCCCGTTCACTCCTCGTCGCCGCCGTCTTCGTCGTCTTCCTACCCCGCAAGTGTATATATATAAGAAAGAGAGAAAAGAGCCGTATTCTCTCTCTCTCTCTCTCTCTCTCTCTCGCTGTTTGCTCTTTTCCTGGAACCGCAGTTAAAAAACAGAATCGCTGCTTGTCAGCTAAGCAGTAGGCCCACTTCACGCACGCGCACGCTCGAGAAAAAAAAAAGCGAGAGAACCGATATGCTGCAGTTACTAGAGGCTGGCACACGCCGGAGCCAAACTATTTGGACTGTTTCGCTGCGTGCGCGGAATGAGCAATATATGTATATACATAAATATATATATAAGTATATATCCGCCGGACGACTGAGCGGCGCGAGTGAGACTGCACGGATTACATATTGCTGGCAAGAGCCTGCTGCTGCTGCTGCCGCCGCCACCACCACCACCACCACCGCTCCTCCGACGTCGTCGCCGCTGCGCGAGAGAGCTGGCTGCTCCGAACTGAACTCGTTGACACGCACACTAGCTCGTGCGAACCCACACAGACGCACCTACACTATATAAACTCTGACTGACTGCTCGCTCTTCCCCTCCTTCTTCTCCTCCTCTTTTACCAATCTATATACACTTCTTGACTCTGCTGCTGCTGCTCTGCTGCTGCTGCTGCTGCGGTTGCTGTTGCTGCTGCTGCTGCTGCTGCTGCTGCTGCTGGGGCCGGCGGAAAGTACGCGTGGCGTGCGTGATTTGTGAATGAGCACACACGCAGAGCGAGAGAAGAACCCAACTGTCCCGGACCTCTACGCAGACTACTAGCTACGCACGTTCGCGTTCCTCCTCGTAACTCGGCTGCTCTCCGGCGCACTGGAAAACTACTCGACGAGCGTGCGCGCGACGTAGTGGCAGAAAAGGCGCGCGCACGCACGCACGCACACCCAAAAAAACGGACTCTCCGACGAATTACTTTAAAACTCTCGGCTTTTGCGCTTATTTCGGAGAGAGCCCTCGATTCTACTCCTCCTCCTCCTCCTCCTCCTCCTCCTCCTCTTCCTCCTCCGACGACGACTGCACAGCCCACGAACTTCCGTTCGCCTTCCGCTCACGAAAATTGCTGAGACGAGAATGATGACGCGCGACTACTCTATACTAACTCGGCTCATCCGGCGTTATTTAAATTGCTTATTTGTCGATTTAATTGCAAGTGTGCTCTGCAGCTGTTGTTGTCCCTGACTGAGATGAGATGCATATTAGCGCACACGAGTTTAGCGCTTTCATCGGCTCCGTGCTACTGTTCTTCGCGCTGTGTACTCTCGACTCTACTGCGCTCTATGTATATATACATACGTATAGGATACTTATGCCTATACGATGTACATGTACGCGCTCACGTTTACACCACGTTTTTCTCTACGCTCGTGCACCGACGGCGTCACGCTCACGTGCGAAATACCTATACTTGCGCATATACTACTGTAGCCGAGGCGTCGAGAGGGACATGCGCGATTCGATATGCGATAGCACAAGCGGCGTCGTCTGCGAGCTTTACCTCCTTCCCCTCTCCCCGTCTCGCGCGGCTATCTATGCGCCAGCTCTATCTATTTTCCCTCTCCACTTCTTGTGTTTTGCGTTGCTGAGGTTATTATACGCCGTAGCAAGTCTCTCTCTCTCTCTCTCTCTCTCTCTCTCGCTCACTGTCGCAAGAGTGTGTACTACGCATATACCTAAGCGTGTGATAAGCATCGACAAGAGACCTCTCTCCGATATGTGCGTAAATCGCTATGTACTACCTGACTACGGCGCCACCGCCCTGATAACAATGACTACACAGCTGTCCGCTGCCACAGCGGCGCGTGTGCGTAATCATAAACAAAACTTCGAAATTGCACTAAAGCTATATAGGTTCAATGTACAGAAAGCACGCGGATAACAAGAGCGCGCGTAGCAGTCGTATTGTCCGGCCAAGAGTTTCCTCTCTGCCTTCTCCTCCTCCTCCTCCTCCTCCTCGCCGCGCTCTATAGCTATAGATATAGCACATGCACAAACAGTGTCCGCCGGTTCGTCAATCTCCGCCAGCTGCTCTGATCGTTGGCTTCGTTCATCGTCGTCTCTTCTCCCTCTCATCGTACATACATATATCGAACGTATAACATAAACCGCTAGAGGTCACTCGAAACAGTCGAACCACCGCCGCTGCGCTGCTTCTTCTCGACACCGCTACCGCTCGGCTGCGAGCCATTTTATCGATTTTTCGCAAGGAGAATTCGTCCGACTCTGCCGTGGTCGTCCAGAAGCTGTGTCAGAGCTGAATATTACGCATCTACCGCGGATGCCGAAGCCGACAGAAAAACGCTGTAACTCGATAAACCACTACGTGACTGGCCGCAGACATTTGCCCTGAAACGTGGTGTTTTTGCCGTTATGAATAAGGTAAGACTCTCTCACTCTCTCTCTTTTTTATATTTGCTCTTCCGCGTTTTTCCACGTCCCGGACGAAGTGGAGAATCCGCGGACGTAAGTCCGTTATCGCGGGCGCCAGTCTGTGCTCTTGTTTGTCTCTTGACCGCGATACTACTCGAAACCGCGAAAAGTTAAGTATTACGCATCGCTTGTAGGCTCGATGGTCGGCAACAGCGTCCTTTCGCCCCGGCGTCTTGTGTTATTCGATGCAATGGCTGCGCGCGCGCGCGCTCTCTCTCTCTCTCTCTCTCTTTCTATCTCTCTCAAAAGACCTTCAAGTCTCCAGCGGTGAAAAACAACTTCCTTCTTGACCCCAAGGAATAAACAAGCGTACACCGATGTTCTTAATGAACGCCACATGATTAATAAAACTATGTTACAATTCGTTTACGTATGTTAACCTGCCACGTGCTAAAGATACATATTTCTCTTATCTTTTACAGATGTCCCGCTACCCGTCAGACTGCAAGGTCTACGTCGGTGACCTGGGCAACAGCGCGACCAAACAGGAGTTGGAAGATGCGTTCTCGCATTATGGACCGTTGAAGAACGTCTGGGTAGCTAGAAATCCACCGGGTTTTGCTTTCGTCGAATTCGAGGATGCCCGGGACGCCGAAGACGCGGTGAAGGCCCTGGATGGCCGGACAGTTTGCGGACGGAGAGCTCGAGTCGAGCTCTCCAACGGAGAACGCTCAAGAGACAGGGGCGGCTCGAGACGCGGTGGTGCCGGTAGCAATCGGCCATTCCATCCAGAGCACAGATGCTACGACTGCGGTGAACGCGGTCATTATGCCCGGGACTGCTCCAGGCAGAGGGGTGCACGAAGACGCAGGTTCGTCGTCGATTTTAGTTATTTTTACATTAGACTACTCTATTTCTTAAGTATACCTGTAAATACACATATGTATAATATAAATATACATATATATATATACATATATCCATATATAAGTACATTTGAGTACTTTTACTATTTTGTTTTTCATTTTCTTTTTCTTCTTTGTTATTTGAAAAAAGTTTGTTCCTTTAGAGTTACCCAAGCATTGAGCTCGTAGTTTCAAGGTTTCTTTCCTCTGTCTCGTCGCTGCTTACCCTTAATGGGGTAAAGCTGTGTTGAATGCAGAAAATAACACACAATGAGAACTTAATCTGGATAATTAAGATTTTTATAATTCGAGTACATGTATAATGCATGATTTGTACACAAACATGTATTCATTCATCTTATACCTTTATATTATCGTATACTATTCTAGACTTTGATATTGACCACTTGTGTAAAAGTTTGATTTTTGTATTTTTAGTTACTTGCAATGGATTTTTGAGTCACGTATCCAAGCAATTTTAATCAAACTGCGCTTAAAATACTTGATTCCAGTAAAGTACCATTGATTCCTTGGTTTTCGTTTCCAAAATAATTCTTCTTTTGAATTATATATAAGTAAATCTAACAGAAGAATTATTTTAGATAAATAAACCATAGAATTCATAATGCTTATTATAAAGGAACATTTTGAGTAAAGTTTGGCACGAAGTTTTTAACCACGCATATTAATAAATAGCTTTTTGAATAAAAAATTATCTTCTCAATTGGCTATGAATATGGTTACTTCGATTCGATTTTTTATCTTGACATACTTCAAGATTGTTGCCTTTTGATTTGCGTTATTGTAAACAAAAAACCCATGGCAAGTGATTAAAAATGAAATACCAAATACTGAAAGTATAGAAAATTTCAGTTACCTAAATCAACTTATCTAATTTCCATAACATAAATGATATTGTATTATTTTCGTTGTTCAGCTCAAGCTTACCCCCTTAAATGCGGAATCTCCATTAGTAAATAACGAAACCTTGAGGCTAAGTACTAAGAGTTAGTAAAGTAATGCTTGTTTTAATGTAAAGTATTCTTATATGTTTTATTGTACAAAAAGACCTTCTGATAAAAGGTGAATAAATTTCGTGTAAGTTGAGAGTAAAAAAAAATTATATAAACAGACGCACTGGATAAAATACCAGAGAACGTCGTCCATGTAATATCGCCCATTATTTGTAGGAGGTGCGGCTGAAGCAGCATTCGCATGTGACTATGCGATGTCGCACAGAGAGAAACTCGCGAGATTCGACTTGGGTTCACTTTGTGATGCACACTCTGCGTAGTTACAGCGTATAGAGCACCTACCTACTTTGGGTTTACTTCTGCACTACGAGACACTGAACAGAGAATACGCAAACGAAAGAGAGCTAAAGGTCGAACGAGACTCAGATTCAGCGAGAATTTACGGGAGAGAGAGAAAGAGAGAAAGCAAAAGAGAGCACTTCGGTTCTCTTCTAACGACGGCACTTCGCTGCGCTACGGCTCTGTTCCGCTGCTTCTTCGGTTCTTCGTTCAGCTCAATGTTCTGATCTGATATCTGAATCATCGTAGAAACGCATAGCGAACATCTGCTCTTTTTAGCCTACACTCTCTTCGTCGACACCTCCAATTATCGCGCGATTTTGACAATCTGCTCTGCTACCCCTCCACCCGCGCGTACTCACGCAGCCTCTAATATAGGTATATAAACAAACAAAAAAAAATGAAATGAAATGGAATGAAATGAAACAAAACAGAACGTCCAAATCATAATTTAGACTTGTCGGGGGTACACTGAAAAAGAAAATTGGTAGAATAAAAAAAAAAGTTTGTTTCATGTGAAAAATGAAATGTGAATTTTTTTACAGTCTTCGGAAAATATTTACTTTATTCTGATTGTTGTACTTAATCGAATGTTAATGTGGTTTAAATGTTTATTTAATTATCGTTAATCATTATTCAAATCAAATTATTTGACTTATTTGTTAAATATTGACATAATTTAAAAAATGTATATAAATAGCATTTCAAAAAATTATTCGTTCAATTCTTTTATGTTTATTCAACGATTTCAAGTAAATATTTTCTTCTTTCAAAGCAGTAATCTTTAAAAAATAAACTTTCTTAAATGTAGCAAACTTTTTTTTCAGTGTATAAATTTCATTTGAAAATTATTGGGGTAAATTCATTGATTGGTAAGCTGTGTACAGTAACAATTTGTTTTCTAAATTTATGAAGTTATTTAAAAGCCTATTTATTACATTGATTGTTTTACACAACAATTGATTTGACATTCTATTTGCTAATATTGTTCAGGAAGAGATAGGAAATTGGACAAAATTTAATAGATACAAAGCTATTATTGCGCTTCATTGTCTCTGAAAAATCTGTACATTATTTATATACTTGGACAGTAAAATTTAAATGCTAATTCAAAGTGAAAGAAATGAACTTGTAAAAAAGGCAAATTTTTTAAACTAAGTCTCATCAGGGGTATAAATTTCAAATTTATGCTTGCAAATTATTGGAGTAAATTCATTGATCGGTAAGCTGTGCTTTGTTTTATAAATTTATAAAGTTATTTAAATGCCGTGTTTACATTGATTGTTTTACATAAATTTTTTCGCGATGTGTATAACAATTGATTTGACAGTCTATTTGCTCATATCATCAATCAGGAAGGGATAGGATATTTGACAAAATTTAATGGATACAAAGCTGTAACTGCTTAATTGTATGTTATATATATACTTTCACTGTAAAATTTAAATGCTAATTCCAAGTTGAATGTGAAAGTAATGAGCTTGAAAAAAGGCAAATTTTTTTAAACTAAAATTTAATATTCAGACATTTATTCATTAGGTCTTTGTCCAGATCGCGCTCAAGATCACGTTCTCGCTCAAGGCAACGTACTAAGCGCAGCTATTCGCGATCCTCATCGCGAAGCAGATCTCGCAGCCGAAGCAGGAATGGACGTCCAAAATCTTTGAGCAAATCAAGATCGCCATCGAAAAGCCGCACTCCACGTAGATCGAAATCAGGAACTCCGCATTCAAGATCCTAAATTTTCCGAAAGGTATTTGCATATTGCTCTTTTTTCTATTAAATAAGTTAGAACCAGCATTTCATTTGCCATCGAGTTCTTACAAAGTCAAAAATTTTATCATCGAATTTGACATTGATACAGCTTCAAAATTTATATCAGGTTCAACGACGAGTCTCGAGTAACGAGCCACAAAAATGTATGTTTTAATTAAAATTATTAATTAAAATGTCGTTATTTTAATTTGATTAGCCTCTGCGAATCAAGATTTTATTAATAAACAAGATTTCTCATTTCTTGTCATACACAGCTTTACGATTAAATTAATTTTTTGTGTTTCATAAACTCAGACCTGTTATTCTTTGTTTCAGATTAGATGTTGAGGGATCAAATGCTTTCTACTCGTGATCAAGAGTACCTAACTTAAATCTTTCAAAACACAAAACATATACAATTCATATTATCAATGGATCAATTTCAATTTCTTCTGTTTTTAATTCCAAGAGAAATTTTAGATTAGAATAATTATTTAGAGAAATTTATTAACCGTGTTTGTGTTTATGTTACGATTTAATATGACAGGGAATATAAAGCTTTCTTACCACAATTTATTGGACGAATTTTATGAATAAAAAGTATGTAGAAAGATCTCAGCAACGACGTGGTAGGAATATAATAGAATTTAAGTATTTAGATTTTAACATGTGAGTATGCAATACATGTATTGACATACAATCGAAACTGATACTTATAACTTCATGATTTCTAATGTTTCCTATGGCTGATTTCATCCATTCAATTTTATAGTTAATTTCAATATTTGTAAACCAGGGATTATAAAAACATAGGAATAATAATAAAATGTTAATTTCATTCAAACTTTATTATTGTATGTTATATCTGTCATTTCCCTTACTATTCTCACCAATAATTATGGCACATATGCGCTAGACTTTATACCGCTTTAATATAATAGTGTTACAACAAAACTTTTCATTTTAACATTCCAACATTGTTTATGCTAATAGTCTTATAAGTTTGCGTCATTCAAAATGAGGCACAAACGTACGAAATTACATTTTTTTCTTTGGTTATCTATATAAATATACATTATAAAACAATTTCAAACAATACGTTTTCTTGTACATATTAAAATGTACACGTTATCTCCTGTGCGCGAACATTTTGCGTTTAGGTCATTTGGCAAAAGTTTTATAAATAAAAAAATTTGCTTCGTTTACTGCAAATCATTTACGAATTTACAATCTTTACAATTACTATACCTTGGTCTTTAATCTCGATGCATTATTGAAAGACACCTTGCCATCCTTTCTGTTTATAGAAAAATAAAATCCTCACTTTCCTCGCCAAGCGCTTGATATTTCTCTTAGGTCTACAATAAACTTTTATTAAACAACTTTCGTCAATGGTCAAGAAATTTTAACCACTTGAACTGATAGACAATATTTAGTAAAGATTTTGTATCACACCTGATAAGAAGTACTCTCGATGCATGTATTTTTGCTCATAGGCATAGAAATTTTCTTTTTTTTCATTGATTAACCTGATAACTCAATAAAAACTAATATGGATAAGTACATTTTAAAATTTCCAAAAATTATATTTTCTTGCAGTTTGTCAATAATTTTGTTTTGTACTCTGCAATGACGTATATGTAACGTAATACTGTCACGGACTTGACATATATCTTTGCAATTTTTTGTTTTTCGATATATTCGTCAAACTTTTTTAGGTTTTTAAATTCCGTTTCTGCAAAACTCAATAGTTCTACATGTAGGAAAACCGCTTCGATGTATAAATTTCGCATCGTAAATGCAAATATTATTAATGTTATGCCCATAAAATAAATGAAGCTTATTTGCAACGAGGAAGGTACATTAACATTTACATAAACAGAATAAGTTCATAAACGCTAAGTGGTAAAAAAAATATTTCTTGAAAATTTCATAAAATATTGCACAATGAGTAATTTACGAGCTTTTTTTGTTAAACTTTCCAGTAACAGATGGTCAATTCGAGAGGTTTTCTTGGCACAATACAAAGCTACACTTATTACATAATGTTCTTCTATCATTTGAAAAACACTTCACGTTTTCATTAAAAATAAAAAAAATAAAACTATTTGATCTATAAAAAAAACTATACTCTAGATAACACTACATTATGTACTACGGCTAATCTAATTTCTTTGGCTACCGCGCGCAATACGCCTCGTGAGCGCGTTACACATTACAAAATGTTATTTTAGCGTATACAATTTATAGGCATCTACTTTGACACAAAATTCATTTTTTTTTTTATAAGTGTGTTTTCCTTAATACTAGAGTATTCGCCTTCTATTATCACATACATTGTACACAACATGAGGGTTACTTTTTTTTCATCTTATAAAAGGATTCAACTATTGTAATTGCTAAAAACTTTTCATTAAGATAAACTCTTGCAAATTATCATCGTTTAGTTGTTTCTGCACTTTTTAACAGATCTTTGGACAGGTTCATAGCATTAACGACGCCGTTGTCATTGTTTAAAGTGATGGATTATTGTTTTGTGATTATTATTGTTTTTCTTGTAACTACTGTAGCGATTCATTAACTTTATTGTTTTCTGCTTATAGTTATTATTATATATAATTATCTTTCTCTCTCTCCTTCTTTCAATATAATTAATGTTTAATATCAACTTCTCGTATTCATTAGGATACATATTTTTATGTTAAACAATTTAACAACAATAAAAAAAGAATTTTACTTCTAGATAATAATAATAATATCATATAACATTTAATTATATAATATAATTATATATGTTAATAATATATTTGAGTAATAATGAACAATTAGCATTTAAGACAAACCGGCTATGTCTTTTGAAATTTTTGAACTCAATAAGTTTGAATACCTAATGAGAGGTTGAAATTAAGTAATAGCTAAGACTCTGTAGGCATTATAAAATAAAAAAAAATTGAAATGGCACCTTATAAAAATATAAAATAAAAAAATAGTGTAAAAAATGTAATCGTGTAGCAGAAATCACTCACTCAAAGAAGAGTTGTGCCTTGTTGTAGGTGGTAGAATAAATTCACTTATTGTAGAATTATGTCGAGTTTTTCTCGAGCCTTCGTCATTATCATTAATCAGACTCGAATTGACGGAATGAGAGAGAGCAGCAGTTTTATTAAAATCAATAGTCACATAGCCTATTTGTTGAGGCTTTAGCGGTGAGTCTGGTGGTGACAAAGGTGTTCCTGGTTGAGTCGTTCCCACTGATTCAGAAGATGCTGCCATTGTTGTTGATGTTGTGGTTATATTTATATCTGATATAGTTGTAGTCATGGAAGTGGTAGTGCCAAGATTTAATGCAGCTTCTTTTTTGTCCAAGTCTAATACAGCATAACTCACTCCTCGAATAACATTTGTGCTACTGTTGAGATGAGGTGGTGGTGTATGGGATTGAAGAGGTAATTTATCAGCAATAGAAGTAGCAGAAAAACGCTTTTTTAGACCTTCTATTTCGCTTGCCTCAAGATTAGCATAACAATGCCTCGATCCATCTTCCGAATCAGATTGATGCGGTAAAATTGAGAGTGCAGGTGGTCGGGTCTTAATAGCGTTTCCTAAAGATTCAATTTTCTCTTGACCTGGACTAATGTTCATATAAGCGCGTATACTACCGTTGTTGCTATCCAAAGTATCAGAAATCTCCTCACGCACTGGTGTAGAAGAGTCACAAGTACTGTGTGAAGGGGAAAGAGGACTAGCATCACTACCAAGATCGATGTTCATGTAAGAAGCAGTTGATGCCTGTTGAGGCATTGTTACACGGTTATGGCTTGATGACAAAGCCTCATTACTAGCTACTTGACCAGATGCTTGTTCAAAAGATAGAAATCCACTGCTCGATGTTGAGCTACTTACAGTCTGAGATCTGAAAATTAAAAAAAATATTTAATTTTATCATTAAAGAGAACATGTAATAACATAAGAAAATATATATACCTTTGCATTGTTCTTCTCACTAAACTTTTATTGTTATTATGTTCCATATCGGATGTTATAGTTGACTGCAACACTTCCCCATTAGCATACAGTGAGGATGGATGCACTTGTGATATAGGTGGAGGTGGTGGTAATGATGATGGAAGCGTAGGAGGTGGTGAAGGAGAACCCATTGTACCTTGAGGAGACATAGGACCACTACTGCTTCCAATGCTACTTAATCTTCCATTTCTATTTTGCGATATTGTAGATACATTTCGATTACTATTTCTAACTGACGTTGGATCTAGGTAGTTTGGTTCTGATGGTATTGTCACTCTAGTTACAATAGATCCAGGCCCTGGGTGTGTGCCGATTGACATTTCTCTTGAAATTGTGTCGTCGCCGTTTGGACAAACTTGCTGTAATTTGAAAAAAAAAAAAAATTAATTAAATATTATGATGTATAGATCATTTTTAATAACATTAAATCAATTTTAATATAGAATATATTGAATAGAAAAATCAAACTGCATCCAAATCATTATTTGTGAAAAAGTATAATAAATTCATTAACATCACAATCTTCAATATTATATAATCATAAGTAATACACATACCTGAATATTAGTTTGAACAAGATTGAACAATTGACCTGCTCTGCGACACTTAAAAGCATATATTCCAGCACCTGTAGAGCAACGTCTACCCGATTCAAAACTGAATATTTCTGCATCATATCCATAACGTCGCAAACAACGTAAAGGCCATTTAATTGGTGTCTTGCCTCTTTGGTATAAAATAATATCAGTATCGGTAACTTTTAATCTGCCAGGTGTAATTAAATTTCCCAAATTATCCACATTCATCACTTGAAAGACATTCAAATGCAGATCATTGATGTCTGTGTGGCTATTTACACAACCCATTCTCCAAACAATACTACAGAAAATCCAACAAAAACAAATAACAAACTCATGGTAACAGTAGTAAATATAAAACAATTACTCATAATCCATACTTACACGTTACTTGTAGATGCGAGCACGACATAAGCGAGCAAACGCATCACCGACGCATCTTGTTGTTTTCCGTCGAGTCACCGTAAACTGGCTCGCAGTGATGGTTTCTCTCGAAATCAATTTCGTTATCATATCGCACCGTAACATAAATCTATACACGCGATCAAGGTTGCATCGAACTTTTTTCGTCTTTCGTACTCGTCTGGCCTTAGCCTACAAAAACCAATGCATTAGACCAATTGCTATACGAATCTGATACAGTCCGTTCACGCGCAGATTGAATTATATTCTGCGTATACTTCTTTCTTCTCTGAGCTTTGTACTTATAAGTATAATATATAAAAACTTATTTCACTTGATTCTGTTGCTCGGATCCCTCATCCCCCCTTTCTTCGAACACCGAGTTGTTACTGCCTTTTCGGAGTCTGCATGTAACTGTTGTAAATTATTGTGCTGATATATATATACACACGCATGCACACATACGCGTTTATTTAAAAAAAGCAACTAGCTGATGAAAGCAGTAAATATAATACAAGCGAATTGAGATTTGCAATTCGTCAGTCTATATATTTCTTGATTGAAGCGTGAGCATAATATATAATATATATTATCTATAACGTGTGTGTTTGTATATAGTATGCTTGTACTGTTTTTGCAATAGTCATATGTATAGTGTCTTGATCGTCGCATCCTATGAAGTTAGCCATATAATGTGTTTATTGTTTTAGTTGTGTCTTGTGTGTGATCAGTGTGAACTGCTAAACTGCTAAATCAATTAAAGGGTTTTTTGTAGTAATTTTCTTTTACCCTTTTTGATAGTATGTTACTAGGAAATATTAAAAAAACTTTTTTAAGACCAGAATGAGATTCCTTCTTTTTGGAATAAGGATACTGTTTATTGAATAGAGAATTAAATGATAATTGTAATTTAAATATTAGAATGGCGCTGTTATCGAAATGTTATGTTAGTTCACTTTTTGTCCGCAGAAGCATGCTTGCCTGGTGGCGGCTCCGATCTCCGATTCTGTGTTCTGAATATCAACGCGTGTTTTTTCTAACCTCTTTATTTCGTCCTTATGATATCCATGTGCGAGTTTTAAGTTGCTGTTTTGTCAAACATGAAGACTCACAAAAAATTGTTAAAAAGGAAACAAGCACCTCAGAACACTGTTCAAATTACAAAAAATGAAAAAGAAGACGATCCTGAAGAATCCGAAGAGAATGAGGTATGCATTTAAGTTTATACTTTTTAAATTCTGTTCTCTGTCTTGTTTATACTTCTTAATTTTATTTTATAATTATTATAATAATTACATTTTTTAATGCTACATAAGGTGCAAATAATTAAATATGGTATTAAGCTTGTAGATCACACAAAATATTTAAACATTATTTCTTGTTTATACTTTTTCAGTGTTCATTTATAGTTATTGTTCATTTATTATTATATATTATATTATATTTATAATTCATTTATTAAAACATTATAGGATTCTGGAGCCGAAGATTTATTAGTTGGAGAAATTAATGGTGATGGAGATACTACAGACGAAGAAATTGAGGAAGACAATGAAATTGAATCGGATGAAGAAGAAGATAAACCAATATTTGATTCTGATGAGGAAGTTTCTGATGATGAAAATGTAAGTGAAGATGATGATGACGATGACGATGATGAAGATGAAGATGAAGATGAAGATGAAGATGAAGATGATGAAAATGATAGTAATGAAGACAGCAGTGAAGAAGATAAAGAAAAAGAAAATTCTGATGCAAAACATTCATCCGACAGTGTATTAGGATCTGAAATTGAGTCTAACGATGCTTCTGAAGAGAAAATGAAAGACAATAAAGCTCAGTCTAAAAGGTTGCAAAAAAAGATTCAAAAGAATTCTCAATCTACCTTGCAAAAGAAAGAAAAAGGCCATGATAATAAAACATCTTCTGCAGATAAAACTAATATTTCTAATATTACCACTATAAACGAGTATGACAATGATACTTCTGATGAAGAAGATATTAGGAATACTGTTGGAAATATTCCTATGAAATGGTATAATGATGCAGAACACGTGGGTTACGACTGGGATGGAAAAAAAATTCTTAAGCCAGCAAAAGGAGACATGTTAGATGATTTTTTGAAGAGAATGGAAGATCCAGATTTCTGGAGAACAATAAAGGATTATCAAACTGGCCAAGATGTTGTCTTAAGTGAAGCAGACATTGACCTTATCACGAGGATTCAAAAACAAAGAATACCAGATGCCAATTTTGATGAATATGCCGTATGTATAAATATTTTTTTCTCATAAAGACAATTTTTTTATAAAAGATTTATTTTTTAAACGCTTTGTGTTTTTTTTATATTATTATTACAGCCATGGGTAGAATGGTTTACTTCAGAAGTAGAGAAAATGCCTCTTCGTAAATTTCCTGAACATAAACGTTCATTTCTACCTTCAAAACCAGAAGCTAAAAAAGTGTCTAAACTTGTTCATGCTTTGAAAATGGGATGGATAAAATCAACGTCTGAAATGCGGAAAGATAGAGAAGAAAAAACTAGAGATCCAGAATTCTACATGCTCTGGAATACAGATGATCAAGCTGAAGAAATGAGAAGGATTCATAAACATATTCCAGCACCAAAAAGATTTTTACCTGGTCATGCAGAAAGCTACAATCCACCCCCTGAATATCTATTTGATAAACGAGAAATTAAGCAATGGAACAAACTTAAATCAACACCTTGGAAAAGGAAATTACATTTTATTCCTGAAAAATACG
Source organism: Apocrypta bakeri (assembly GCA_018906985.1). Taxonomy (NCBI): domain Eukaryota; kingdom Metazoa; phylum Arthropoda; class Insecta; order Hymenoptera; family Pteromalidae; genus Apocrypta; species Apocrypta bakeri. Next base: position 143,145 of record JACCIA010000012.1, on the reverse strand, counting down.
AATCACTCAGGCATGTTCCTGCATATCCCAAATATATTAAGGAAAGATTTCAGAGGTGTCTAGATCTTTATTTATGTCCAAGAGCAATAAAAATGAAGTTAACCATAGAACCCGAATCATTAGTACCACAATTACCAAGCCCCAAAGACTTACAGCCATTCCCTACAATTCAGTCAATGATTTACAAGGGACATACAGATATGATTCGAAACATGGCCATAGAATCAACAGGTCAATACTTTGCTAGTGGAGGAGATGATACAACATTAAGGAGTAAGTTCTTAGATATTTTAAATATATTTCAATTCAAGAATTATTGAATATCAAAAAATAATATTTAATACTTGAATTTCAGTATGGGAAATTGCTACTGGTAGATGTGTTAAAGTTGTTAATTGCGGTGGTGTTGTGAGAAGTGTAGCATGGTGCCCCAATTCAAATCTTCCATTAATTGCTGTAGCAGCTGACCAAAAAGTACTCTTAATTAATCCTGGCATTGGCGATCACTTGGTTGTAAGCAAAGCAGATAAACTTTTAGAAATTATTCCACAAAGTGATGCTATTGGTAATGCAGTTTAAATATCTTTCATTTGCACATTAAATTTATAGGTAAATATTGTAAAGAATAATTAATAACAACTAATGTTTTAGTACCTGAAAGAGTAAAGACAGCCGTACAATGGGAACAGCAAACAGAAGCTGAAAATCCAGAAAATTGGAAACAAGGAATAAGAATTGTTATAAATCATTTCAAAACTGTTAAACAGGTAACTTGGCATGGAAAAGGAGACTATTTTGCTACAGTTATGCCTGATGGTCAAAACAGAGCTGTGTTAATTCACCAACTTTCAAAGAGACGATCTCACATACCAATTGGTAGACCCAAGGGACAAGTACAATGTGCACTGTTCCATCCAATTAGGCCATTCTTGTTTATAGCGGTAAGTTAATTTAATAATATTAAAAAATATTGGTGATCAATCATCTTTTAAAATATCTAATTTTACTTTTTATAGACTCAAAGAAATGTTAGGATTTATGATTTAACAAAACAGGAAATGGTGAAAAAATTGTTTACTAGCTCTCAGTGGATATCTACAATGGCAATACATCCTGGTATAAACTTATTCTTAACTTCTTCGATTAAAAATACATTACTTGTTAATAATTATTTTGTAAACATTTCTAGGTGGCGATAATCTTCTTGTTGGAACATATGACAAAAAATTATTATGGTTTGATTTAGATTTAAGTACAAAACCATATCAGACTCTTCGTCTTCATGGTAGTGGTATTCGTGGTGTAGCATATCATAAGCGATACCCATTATTTGCATCTGGTGCTGATGATAGAGGTCTGATTGTATGCCATGGAATGGTTTATAGGTATGTTTAAAATTGTACAAATTTATCGATAGATTCAAAATCATTTTAATTATTTATGAAATTAAAAACCATTTATTCTACGTTTTTTTTCAGTGACTTGTTGAAAAATCCTTTGATTGTACCTCTTAAGAGATTATCCAATCATGAAGCCTTTAACGATTTTGGAATTTTAGATGTAATGTTCCATCCAATTCAACCTTGGATATTTTCGGCTGGAGCAGACGCAACTATAAGGATGTATACATAAATGTATATTCAAGTGTATATTATAAATAGGTTAATGTTGAAGTCGAAAATAAATAATTTTTACAACACGAAAAATACGATTTTATTAAAGCATATTTTAATTTTACTTTAAAAGAATTAATCTTCAAATGATTTTCAAATGATTTTCAAAAATCATTATTAGAAGTTAATTTAATAAAATAGGAACTTGTAAAAAATTCATTGAAGTGCGTAAAAATTTCTTAACAAAGTGTACAATTATAAATCACATAGAATAAGAAAAATCACTTTTAAAATTATTGGTCTTGATTATAAACAGAAGGAGGAGAATGCCCTGTACATTGCCACTCTGGTTGTCCACATTCACAAATACGACCTGCATGTCGAATTTGAAAAACTGTTACTATTTTTCTATCATCGTCAAATCGACAAGTAATGTGAAGATCGTGAATTAAAAATGTGTAAAATTGATTTCCATAACGTCGTCTTAAATATACTGATCTTGGATCTTCTTTTAAAACATTCTCTACAGCTCGTCGTTTCTCATCAGCTTTATCATTTAAAATTTCATGAAGTTGTAACAAAGAACGCTCATTAAAAACCACAGATAATATCGATGTTTTTGGTCTTGATATCCAATCAGGTACCCTAACTTCTTCTGCAGTTGATTCATCCACATGTCTATCAAGTGTTAAAGAAGACGGATTTACATTATCATTACTAGCTGTGCTGCTAACAGAACCAACTGGTGTATTATAGGTTTGAGGTAAATCAAATCCTTCTTCGCCATCTGGTGCTTCTCGGACTCCCATTCTTACAGGCGATGAAGAGGAAGACGAATCATCGAGCCTTAAGTTAAGTGCTCGTCTACTAATTAAATCTAAATCAGTTCCGCACACGGCATTCGGACCATCTGCTCCATCTAAAAGTCTTGAATTTCCTGAATTATGATCATCATTATCAAAATTTTCTGAGTTCCCTGCATCAAATTCCGTTCGACTTGGATTTATTAGTCTACGATTATTTGACGACATACTTTGATTTTGATTATCTATTTGCACATTTTGTAAACTGATATTCTCTTGAAATTCTTCAGTTTGTAATCTTAAAGCAAGCTCTTCATCACGAGATACGTCTACTAGAGAAGAAGTTGTAGAAGAAGAAGGCACATGAATAAATGTTTGATTATCCATGAGACTATTTGTGTAGTTAATGATTCTCTGGTTTGGTAAGTGTAAATTGTCATCAGGAAAATTAGATGTTTCTTCATCTAAATCATTAGAAACCCATTCATCCAAATTACTAGTGGAAGAACGTTCAACTGTTTCACTGTCAGTCATATCTTCTTTTAAATGGACAGTGTGCAACACTTTATCAATATGAAGTGGATTGTCATAATGTGGAATATATGGTTTTATATCTAAAACTGGAGTTTGGTCTACCATATCAACACCTTCAAAATAAATAGTATAATCTTCAATTTTAAGGATTTTAACTAAACTTAGACCAATTGGACATGGTCGATGAGGAGATCTTGTCGAAAAAACTCCAGTTCTCAAACCATTTAATCTAGGAGGGGCTACCTTGGCTCGAACACGTGCTAATTCATTTTTGTGAAAGTGGAATAGTATCCTAAAACATATAAAACAAAAAATTAGATATATTTAAAGCATATGAAATTAGACACAAAATTGTAAAACATACCACATGTGCGAAAATTCTTCTAATCCTTGAAGAGCATGTTCTGGGTTGGTGAAAACTGTTTTGTTAAGAGTTATTTTACCTGGTGCTTTCTCACAAATTACAGGTTGCCTTGGAGTTCCTCTTTTATTTGGAAACCACGTAGAAATAGTACCAATAGGTCGACAAGTTAAAGAATAATCGTTAATACTTTGGCTTGTTGATGGTTCGTTGTCTCTTGATGAACTGTTTGGTAATACTTGAGATGATGCAGATTCTTCAGGGAAAGAAGCAAGACCACTAGAGCATAAACCTAACAGTTTCTTAATTCCGTTAATATCTCGTTCATGAACATAACGAAGACTCTTTATCTGTTGCCTATAAATAATATTTAATATATTTCACGTATTTAAAAACTTTTGAAGGAACGAGTTGGTATTTCTAGGTTATATACAAGACATTAAATGACTTTCATACAAAGGATTACAACAATAATACAGGTTATTAGTAAATAAAATATATACCTTAAATTGCCTATTTCTTTTCTCGCTGTAAGTAATTGTTCTAACAGATATTTTGAATTTGAATCCACGTTCTGACAATTGTTCTCCATTATCATACATTAACAAGAACCATTAATCTGATATATTGATAAAAAAGAGTTTATTTATATTTATTAAAACAGCAGTGATACTAAAGTGTTGCAGTAATAGCACACTTTTAAATGCACATCTGTACTTGACATTAGAATTCTTATTTTTTTTTCTTACAATCCATAGTGCGGTTCACAATCTTGAATTTAAAGATCTGCTGTGCGCGATCTCCAATAGTATACCTTATTTCTTGAAATTACGAGTATTTGTATTATATGCAGTTCTGTATATCTCGTATTTTTTTAATATCGCATCTATTTGATAGACAACTTATGTGCGTACATCATCCAATAGTATAACTCTCGATTCCCGATAGAGCATGCGTACACAAGCTATATAGTAATAATCTACTCAAGCCTTTGTCTCTACTGCTCTACTATATATATATATACTCTCTAGTCTAAAATCGAGCAATACATCTCTTTCATGAGAGATGAGAGACTTGAACTTCACCCGCGAAAGTTCAAATAAATTATTTTGCATTTGAATTTCAAGAATTAATGAAATGTATGATAAGCTTCGTTTGGAAAATTCGAAAAAATTCATTATTGTAAAACTATAACAAACGTTTCATATGTTAAAGAACCGATCAATTTACATCGGGTTATGGAAAACAATATGTGCCCAAATGGCGGATTGAGTGAACATTTTTGTTAATGAAATTCTTTAACGTTTCTTTAAAATTATTTGTTTTTATTGTAGAAAAATGACAAAATAAAAAGTATTATATGAAATAATTTACACATTGAATTTTTATCACAATTTTTATTATAACATTTCATATAAAAATAATTGTTTTACTTTCACAATCTCATGTAATATCGTTTACATATACCCGCTGAATAAAGTAAATATACACGAAAAACAATATTATACAAAACAAACAAACATATATATAATAAATCATGTCTATGTATGCAATATTAAACAATCATCTTAATACAAAGTAGTTTTTCTTCGTTTGCCATGACGGCATTTGGTAAATATATTATCTAGAAATAATACACGGATGCATGCGAAATATTATACAAAATATAAAAAACAACTTCGACACAATTTCCACCATTCCTACTACTTTTACACTTATTAATTATCACTAGCTTTTATTAAATACAGTACTTAACGTCCGTATACAACAAGACTTCGATATTATAATAAATTTTTGAATGTGTCATCAACTCTATAAAATTATTTTATATAAAGATTGGATAAAGTTCTCGGTATTTGTATAAATGCCTTAAGAAAAATTTGTTAATATTTTTGGTATAAACTATGATATATTCTAATTTTGGTTTCCGTCAAGATTATTCAATGGATTTGAATAATTATGCTGCGAAAAATAAAAATTACATTTTTTCTAATTGATAAAAAATCTGTGCTAATTAAAAAATGTCTACTAGATTTCCTTATGTACACTAGAATACATCGTATAATGTTAAATCAATCTACGTACGAGTACATTAGAATTCGAATGATTTCAATAACAGATAACAGATTTTATAGTGGTAATTTACGACAAACCAACAGCAAGAATCATTAAAATTGATTGTCTATTTTACATCCTACAGTATTTTGTGTTGTGTAAGCAACAAACATGATTTGCGCCTTTTTTTTACAAATTACTCTTAATGAAGGGTTTGAGGTACTTGTGATAAGATTGATTAACGCTCTGTTGATTGAGAGGACTCTTCATAGCCTCGTCATAAAGTCGTTGATAAACATTACCGTCATAAGCACCAAGAGCTGAACATAATATTTCATCGCATATGTCGAAACCATCCACGATACCGACAGCATTTAATCTGATAGCAGATAACGTTTCCTCCAATCGCTTTTGCAAGGAAGGCACATCGTCATTGTTTAGGCACGAGAACTACAAACAAACAAAATTATATTTGTATATACGAACATTGCTGTATAAATAATTTTTCATTAATATTTCTCCATATTATTTACTCGTAAAAAGTCGCCGAGTCGCAAAAGAACAGAGTTTACGCAATATAATTCGCAGAGCTGCAGCAAAACATCATGCAAAGGTTTGGAAATCTTTGTATTCAAACCTCTGACGGCCTCAACGAATCTTAAGACGATGAAGGCACGACAGTGAGAGTCAGCTGCTTGGACCAATTCGATGCTGGTTTCGTTCCATGCATCTTCCGATGCCATTCCAGAACGTATGCGACGATCAATGTTATTTGCTGCTAGTTTGATTTTTCTGCGTGGATAAGAAATATTATTACAAATCATTGTTCATTCTGATCATTTTTACCCCCCCCCCCCTCCCGAACGAAGAATACAGTTAGCAAATAATGTTGATATATTTAGGAAAATGTAGGTATTACCAAAATTGTTTTTTGGAAAGAAGAAAATATTTAATCGAAATCGACAAAATTTCTGATACTTTTGAAAAGATCTTTTTTTAATGAATAATCTTTTTTTTAGCACACCAGAAAATGGAAGGACATTTTGGCGAAGAAAAGCACAAAAGTCTGATTTCACGTTAAAATGAAATAAGTATTAATGTATAAAACTGTCGGTATCGTGGTTAGCTCGAAATTCATGAATGAGTGTCGATTCGCTGAATAACATTACAATGAAATTTGAATAGAAAAACAAGTGCATAATTGACTTGTTATTTTACTGATACTTATCAACCAGATATTTAAATAATCTAAAAAGCATATGTCCTTCAATTTTAACCACTAAAATTTCAACTATTCTACTTTGTCACAATTGGCAGAAAAAAATGTATTTTAAGAGTAACTTAAATATTTCCTACCGCTCTGTTGCCTTTTCTTTATTGTTGTGAAAGGACGATCCAAGAAATAAACATTGAGGGAGGGTTCTTTAATTTCTTTCTGTATGGACTTCTAGTCAAAGGTTCTCAACTCGAATTAATATGTGCGCTAGTTTATTCGTGGGAAACTTGCTTAAATGTATTATCCTTCCACTATCGGTTTCTTTTTGCCATTAGGATCGCCAAAACGTGTGTTGGTCTTCGTTTGGGGCGACGATCAAATTGAATGAAAAATATATTATATTTACCCAGCGGCAACAGATTCATGAGCTCGAATAATGCAAGTGAGGGTGTTTTTCCAAGGTCGTTGTTTTTCTTTTCGAGATAATCGTTCGAGGTACTTGACCGTAGGTGGCAACATTTCGCCGCTTACAGCTTGCTTCCAGACCTTGACGAGATATCTCGACGTTTGCAATAGCAACACTGTATTCTCACCCTCATAAGTGCACGTTGCGGTTACCAGACCATAAGTCTTCGGTAAATTGCTCGAATCCATGTAACCATGACCACCACAAGATAACCGCAACTGTTCTACGTATGTTGCTGCATCTGCCGTCGCAACTGCTTTAAGGCAACATGCCAGAGCATGCAACTGCAAGTTTTAAGTATTTTATTAAAAAATAACAAATTGAATTTGTTAAATTGAAATTACCTCTGGTAACCTGTCCAGTTCACCTTGATCTAATTCAGCAGTAACGCTATTATACATTTCCCAAATCCAGTCGGCTGCCCAAGTTAATGCGAAGCATGTGGCAAGAGGTGGGAATAATTTGTATTGTTGAGTAACGTAGTCGATTATTTGTGTTTCCGGGCCACTAAAATGCACATAAGTTACATTCTACTATGACATTTCTTTTACTTAAAAGACAAAACTGAATTCAGTTGACAATTGACAAGTTCGACATACTCAGGTTTAAGTTGTCCTTGTTTCCTAACGACGCTATATCGTATAGCGATTGTTGCAGCTTTTGACAGGTACTTTGATATATCTTTTACAATTACGACTCTGACGAACATCATAGTACCGTATGTAAGTTTGTCACTTGGAGCTTTTATATACGTTCCATCTTCCAATACCTATAAACACCATTAAAATCTATGTTAATTAGGAAATAGCGGTAAAAAAATAAACGCAGATTATTTTTACTTTAAATATATTATACTACCTGTGAATTTTTCATTAACATATGTTCTCTTGGTATTCGAACATTGTTAAATCCTAAGAAACCGTTGTTCGTTGCATTCATACCTAGTTTCGTACCAATTTCACCTATTTTTATTCCTAAAAAATACGAAACGCAATCAGATTGAAATTAATATTTACATATATATATATGACCAATGAAATATATTATGAATATTATCTACATTACCTGGCAAAGGTTCGTGAGTTTCTTCATCTCTAAGTTGCACAATAAAAGGGTGAATACCTTTGCACTCTCCTTTAGTATACAATTGTGCAACAACTACTGCGTAGTTAGCGGTGTGCCCAACTGCAAATTAAATTAAATGAATATTCACGTATTTTGAAGTCTTTATGAAAATTAACAGAAACCGTTAAATTGGAACTCACGTCCGCCTGGCCACCATTTGTAAGAGGTCAACGTGGGACTGTTCAAGATAAATTCTTGAGAAGCAGGGTCATACGTAGCCGTCGTTTCTAAGCCTCTGATGAAGGTTCCGTGTCCGAGTTCCGTCTTAAAAAGAGCAATGCAAATATTACTGTTTACCAATTTTGCTAAATGTACAACGAAGCAAGTTACGCAGAGAGTCAAAGATACATTTAGAAAAAACGTACTTGCGCGTAAGTACCGATTAGATTGCACGTCCATGCCCTTCCTATCCAATGTCCTTGTTGTTCTACGGTACCTTGACCCATTATCGTTGGAATGAACATTACCCAGTGTAATGTTAAAGGGTTTCCATCCTGTAATATAGCTGTTCCTAGACTACCGCCCAACAATTCCCTACGATCAAATAAATTCAATTAATTCACTAAACTCAGTTACCTCATGTCTACAGGCTAACACGGAGTTTTCAGGAGATCCCGATCTCAACTTGTATCGACGAAAAATTAATTGAAAATTAGTGAACAAAAAGAGTTAAGCTCAGGTGTCACTGCAGGTTGTTCTCCTTTCGCTTGGAACTATCTATCAATGTGCAAGCTTTCAAATCAAAATCCTTGTATATTCAAAAATGGCCCGGCAATAAAAACTACACACCCATACCTATAAAACGATGTACTAACGAGTCTTCTAGGTTGCTCCCATTTAGGGACCAGGCGAAAGGGGGAAAGGGCTGGCCATTTCACTCAACGAATTTCAATATTTTATTACGATTTGAGAATTAGATACTCCGATGGAAACGTGTGCATTTTAATAGACTACTCACGTAAACGTATTCATATCTCCTTTTCCCATGTTTTGTTGCTCTTGGATTTTTTTCAGAATTAAACATCCTTTGCGCACAGCTTCCTCGTATATCTCTGCGTGACTTTGGTATTTCACAGAAATTTTGTCCTTCAATTCAGGATCGCTGAGAAAGCTTTTCTCTAACGAAAATTAAAATTAATTTTATTGACTTTTATTATTGACCTATGAGGAACATTTTTTACATATTAAATGCTATATATATATATATATATATATATATCGATTGTCTTTAGGTACATTCATCTGTATACGTAATTTGTTTTTTATTATTAGATGCCAAGGAATGGACATAGTGTGACGCTGTCGCCAAAACAGTATGTAGGTGTCAAGTCCGAAAACAACGGCTCGAGGGCCACGCATCGCTTATCGGTCAACGCGCGTAGTGATATGAATTGAGGCTTTTGCGCGAACCGTTTAGCTTAAGTCCTCGTGGCGTGTACCGCTAATTGCATACCGTATTCGCACAAGCCTTAAAAAGTACGATCTACGTTCCCGAACGACCTTGTGCGAAACGCTTGCTTGCGACCGATAGACAAAGGACGATGAATCCCGGTTGCGTATATATATATATATGCCTATAATCACCGACTTTGACTCTCTACTGATGTTCGGGCGATTTCTCTTTCTTCCGCACATTTTGTGCGTATTATTGCACTTCGCTCGCTTCGGAGTGTGTATTTGCTTAATCTTATAACGTATTTTGTTCCCTATTTTTCTCTCAGATCCTATGTTTTCGTATACGAGAGTCATCTGAGTTAATAAAAGCAGCTGAATATGCACGCGCACGTTATTAGTCATTTTGACGAGAAGCCGGTTGTAACGCGAATAAAAAAATGTTTTCTCGAGTTATGTACATTTAAATAAAATAGAATGAAATCTTTTCAATTTAATCGCTTGCTATCGGCTATTATATAATATGCGATGATACTTTTAAGGCATAAGAAATTAATTTCAAATGATAAACGTAGAATTTTTTAATCAAAACCATCGTTAGGATTTAAAAACTTTTTACAGTATCCGATAGGCGTCCAGTTAAATCGACCCGCAAGTGGTAAAATCGATCTACGATATAGATAACAAGCCTTAAATATTCTTTCTTCAGAATCTAAAAGATATTATTTTTCACTCGTAAGGTTTTTTCACTCTACGGTTTGAAGTTATTTCATAAAAAGTATAATATTATTCATAATAAAGTAATCGATTCTTTCATTTATTAAAAGCACACGGAGTTCGTTTATATAATAGCTATAAATGGATGTCCTTTGAAATTCAAAGAGGAATAAATTATAAAAAATGCCTGTACACAGTTGCAAACTGTTTCGATCTTAAATGAAAAAATTGTCAACAACAAATATCAATGTGAGGCATATTTGCATAACTTAATGATGATAGAAAAATTGTTACGAAGAAGTAGGTTTAATAGCATGCTAATGAGAGATTTTAATGAATGCAAGTATGTTATTAGAAGCTATCTTAATCGAGCTATATAAGACAAGGTATTAGAGCTTTTAACGAAGAATCTCGAATAGTCGAGCAGAACATTATATTCATCGATGCGTATGAAAAGGTCACGTGTTATGCAAATAAACGTAACATAGACGCTCATGCAATCGTACGAACTATAGACTCCACTGAATGCGTGACCTTTTTGATAACACGTGCTATAACTACTGCAGAATAATATAAAATTACGACCGACAATTAAAAATTACTTTATCATTACGAAATTAACACTTTTTAATTGCAAAAAAACGGTATAATTGGATAAAATTCAAAGTGGAATTGTTAATAATGAATCACGCTTTATTATCTCATTCAGATTTTATTATCTTATTCAGAGATTCGAGCAATTCGTTGGACGCTATGTTACTCGAAGATTTGAGCGATTATGAAAATCGTTAAGTAGATATCTCAATTTATTATTGTCTTGAAATATTCCAAGAAAATTGTTAAATAATCTTCAAAAGTCAACCTTGCATATTTTTTTATCCATTGGTTACTTAATCCACTGAATCAGCAAGATCATGACAATTATGACAATTGCGACGTGCAAATAAGTTATTTGCGTTTAAAGGATCAAATTACTAGTTTGTATTCGAATTTTAAAACGTAATCTTCGAACGCTATCTTGCATTACACTGGCATTAATACGTATATGCAGTGTGTATAATTGGAAAAAGCCATAACATCCTTTTGTGTCTAGACAATTAAAATTTCAGTCATCGTGCCATTGAATGACAACAAAAAAAATTCATGTTTTCTTACGTAGAAATAATCAAGCATAAACTTTCTCAAATGACAGATTTGAAAGATAAGAGCGGATAAATGTCCGCTGCTATCGCCGAGCTCGATCTCACACAACGTGACTCTAATTATTTTGAAACCTTACTTCTTCCGCTACTACGCTCATTTGTCTGCCTGCTACTCTCTATATATATCTCGTAAATATGAATTTTGTCAAATTTTGCACCCATGTTTATTTTTCAACATGAATTGTATCCAAAGATGAAAAAATTGCAATCGCAGAAGGGACACTAAATAACAGTGAAGCAAGTTAATTATTAAATGTTATCGAGCAATTGACCTCTATCTCCGTTGTTCTCGCTCTCTCCGATAAGACGCGCGATAAAAACGAAAAATTTTATAAACTTAGAAAGGAAAAGTGTGGTGGCAACTCTACAGCACTGTATGTATATATATATATATATATATATAAATATATGTACTATATTAGACAGTGCACTCTCTCGCGAAAAGTGAAAGTGAAAGTTCGCGCAAAAGAGTCAAGAGCGGAGGCAAAGAAATGCATAAGAATATCGGCCGCTTGATATTGTATACATATATACATATATGTATAGGTGTGTATATCTATATATAGATATATATATGAAAAAGGTATACAAACCACGATCGCGCCGCTGTTCCGTTTTCTCCGGTGATCCATCGAGTAAATGAGTCAACTCCAGTGGATCAAAGCTACATCGTAGTCTTTCTCTTCTTAAACACTCGTTCATTGGCACCGTCGAAATCTTCCAGGCAGTTGTTGCCATCTTCTCCATCGATGTCGTCATTTTCTTGTCAAATTAACTGTCGATACATATTCATATAAATTTAATTTACGCTCGAAACTGCGATATGTATACACAATATTGGCGTACACCGTCAAGCACTCTGTAGCTGCGCCCACACTTATCCGTCACTACATATATATATATATATATATATATATATATATATGCGTATACGTTATATACACCTATAGTGTATACTACTTGTACATAGATAATGAGCGATGCTGCAGGCAGCAGCTGTAGGCAGTAGGATAGCTATATACAACTTGTGTGCGTTTGCGTGTATTTTACCTTTTATCCAGAACTCTCGGAACTATTCTGTTGCTTGGCTTTTTCCCCGCTTGCCTGTGCGCCGGCGACGACGACTGCGCACTCACTGGTCGCTGCGACTCGTGAGCCGTCTGATATATATGCACCATTCCGTTATACGACACGCTACACTGCTCTAAAGTCTATGTACATTATCTATATTTATATATGCTTCTATGTATAATATATAAAATAGCGTAAAAATACACACAGGTATATATACATATATTTATCCAGAATCGCTATGCGAAGAGTCAACCTTTTCCCATCTATAAAGACGACAGAGACAGAAGATGCGTTGCGCATCTACATGATTCAACCGGGCGCGATTGGTTTGTTTTTTTTTTTTCATCTCTTTTCTTTCTCTGTCCTTTTTTTATATCGCTTGAAAGATTGGCCAAGGAGCAAAAAAAGTTTATGGTAGTTTTTAAAAAGATATCGTTTGAAAACCTGTTTTCATATAAGTGTGTACATGTGCGTGTGTGCAAGTATAAATAACTATTCGAAGGATATATAATGAGCGTATCATTTGGCTCGATATGTATAATCTTCCGTGTGTAAAAGTGATTTTGTAAATTTATCCTTTTGTAAGTTAAACAGTTAAAGTTATAGTATCAACAAAGAGCATTATTGTTAAACACAGCAATGGTGCAATCTTAAGAGGGAAACCATGTTTTAGCCGCGATACTGTATAACAGAATACAACGTTAAAATACAATAGATTCAACATCGTAATTAAAATGTACGAAAAAAAATATATATTTATATCTATTATATGTATAGATATGTATGTATTACTCTTATAATGGGATTGGAGCAGTGGAGCAGTCGAGCTTGGCAATTTCGTTTCACGATTTCACTTTTCACTGCGGTCGTCTGCGCAGTCTGCGCTTCTGACGAATCGAGCATGCGCTGTTACTTTGTTTACGTGCAGAAAGCGGCTACAATTTTGAACCGTAGCGGTTTCTACTATTCGCAATGGCTCATGACGGTTCTTCCGATGTATTTCGAATAAATAAACAACTTTGTAGTTTTTCACAAGACGGGCGATTTTTAGCTTTGGCTAATCAAACTAATTTATTAATAAAAAATACCGGTACTTTTGATAATTACTTGACATTCGTTTTCCCCGATATTATTGAGGTTAGTTACAATTTCATTTCATTCTTTTTCTCTATTTTCGTTAAAGACTATTGCGAAATAAATTAAAAATCTTTCAGGATTTTTCATGGTCTCCAAATAGTGAATATATTTTGTGCTATAGTACTAAAAAAGCGATTATTCAAATTTATTCAATATCTTATCCCGAATGGAAATTCAAATTGACAGAGGGAAGTGCTGGTCTTGATAGCGTTTTCTGGGCACCAGATAGTAAACATATTGTAACTGTTGCAGATTTAAAAGTAAGCACTATTTTTTGTACAATTTATAACAAACCTGTATCTATAAATATAATTCATTTATAATTCCAATTTTTAGGTGGAATTATGCGTCTGGGTTTTGACTGATTATAGCGTTATTCATATAGAGGTTTTAAAATCTAGCTTAAATAAAGGCTTTGAATTTAGTCCAGATGGAAAACGTTTAGCAGTTATAATAAGTGATAAAGGACAGGACACAATTGACATTTATAAGACACAAGACTGGAAACTAAGCAGAGTAGGTAATTTTTTCAAAACAAATTTAAAATATGTATTTTAAATTTAATATTATAAATTATGTATAATAGTCAAACACATCAATCTGCATTCTGCATGCACAAAATCTAGTCCAGTTTTATATCGTGTATTTTGACTATGGTATCTAAACCACAACTTGCTAGTTGTATAACATTTTTTGTTTGACTTTCATGCTGTGGTCGGAAAGCAAGTCTTTTTACAGTTGAATGATGAGCAGTTGACAATTGTAGAAAAGCTAGTTGATGCCAATCGTAAGATGTTTCATTATCTTTTTGATAAACTTTTCTTATATCTATGCAACCATTTTCGTACCCAATAGCAAGAATATAAAAGAATTTATCTTGACTCTCAAGTGGGGCAAAAGCAAGAGCTGTAATTGAATAATCATTCATATGTAAATTAGTTACAGGTAATGGTGATTCTTCCTTATTAATATTTGTACTCCATATTCCAACTTTGCCATCTCTAGAACCCGTAGCAAAATATTTTGAATCGTTTGTCCATGCACAACACCAAATTATGCGTGTGTGTAGACTATCCTTTTTAGAACTAATAACTAACAATTCGTACTTATCATTTTCACAGTTGAAAAGAGCCCACCTTCTGTCTCTTGACACAGAAAGTAGGTATTTGTCATTGGGTGAAAAAGCTAGTTGAGTAACAGTTAACTGATGTGCTGATAACTTGTGCACTTGAGACCAAGTTTTTGTGTTCCATAAAATTATTGCTGCATGTTCTGCTGATGTAGACTTTGATGAAGTAGCAAGTAAGCTACCATCATTTTTCGCTGCCATTGAAAAAATTTCATAACCGTGACCATAAAGCTTTTGAAGCTCAGGCCAGAGTGTACCTCGAACTAATTCTTCTTCTAAAGGAGGTTCATTGTAATTTATGCTCCTTGAATTTTCTATTCCATTTTTATCTGATTTTCCATCATTTGGTTCGTCCTCTAAAACAGCTTTATTAGTTAAACCAAGAGCAGGAACTGAAGCTCCTTCAGCCATGGTATCAGAATTAAATTCACTAACATCGTTTGTTATTCTTTCTAAATAATTTTTGAATGTTAATGGAGCTATAAAAATGCGTACAACTTTTTCTTCAGCCCCAGAAACAATCATATAAGGTTTAAGTATAGCTAGACAAGACATGTCATAGCCATGTATCTGTGGTCTTCCAATTTCATGCCAAGATTCTTCTCCATTTTCAAGTGGCCATGGAGCATGAACTCTTGTTGTTTGATCAGAACTTGCTGTGAGTAAGAATCTGATAAGGAAAGGAAAAATATATATAAAAAGGTCGATTAATATACATATATAGATAATTTTTTTACTAAATAATTTTTTTTATTATTATAAATCTCTTACCGTCCTTTGGGGTCCCAGCAGAGATCAACTACACCAGCAAAGTGACCACTTGGTGCTGTTCTTGGTACCCAACTCTGACATTTTTCTTCATAGTTCCACATGTGAAATGATCCATGATAACCATGTGTCAAAATACTTTTTCCATTAGGTCCAAATTTGCATCCATAAAAACCTAAAGAGTTTCCTCCTACTTCTCCAACTCTCATAGTCTCAGACCAAATACCTGTACTACCACTAGGTTCCCAAATAATTGCTGACTTATCAAGGGAACAAGAAAGCAACTTCATAGGTTGTGTATGTTTACCATCAACTTCAATTGCCGGATGCCAATGAACTTCATAAATCCAAGCATCATGACCACATAATATACTCTCTAAAATTATTTCATATTCTCTGTTATGAATAAAAAAGTTATGCTTTTTAGGTTTAAGCTCTCCATCGTTGATTACTTCTGAATTCTTATTTTCACAAGGAGAGATTTTCCATAAACGTATAGTATTATCTTGAGAACCCGTGGCAATAAATAAATCGTTTGAATCCGTTAAAAAATAATCAATACATGTTACCCAATCTTCGTGTCCAATTAAAGTTTGTACTTTAACAAAGTCTCCAATTTTTCTGTAAATTAAAAAATAACTTATTAAACGCATGTTCCACAATATTAATACATTTAATATCTTTCTACTTACTTTTGATCTGAATCGTTTGTAGTATTACAAGAAGTCGAATATAACAAAATAGTAGAGTCTTCCATAGCTAATAACAATAATGGGTTTGGATTTTCTCCATGTTGACTTTTTAATAAAGCTAATCTAGCTTCTATAGGTAATTTTTTAGAGAAATTTAATATTTGTGTTGGCTCAATTTCCTGATCCCCCACTCTTAACCAAAATCTAAAGTCTCCATTGATCGAACCAGTACATATCAATAAATCAGATAAATTAGACGAGAAATAAATCGCATCACATATGGTTGTAGGCTCATTGATGCGCAAAATATTGGTTGGTTTGAAAGAACCTGTTGCTAAATCTATAGCATTCCAAATAATAGCAGTACCATCGGAAGAGGCAGAAATGAATTCTGTTTCTGGTTTTGAGGATGTAGGTTTAATCCATCGGATGATGTTTACTCTATCACTGTGCACATTAAGAGTATTCAGAACAGAACCAAATTTATTAGCTTCAGGACTATATATTGCTACGGCATTATTAGCAGCGTAACATATTAAATTGTTGCTACCCCAATCAGCTGTGTGAGGCAGTCGATTACAAGCACAACTAATATAACTTGTTTTCACCATTTTATTGAATAATACACATGTATATTTATTTTGTGTACACTTAACCTTAAACGCTAAACCGCATCAATGGAACTTCCGTAAACACGTACGGTTTGTTTGACAACGATTGTTTATGTTTATTACAACATCCTCATAATAAATTATGTACGCAATTACATCTATGTGTATTGCATCTCATTGTCTCATTGAGAAAAATATACGTATACACCGGTCAAAGTAAACTCTAATTCTTGCAATGTTTTTTTCCTTTTGTCGGCACGTAAAACCATGTGCACATACTACCACCACTGACACTTTATAATATAAATGCAGTCTTACCAATATTGCGCAGAGATTCGAAAATATTCAAATTTCTTGATTCGAACTTCTGGAAGTTATTGATCCTTTAACAATTATAATATATATGTATAAGGACGTTTTTTCCAAAAAGAATTTTGGACCAGTCATTCCAAAAAGAAATAGTTTTAGAAAAATTCGCGCCGTTCTTACTCCAATTCGAAGGTCGCTTTTTCACTGACGACATTTAAAAGTTCATCGAATAAAGATAAAAAATTAACGGCTTTTAAAATCTCGTAAAATATACGCTTCAAAACAAATTTTACACATAGAATATAGAAAATACAATTTAATAAAATATAAATATATATAATTTTATAGAAACTAATTTGCGAAGGATTGACAAGCATCGACGGCCTCTGTTGGTCACCAAATGGCGAAATCATTTGTATTTGGTGTGGAATTAGCGGCTTAGCAAAAATGATAATTTATTCTACAGTCACAGAAAGTTATGAGAGTATTTTTCAACCAGACGACAATAAAGATAACGATAAAAGGACTATAAACTCGAAAGAAAGTTTAGCTAGCAATGACTTCGTTGAGAAATTAAGAGGTTTGGAGGTAGTAAAGTGGATGCCAAGTGGTCAATTACTAGCAATATCGGGTGATAATGAGACGGTAATCAAACACGATTGATCGCGATCAAAAATATTTATACACAATTTAGATTTAGATTTATTTTGATTTATTTTTTATTTATATCTATTTATTTTCAGATCGTTCTTTTGAATTGTCTTACGTGGAATTCAATTTTGCAACTACGCTTAGATCCGGTTATCAAAGGTGGCAATTATTTAAGCAGAGTTTTCAAGGAATGCATTATCAAAGAATCAAAAGATTCAAATCGAATTACAGAAAAAATGCCGCCATCGACTACCGATAGACACATAAGTAAGTTTAATCTGACAACAATGTGTCAAAATTATCTTGATTAACGTCAAAGTTATTACGAAAATAAAGTTTCTTTTATTATAAATATACATGGGCAATTCTCTCACGAATTTTCACAATAGAACATTCTTTTTGATTAATATTTTTTTTTAAACACTTTTATGAACTATTTGAAAAATTCATAACTCCTCAAAAAACACATGTAATTAAAAATATATCGAAGCTTTGTTTAGTAAAATTCGAATAAAATTCATGCACGATTGCACGAGTAGCAAGTGAAAATTTCCAAAATATTAAGAAAAGACATTTTTTGGAATGACGATTTGTCAGAGAATGATACAATCCTTATTTATAAATGAATAAACACAATTGTACGTCTATAACAGTGGAAGAAATTGGCAGTCGACCTGTAAATATTCCCATTGTTAAAAATGAGACAAGAATCATCGGAGGAGATTTTTCAACAGTAAAAATTTATACAGTCGACATTATGGAGTTCAGTAGTTGTGGACAATATTTATGTATAAGGCATCGGATATATCCTGGTACTGTGTGGGTATGGGATGTCAGGACAAGCGGCGTTGATATCCTTATTTTACAGAATAATGTTTCAGGTAAAATAAATGTTGAAACGAAGTGGTGCATTATTTCCTGTTTTATTTATAATGAAATATTATATACATATTTATGATTTAAACTTATTATAGCGATTAAATGGGATCCCATAAGACCTCGGCTACTTGTTTTTACGGAAAGCTCTCGTATGTTCGAATGGAATCCAGATGAAATATCGTGTTTGAATACACCCCGAGGGATGACGGTACTCGATGCTCGATGGCATCCAACAAGTCCTATCGTCGCTCTTTGCGGCTACAGTCGTGCAGCAATTTATCATTTTCGCGATAGACCGTAATTTCTCTTTATATATTTTATTATAATTTACATTGTATTAATTATTTTTATAACACATATGCGAATCCAATTTTTCTACCCAGAATAATCGTGTACTTTATGTATAATAAATAAATGCGAGCGTTGTCCTATTACTATTTTATACATATATTTATTTTATTCTCCAGAGCATAATACATTATATTACGCGAAACCTGGTAGACGCTGAGTTCCCTTTTCCGGGTGTACCAGCTCTCACAATCCACGTCTATCCGATTAATAATATAACATAAATACCATAATCCAGCAAAAGGAAATAAATATTCGTTCGAATTATTGAACTCAATGATAAATCATATTTTTGCAAACATTAAAATATTTTGGTGTTTTCCCATTTTCTCTCTCTCTCTTTACATTATTGTAACATGTAAATCTTCGCTCACGAATTGCGCGATGTAGTAACAAGTCAAGTAACTGTTGAATTCGTTACTGCCAAAAATCAGTTTCAATCTTTCAGTCACATTTTGATAATGAGATCTCCAATTTTGACGTCATGCCATAGGTAAGTATGGCTTTATTCGAAAAAACTGACCAAGACAACCGTTTCGGACGTTGTTTTATCGTGAATTTCAACGCTCTTCCGGATAGGAGTTGCTATACACCATTTAATAAGTCAGTGTCAGACAACCTTCGTCTGACCAGTCCCTCCTACAGTCTTCGACCGAGCTGATGAAATCTTCCAGAGCCTGCACAGTTGAGGTCCCATCTGCGAATCTTCTCACCAATATCTGTCATTTTGTCAGGGTCGTATTCCGAATTGAACGAGATCAGATTATTACTTGACGTCATTGGTCACCTTTTGATTGTCGTGTTTGTTCTAAAAACAGACGATCTGAAGGAATCAGCGCCCCCCCCCCCCCCATCCAAACATTTATATCCCGACAATAAGGGTTGTTTGTGTCCTGTTATAGTTATTCCAGGATGATGATTCTTGTGGTGTCGCGTGAACACCAGGTGTTTGTTCAGACCTGCTTGAAAACGACTGATCGAACGATTGGACTTACGGGTGCTGCCGAGCTTTGCTGACGCGCGAAGCTTGGATCGAAGTACGCTGATGTAGATAAACAGCCGTTCATTGTTGCCTGACCTTCATATGCGAACCGAGGTTGTTGCAAGTCTGAGCACTGTTCGCAGCTGTTACAACGGACGCTGGGCCTAATGCTGCCTTCATTTGGAAGATAACGAGTGGAATACTTTTCGTTAGATTTCGCATTTCCGTTGGAGCAAAATAAGCTATCGCGTCGCTAAATTATAACTTCGCCCGAAAACATTTGACGAAAATCGGGCAAACGTTTATCGAAATATGTGAAAAATAAAATTTCGAAGAACTACATTTCTTTGTTTGGAAGGTTATCAACGAATAATATCGATTCTTTTCATTCGCAAATATCTGATTAATATTGCACTTGCTTTCGCAAATGATTCCGTAGATACTGCTTAATTTATCGAAATTTTTCGAAATTTTTAAGTCTTGCTGCTAACCCTATATGTTACTGGAGATGAGCAGATTCACATATTTATAATTTGATGTAAACACGATATTATCTATAACTTCAATGTCTTATTTGTATGCTAATGTCCGATTCCCTCTGTGACCTCTGCCGAAATTTAATATTGCTTAGTTGTTTCCTAAAGTATTTTACTTGAATCTTCTACTTATTTGAATGGAAAAAAACTGTATTATTTATTGTCGAAATATTATTACGATAATAAAAGAAATGAATTGAAGAATGGATAATTAAAATAACGGAAAAAATTGCGTATTTAAGAATTATTTAAAATTAAACGATATACTCGCGCTGCGGGCATGAGAACGAACCTTGAGTTATAGCACTTTTCTATAAAATTATATACACACCGGGCATACAAGCAGCTGTTCAGTAAAACACGATTCAGCAATTAAAGGTTATATTATTGTATATTTTGCTGAGATAATTCAAAACAGAACTGGTAGAAATGTCGTCCTCCTCGGCAGCTCACGCAGAAAAAGATCTTGATTTATCTAATGCAGGACGAGGTGTTTGGCTCGTCAAAGTTCCAAAATACATTGCCAGCAAGTGGGAAAAGGCACCCGGCAATATCGAGGTCGCTAAACTAAGGATAACCAAGTAAGATTTTAAGAAAAAAAGTGTTTTCACAGACCTCAACGTGGATTTAGTTCGATTTCAATTTTTGTTTTCTATCCATTTAATATTTATAAATCTATTGGTCAATTTTATACGTTTCATATGATAATGATTCTCATTTATAAATCTGTTTATAATTTTTCTATAATTTTAGGCACTTTAAACAGAAATCAGAAGTGACGTTAAAACTGTCAGAAGCCGTTTTAGCACTTAAAGAACCTGGAGAACAAGATATTCCAAAGCAACATAAATTAGACGTTACAACAGTCATTCACCAAACACTAGGAGTTTTCTCTCATGCACCAAGTTCGTATAAAACTCCAACGTTTAATAAACTGTATAATAATTTTCTTACTATTATCTCTTTGTTCATTAGCTAATAATTCAGAGAATACAACATCAGAAGCCGATAAATTATTTATGGAAGGCAAAATAGTTCAAAAATTAGAATGTCGACCTCATGGTATAAATTGTTTTTAATTCAAGTATCTTTATTAAAAAAAAATTCTAAATCGTGTTATAAATTTTTTAATTATTATAGCCGATAACACATACATGAAATTAAAACTTGAAAGTATAAAGAAAGCATCAATACCTCAAAGACAGGTGCAACAATTGCAGAGAGCAGTTCAAAATTTCAAACCTGTTTCTGATCATAAACATAATGTAAGCTTTTTTGTAATAACTCATTTGTGAATTACTTTATTATTTCTAATAATAAATATAAACATAATAAATAATTCAATTACTATTTTCTAATGTTATCTTCCAGATTGAATATGCCGAGAAAAAGAAAGCAGAGGGAAAGAAAATGCGAGATGACAAAGAAGTGGTTTTGGAAATGTTATTCGCAGCATTTGAAAAACATCAGTATTACAACATCAAAGACCTTGTAAAAATAACACGACAACCTGTGGTGAGTTTACTATCATTAAATTTAACGACGTATTGTCTGCAAAGAATTCGATTGGAATACTTATTTTAATTACAGGTGTATCTAAAAGAAATTCTTAACGAAGTGTGCAATTACAATTTGAAAAATCCACACAGAAACATGTGGGAATTGAAACCTGAATATAGACATTATAAGGATGAAAAACCTGCAGAAAGTTCAAAAAATAACGATTCCGATTAAATATACTAACAGTAATTTTGACTTACTTTCTACTTATTTGTTTATTTAGGTTTTTCTAATGAAAAAAACTGAGTCCAGTTTTATTAACGAGAATTATATTTCAATCTTTTATTTTATACTTACATATATATTCTTTGGACTATAGCAAACAAGAAATTAATAATTGTACAAAAATAACTTTGACTACATTATCTGCAGCAAATATATTGCTGATGTGATACAGATTTATATGATAAATAAAAGATATTTTTACTATATTGACATTGGGTTGATTTCTAGTCAGAAAATTGGTCAATACATTTCACAGATAAAACAGAGAGAAGTACTGTGCGTATTTTGAAGTTTAAAGTAGATTTAAAAAATGCATTAAATGCAATGTTAGGTTTGATTAGGTTTTTTTAGTTTCTTTTAGTATGGCTTGTTATTTGAAAATCAGACTTTTTCTAAAAATAGATTTTTAAATGCAACTGCAGTTTACACGATACAGTGTACACGATACAAGTTATTTCTTCAAGAAACATTTGAAAATGCCTGGAACATTAACATTGGATGACATCCACACAATACCTTCACCTGGACACTTTCATTAGCAGGTATAAATATAACTGATCCACGATTTAAAATTCTTGATACCGGAATTTCGGCTTTTCCATTTACAATTATCAAAATACTGGCTGTGTTTCTTGGTATTACGTTGTATGAAGGTCTTCCTGGCGGGATCTAAAAAAACATTATTTTAAAATAAGATTGGTGTAAATATTTTATAATAAATTCAAAGACAAAGAGGTGCAATAGAAGGCAGATTGCAATTGCAATGGGTAATTACAGTTATCTTAGCAACTGCAAAGTCTTGAATTGGTGGACGAAATACTTCAGTACATTCATCTTCTCTGGATGCTTGAAACCTTTTGGCAGATGCATGTTCACAAGTATAATTCAACATATCGACTAAACATTCAACATCTTTCAGTTTTGGAGTTAAACCAGCTCTGACAACATTGTCCGAACATGCCATACATTCCACACAATCTAGAAAAAAATTGCTTTAAAAAATGATAATATTTTTATTATAGGATAGAAGAAAATAAAATTTACTGACCACCATATAAGTATGCATGAGGTTCATTAGCTCCAAGGTATATTGCTTCTCCAGGTTGTAGTATGATATAATTGAATAAATAAATGCCAAAACAGCCAACATCCCCTGGATAATCAGAATGCAGCCTTTCAAAAAGATTAGCATTTAAACTATTTCTTGTTGCTTGATCTAAAAAAATTTTCAGAATTAAATCCAAGTTTTTCTCGAGTAAAATTAAAAAAAAATATATATATATAAAATACAAATCTATTACCAAGCTTAGATAATCTTTCAAGTAATTTTTTTAACAATTGTGCTACAACTTCGGATTCTTGAGTCATTAAATTTAAAAAACAAGATTTCAATGCAATTTGTAAACGCATATCATCACCAGAGCCAAGGTGAGCTATATTACGTTCACCTACAGCTTTTCGAAGTTCTGGAAGAGATACTAAATAATTCTTTATTTCAGATATTGGTCGAAAACCAACAAGTGCCTCAAAAGGTGTAAGAGCTATAGCTAATTCAGGTTTATGATTAGGATCTTTATAGATTTCTGGATGATTTTTGTGCAGTATTTCTGCTTGTTCCTACAACAGAACAAACAATATTTAAGTTTTAGTTCACTTAATTAAAATTTAACAAAATTTAATATATTTGTACCTTATTTGGATGAACTTGAATCGATAAAGCTTTTCTTACAGATAAAATCTTGAAAAGAAATGGCAGTGCTGTACCAAATATGTCCTTCTCAGTGTTTCCAAGGACATGGCTATTTTCTTGTATATACTTATCCAGTGGTATATCTTTATCTTTTAACACAGAAGGCCCATTAGGATGCGTTCCCATCCAAAGTTCGGCATACGGTACTCCTTCTTTTGGATAAAATCCTGGATTTGATGATTGCATTAAAGTAGCTACTGTGCTATCAATACCTTGTTTTCCCCACTCATAATTTTGAATAGAACACTTTAATTCCATTTTTTTAACTCAAAAGCTGCTGCTGCGAAAGCAATATGTTTGTTAATTTAATGGCGTACCAATAGAATTAGGTTCTTATATTTTTCTAAGATTATAATTTTATCTTTTATATGTAAGTAAATCAATTTACATTGGAATACATGATAAATAGCTATTTATACTTATTTATATTCTATAAAGCTTTAAAGCTCTGAAACTAAAAGTAATCAACAAAGTTAAGTGACCATATACATATTCACATGTATAATAGACACAAATATTCTCTATTTTTTTGCAAATAAAGGAGCTAACATTATTTCATTTGCTTTGCACAAAGTTACATTATTAATGTAAATTTAATATAGAGTACACCCCCAGTAATTACTAAGCAATTCGTAACATTATTTATGTTAGCAAATGATAATTCGTCGACGTTTAGTATAAGCTAGTAATACACATTAAAAAGCTCCGAATATTCGTATAAAATAATTGCCATATAAGCTTAATAAATTAACATAAACTTCGCGTACCAATACTTTGAGCTATTACAGTGATAAATGCTTAAATACACGTAATAACGTTACGCACAATATTTACAACTGTCGCGATTGCTTGTTGATTGAAAAAGTCGTTGAAGGATGGTCGCATAAAGTAGATACAATAATACGAATCGTGATTCGTGAATCTAACCCTGAGTTGAGAGTAGGACGAAGTCTAACCTAATCTGATGACTTGACTTATAACCAGCACATACTGCAGACGTTTTATTTTTAAAAATCTTATATATTATATATAAATAAATAGTCTCTTTAGCGTACCTTACGCATTTGCAATAGAATTTAGGTTAATACGTAATAATATACACAATTTACATAGATTCAAAAATTTTGGTAAATACTCGATTATTTACACGTTTATTTTGTTTTATGGTTCATCTATTTACAATGGAGTATTGCCAGAACTGATTAATAATAATAATAATAATAATACTGTTGAGAGTATTAAATTAGTACATTAAACTTAATGTTACAATGGGGAATCCGATCGTTTTCCTCGACATAGCCATATCTGGTGAAAAAATAGGAAGAGTTGTGATTGAACTGTTTAAAGACAAAGTGCCTAAAACAGCGGAAAATTTTCGTGCTTTATGTACTGGAGAAAAAGGAATTGGTAAAAACGGTAAACCTTTGCACTACAAGAGATCCTATTTTCACAAAATCATTCCATTGCTAATGGTACAAGGTGGAGATATTATTAATTTTAATGGTTCAAGCGGTGAAAGTATATATGGATCACATTTTGACGATGAAGATTTAAAAGTACCTCACAATGGCGAAGGCCTTTTAAGTATGGTAAACGAAGGAAAACCTAATACCAATAGTTCGCAATTCGTAATAACTTTAGGACCGTGTCCTCAATTAAACAACACTAATGTTGTTTTTGGAAAAGTTATCAAGGGTATGGGTGTCATTAGAGACTTTCATGAACTTCCCAAACAAAATGATATACCTTTGGAAAAAATAAGTATTTGTAATTGTGGAGAATTGACCAATTGCGATGATTGGGGAATGGAAGATCGAGATGATGAAGATGTATATACTCCTTACCCTGAAGACTGGAATTATTCGTCGCAGATAAAAGTGCTTACTTATGAGAAATTGATGGACATTATAAAAAAAATTAAAAATGTTGGCAATGCTTATTTTATAAAGAAAAAGTATATGACATCTGAAAAAAAATACAAAAAAGCTTTGAGGTATTATAATTGGATGATGAACATGGATGACATAAAAAAAAATACCGAAGATGCCGAGAAAGTAAAAAAAATGATGCTATTAAATTTAGCAGCGGTAAAATTAAATCAGAATAAGTACAAAGACTGTTTAAACTATTGCAATCAGGTTTTAGCAATGGACAAAAATAATGCTAAAGCACTTTTTCGAAGAGGCCAAGCTTACATAGCTCTTAATGAACAAGAAATAGGACTTGAAAATTTAAGAATGGCTTACGAGTGCCATCCAAATAATAAGGATATAAAAAAAGAAATTGAAAAAGTTAAAAAAGCCATGAAGTCATACTTAGTAATAGAAAAAGAACAGTGCAAAAGAATGTTTTCGAAATGATTATTTGAGATGCAGTATCGTAAACATTGTCAAAATCAATAAGGATAATGAATTTGAAATTCAATTGTTTATTTAGCTATCAAAAATTAACTTTATAATAGATTTTGTACAAAATACGATTTACATTTTTAAGATTAAAAAAGTTGAATATGTACCAAAGATTTTTTTTACTGATATCACATCTATTTTATTATTGTTATTGGTGCTTTTTGTAAATTAAAAATTGGATATGACAATAATCTTTATTTATTTATTACACATAATTATTTCGATTCTCTCCTAATATAAATTATAATATAAATTATATAATTTAAATTAAAAAGTAAAGTGTTAACGACATAGATATTCGTTATACTGGTACACCTGCTGTAATTCAGATATATTCACACTATTCGAATTTCACGACTAGCGCGATCGCGATCGCTGTTCCGGCCATTGTGATTTCTTTCACTTTCGGAGTTCGGCGAGGTATGTCACGATCCTGAGTTAATCTTAATTTTTTGAATGAAATCAATATTTTTCGGTTTTACATCAAATTTATTGATTTTATAAAGAATGAATTAACTAAAGAATCTATTTTTATTTATTTTACAGCCCAAAGTACACAAATACTGCCAAAATGGTTGCTCAAAAGAAACAGGTTAGTTTATAGGTTAAGATTGCACGTGGTTTTTGATCAATGAAAATTTACTATATATGAAGTCGAATCCAAATTAACTTTACTATCAGTACATTTTTTATAATAATGTACTAAGTACTTAGAAAAATGCACTTAACGTCATATTTAAATTTAGTATAATAAAATTAGTTGCAATTTACTAAAATGTGTTTTTAATATTGTAATTGTAGAAAAAGGCGATGGAGAGCATCAACTCCAGACTCGCTTTGGTGATGAAATCTGGAAAATACTTCCTGGGTTACAAACAGACCCTGAAGTCCCTCCGCCAAGGAAAAGCTAAGCTTGTCATCATCGCCAACAACACCCCTCCTCTTAGGTGAGAGACTGAGATGTAGCACTCCTTTAGTTTTTTTTAAATTCAATATTATAAAGAAAGGAGTTCTGCGGAGTAGTCTCCTACCACCGCTCGTAAGTGCGGTTGGTAAAACAGCACGAAATTTGATCCATAGGCTAATTTAATATTTTGGGATTGTTACAGGAAATCCGAAATCGAATATTACGCTATGTTGGCCAAGACTGGTGTCCACCACTACACTGGTAACAACATTGAACTTGGAACCGCTTGCGGTAAATACTTCAGGGTGTGCACATTGTCTATCACAGACCCGGGTAACTCCGATATTATCAAGTCTATGCCTACTGGTGATCAGGCATAAATTAAGTTATAAATTATTTTTTATAATTAAAAATAAATAAACAAAAGTAAAATTAATCAAAATTGTTGTTCAGTTTTATTATAAAATTCCTTTCTAAATTTTTGTTAACATCAATATTAAGAGTTACTAAGAAAGAACCGTTCTTTTTAGTTTCATAGTATTTATTTATGAAAAGAAAAAACTAGAATCATTATAAAAAAGTTTATTTTCATAGTTTTTCACCAAACTGTACTTTATTGAGTACACAATACAAATCTGCAACTAAATAACATCCTTATAGTAACAAATTTTTTATTATAAAACGCATCACCTTATTTTCAAACATTATATTGTAAAAATAGTCTTTATTCCATTAGTAGTTTTCAAAAAGTTTTTAAGCTAAATTGTCATGAAATAGATTTTTTCAAAACTTTGTACTGTTCCGAAGCAAATGCATACAAACATTTTAGTGAACTTTCTTTGCAACTTTTTCAGAAGTTCCCAAAATCTTACGTCTTTGAGCAAACATATGTAAATATAGCTGAGGGAACACTGAAAAGAAAACAAATCTATGCAATATATTTTCATTCTTACATTATTATATCAGTAAGATAAAAAATTGTACTTACATGGAATGTATAGGAGCATTATTATAATAAGACTGTAATGGTAGCTAAAGGTAAAGTTCCAAGCATTTGGAAGAACATAACTCCAAGCATTTTTATTTGCATATGCATATTGGGTAGCAGCATACAAGCAAAGAAGTTCACCAGTTATACCAATCGGATATAGTACAATAAACAATGTATACCTAAAAAATATTTTATTATTTTTTTATCATGGATGTCTTACTTTTATCAACGCTCATTTGGATTTTTAGTTACCTTAAGTAAACAAGGAAGTGGGGGACAATTTTGATAAGACTGCTAAAATAATAGCCGTATCGGATGATCTCAGTGATAGACCAGGCAATTAATGCTAAAGGTAAACCAGGCGATGCAGCAGCATAACTTTTGGGTGTTGCCAGTATCACGCCACACACTACTATAACTCGACTCAAAACTTGGAATGTAGTAATTACTGGATTCGATTTAACTAATCCAACAATAGCATGTACGATCTATATTATATGAAAGATTAACTATAAGATCAATCATATACAAAGTTGATAATTAATTTAGTATTAGGAACAATATAGTAATACCTCTAGAGCAGCAGCATTTTGGAAAATAATAACTGACAGTTCAACTATTTCCCATAAAGTATTTTTTTCTTCTTTCCCAAGATAAAAGTTCACTAATTTAAATAAAATATAACTCCATCTAAACGTGAAATTCGTATATGGTTAAAGAACGATTGATTTAATGCAATAATATTGAAATTGTCATCTCACCCTATGACTTGAAGAAAATTGTAGGCAATTAAATAAAATTTGGCAACAGCGCCAATTTCTTTGGATTTTATAGTTTTCTCACTGGCCATTGTATATCTGTTATTATTTTTCTAAAACGTTTATTTTATCGGCTGCTATCTGAAAAGTGTCCGCTTGTCTTCATTCGTGGCTACAGTCTAAAACCGACGAGTAACGGGTTACGCGCCCGATGACTTGCCGGATTACAAAGTTGAAGAAAATTCAAGAGTTCATTAACATGTTTCGTAACCGTCGGGAAAAAAATATTTGCCACTGCATCTATTTCCACAGGTGTATTATTTAGGTAATTCTAACCTCACTTTTTTCGTCGAATACATTATTGCGATCGTTTTTTGACAGATCGCTTCTTATGGACAGCTCGTGTATTTATGCTAAATCATCAAAACACGATAGCTCCGATTAATTTGAAAACAAAGCAAATAAATAATATTTTTTTTTCAATTACTGTTGTCAAGATGCTCGTTTGATTCCAGTAGTAACGTATATTTGGTTCTAATTATTTTCAAATTTTGGAACGGCCAAAGTGTGAAGTTCAAAGAAAAGTGTAAAACAATAATAAAAATGAACTTTTTACGATCGAGCTGCTATCGTAACCTCGCAAGAAAAACAAAACCAATCGGCAGTTTACAAAAGTTTTCGATTTGTTGTCGTAATCGTAATAAAGAATCGTTCTTAACTTATGGTGAAGATGTTGCAACTGCGAAAGAAAAAGGTTCTCCAATTGTAGCTCTAGAATCCACGATTATTACTCATGGTATGCCATATCCTGATAACTTAACTACAGCACTCGAAGTAGAAGATATTATACGACAAAAGGTAAAGTTTCTTAGCTATAAGTAAATAAAAAACATTTTATGGTTCAAAATTTATGTATTAAAGTAAAATTAAAAATAAATTTTTTTAGGGAGCAGTTCCTGCGACAATAGCAGTTTTAAATGGTAAAATAAAAGTTGGAGCATCGAAAAATGAAATTGAAAGCCTTGCTAAAAGTGAGGGTAAAAATGTTATTAAAGTATCTCGAAGAGACTTTTCATATGCTATATCGCAAGGTTTAAACGGTGGAACTACAGTCAGTGGTACAATGTTAGTGGCTAACAAAGCTGGAATTCCCATTATGGCCACTGGAGGTATTGGTGGAGTTCATCGACAAGTGGAATTGAGCATGGACATAAGTGCTGATTTGAAAGAGCTTGGGCACACTCCCGTAGCTGTTGTATGTTCAGGAGTTAAAGCTATTCTTGACATTCCTAAGACTCTAGAATATTTGGTAAGGATTAATGTATTATTTTTAATACATCAAGTATATTTCGCATGTCTGACCAGGTTCGGATGGATCTACTTATTCCCCTACCTAGTCATTAAATACTAATATATTTACTCAATAAAATATATAACTTAAATTATCTATTTAAACTGTTATAATGTACTGATAATTGTTGGAGAAACTAGTTATTATTGTGACAAAAACGAAATCTTGAACAGATGTAAATGTATAAAGCTGGAGTTTTAGAGAAAGATTCTTTCTCTTACTTTTTATTACTTTACGATAGTGGACGGCTCGGGCTCATGCCGGTGCGTGATGCAACACATCGTTCGCAAAAACAACACGCGGTGTGTTTACGAACAGTTTAAACATCTGCTGTACGCATGTACTTTAAGTATAAAAAGAATCATTGATTCTTATTTAGAAAATTCAGGCCAATGTATTTTCTACTTTACAATTTTCTTTATAGCCTTCAGTTCTTGCCTGATTATTTGAAAATGACAAATATTGTTTTATTTAATATACCCTATCTTCAATAATAATAATAGTCAGTTTTACATAACAAAGATACTTTATGAAAACTTAAACTAAAAATAAGAATTTCAAATGTTTGTAATTATTTATTCATAATTTAATTCTGTTGACGAGATCTATGGCTTCTCTAAATTTGATGACTTATAACAACATAAAGTAAAAATTTCTCTAACTGCTAGATTCAAAAGGAACCAATGGATGGATTGAGCTCCAGACTCAACAGTAGTAATACTATTTGATAGATTTTTAAATGGAATGATCAGAAGAAATTTGACATTACAAAATATATAACATTTTTTTAATAATTATATATCATAATAATATATAAAATAAATAATAAGTCATTCTAAAGGTGTTTTCTGAACGCTCGTTCAGCCTCGATATATAAGTAAAATCATTAAAAGAATAGAGTAAAATAAAAATACGTTTACTTATCTGTACTTATTTATACTTGCAGGAAAGAGAAGGAGTACCAGTAGCGACAATAGGGCCAACAGACACTTTTCCAGCATTCTACAGTCGACAAACTTGGGACGGTCTTCGATCCCCCTTGAGGCTACCGGATGTCGAGTCTGCCAGCCGACTGATCTCTGCGCAAACGAAACTAGCTCTTGGTACAGGAATTCTTCTAGCCGTTCCCATACCCGAGCCCTATGCTCTCGATCCTCAAGAGATCGAGGCAGCTATAAAGCAAGCTCTGCTAGCGGCTGCGGGCAAAAATATTAGTGGCAAGAGCGTTACTCCTTTTCTCCTCGGGGAGCTTTCCAGACTCACCGCCGGTCGCTCACTCCAATCTAGTATGTTTATATATATATACACTTTTATTCTTTTATTTCTATGACTATATTCCTGGCTATTTGTTAGCCAATTTCCTCTATTCAAGGGGTCAAGCCTTGCCATTTTTGTATTCTAAAGTAATTCGCACAGCAGTACCTCCGCATTGCAAGTATTTGCTTTCGTATTTTTAATCTAACTTTTTAACGAAGAAAGGACACTTTTCGAAGTCCTTTTTGGCGGATTAATTTAATCAGGAATAATCGCAGAAAAATCGCCACTGTACTTTTTCCACTATTTTGAAGCATGCTTTTTTAATGTTTGTACATAGAAATTCGGAATCTACTCAAAACTTGTTTGAACTTAATAATAAATGTTATTTTCGGACTCTGGACATGTTTTAAATGAAACAAAATGACGGTCGATAAAAATGTCTAAT
Organism: Apocrypta bakeri; assembly: GCA_018906985.1. Lineage (NCBI taxonomy): Eukaryota > Metazoa > Arthropoda > Insecta > Hymenoptera > Pteromalidae > Apocrypta > Apocrypta bakeri. The sequence continues at coordinate 110,893 of JACCIA010000012.1, read as the reverse complement.
GATCTAATATGTCTTATAATCAGGCAAAGAATATTCCCAAATTTTTTCGAGATAATTCTTAATATTTTATTTAAAAAAAGTGGTATCCTAATATTTGTAATCTAAAATAATCGATACAATGCTTCTATATTCTAAATAGATAATTTTTGTATTTTTGCATTGTTTAGTATATGTGATATACTGTACTGTAGTGTACGGATAATATGAAAGTCCAGAAGCGCTATACTATAATATAAGTATGTTAATTAATATATCTATAGAATATAATTAATATTAACATTTTAATTTAGAATACAAATATCATATAATACATATGTTATTAAAGTGTAAAAAGTTAGATTAAATGATCTTTTTCTTGTAAGCAATAAATCATTGTGATTTATTATCAACATTTAACTTAGACTTTGACCCCTTAAATCTTAGTTCACTTTCGTGCATTCGACTTTTTTTATTATCATTGATAAATCATCATTGTCCGATAACCAGGGCGTCTTTATTCTTTTTTAGTAACTCTTTTTCTTTGCAGACAAGGCTCTCATTAAAAATAATGCTGGAATTGCGGCTGAAATAGCGTTATATCTCGCAGGTTTACGAGGTAACGTTTATACACCGGTAAACTACAGCCATCGGGAAACTCCGGTTAAAAAAAAGAAGAATCCTGTATGTTGTTAAGATTATTTATACGGCTGTACTGCAATACAACTACTCTATTATTATATAACATATCTGTATATATATATATATATATATATATATATATATATATATATATATATATATGTATAGTAAATATCTGTATATAAGAACAAATGAATTGAAGTAATTTCATTAAAGTTTATAACTTTTATTACAATACAGATCTACAAAGAAGAGTTGAATAAATAAAAGAGCATATAATTTGTTAGTTAAACTTAAAAAGAACCAATAACTTATCATTTTATTTGCTTAATCGTCATTATCGTTATTATTTCTAAGCCGTAATCTCTTATGAATATACCTCAAAAAATGTAAAAAAAGTTTATCTTCTGTTCTTTTGTACAACTCAATGAATTGTCTAATGCACGTATATATATGTGTGTGTAGTTATAAAGTAATTTTAACGCTTGTATTAAAAAAAGTATTTTTTTTTAATCTATGAAGGTGGTGGTTGGTGGAGCGACTTTTGATACTGTTCTGCGAGTGAAGGATCTGGAAATCAAAGTGAGTTAATAATACAACTAGAATTAGCTATACATATAACTATAAATAACCGATATTTTTTTCTTTTGTATATATATATTTGTATTTTTTGTTTTTCATAGTTTCTTATTCATCTTCGTCATCTTTCTCATTTTGCTTTTTTTTAACAGTATTTACATATAATTAGAACGACATACAATTAGTCAATTATATACAGTTAATTGAGGTGTGTCGAGTATCGAGTTATAACACGGACCGTTTTCGATGGTACAATACGTACAATACGTATAATACGTACATTACAGGCATATAGAATGACATACATACGTAAATGAAGGTAGCGACAGACTTTTCTTTTTGCATTCCCTCTTTCGATTTTTCCAAGTTCTATTTGTACAACTTGTACACGTGGAGACGAGGACAATAGGATAATATCAGAGGCATATTTCTCTCTGTCTCAATTTTGCATATAATTTAACATCGTAGAATAATAATTCACTGCATGGCAGAGAGCTCATTAAAAGCTCATCGATTTTCAATCCTCGCTCTTTTTTTCCAATTTTTTGTTTACATCATACATTCGCAATCTATGAATATTCTATAGTGTTTTATGTAAACGCGATATGGAGATAAGTGATTTCTAAGTGACCTATGCCTACATAGAAAACTACCGTCGACCATTTCAAGGATTGACGAAAATTTGGAGCTTTTCTATTTCAGGAAGAGATTTTTTCTTATTTTATCTCTTATTTCGCTTTTTTATTATAATTATCATTATTTGTTGTTGTTGTTGTTTTTTTACAATATAGGTAAATACTTTCTAAGTGACGGAGTCAATATTGAAAAATATCGATGAATATAATTTTGGAAAATTCTCACATACAGTTACGATTCGATGGAATGCCAAGAGAAACGGTTCACCACAAGCTCTCACGTATTGTTTTCAATGAAACGACAACAGAGAAAGAGTTAACAATAAATTTCTCTCGTTTTACACATAGTTGGGGAGTTGCAGTATTTGTTTTTTTCCGTTCTCTCATTTCCGCGATCGATTTAATTTAATATCGCACTGGAAAAAAGTTTGTTATATTTAAGAAAATGTATTAATTAAAAAATGTTTATTTTCGAAGAACTGAAAGCTTACTCATTTTAAAAATTTGTGTTTTTATAAATCAATGTTTTAATAAATAAATAGCAAACTTTTTTTCAGCGCACTTGTGTGTTGTTCTCTTTTATAATATACGTCTTGCATAATAATATATAGTTATTATTATGTAATGTTATGTATATATATATATATATATTTATATATGTGTATATAAGCTATGTGGGTAATTAAGCAGGCACTATTTGAAGCTCCCTCCTTTCTACTCGCTCGCCTTCATTCATTCGTTCAAATTCGTTCATATATTTTTCACTTTTTTCTCTGTAAATTATTCTTTTACACCCCGTGCTGTCTACTTATTCCTCCATAAGTCAAATCTTTGTCTCCGAGGCAAAGACTCGGCTCAAGTCATCGATTTTTTTCATTTTCCTTTCTACCTCCTTTCCCTTGCTTCTATCGCTGATTCCTACCCTTATCGATACTTTTTCAATAATTCCGCTCAAATTAGTCATTTTCTATACTTATATGGGTGCATAATAAATGATGTGAGTGATTCGAGCGAGATTCATTTTTTTTTATTTTGTAGAAGTTCGTAGTGGCAATTCGTTCTTTGTTATTTTGTTTGGTATACAATGACGAAGCATATCAAATATAAGCTAAGGTGTGTAACGCTATGTTTGTTCCCATTTACCATTCGCGAGTCGCCAGTTTTGGAGACGGATTTTATGTATACACTATAAAAAAATGCAATGACTTGAGCTGAGTTCATTTTTGGCTCGATGTACACATAGGAATACAACGTATATTTGCGTAATATAGAGTATCGTTTAGGTTTTTTTTTGCAAGTTATCTAGTACAGTTTTTTGTTCGAGACAAGCTGTAGCTTTTTAAATGAGCTGCGACTAAGTTATATATTACCGATGATACTGAAAATTGTATTACAGCTGTGTATGCAATGCTCGAGCGAGTCGTTTTTAAAGACACGAAATATTTCACGCCAATCTTCGTTGGTAAAATAAAAAATTTGTGGTATAAGTGAACCATCTAATTCACGATACTCCGACTCTATATTCGTCGATTAATGTTATTCGAAAATTCATTTTCCGACATTTCTTACAATTACGTACACAATGCCAGCGATGATTTGTTTTATATATAAAAAGATGTACACAGTAATATGAGAGACGGAAAGATATAAGAAAATAAGAAAACCGGAGTACTTTCTAGTGGGCATATATATTACATATTTTTTTTATTTTCTTCAATTTTCTTATTTTTTGTTATAAATCTTGGTTGTAAACGAGGTCCAAATGACAGATCGAGTTTGTTTAATATTTTCATTTTTTTTTATTGTAATCTGAAAGACTTTTAAGTGCATCGATAGGCATGAGGTATATCCAAGGAAATTTTTTTTTTATTCTTTACGTCTTACTCGAGTCAAGACGATGATCCCTCATAAAAAGTATGTTGATGCGTGATCAAAATGCAGGATATTTTTACTCGTTTATAGGTATATTCGAGAGAATATACAGCAGTGCGCTCGTTTTCTTTCCGTCTTCACGTATATTTATACACAGAAAAAAAGTTTGCTACATTTAATAAATAAATTATCTTAAATAAAACAAACTTCTTTTCAACGTAGAAAATCATCGTTTTAATTGTATGAAAATCTCACTGGAAAAACGAATAAAAGCAAATAAATGAAAATTATCGAGGGGTTCATTGACGATCAAGATGCAACAATAAATTCATACGTGTTTCTGGATAGAGGAGTATATAGTAAATAAAGTATCTGGAGTAAAGTGTAAACCACTAGAGGCAACTAAAAAATTGCCATTCGGACGACTTTCTGTCGTATGCCTGATAATCCCCAATTGAGCTTCACGTCGAACTTGTAGAGCTTTTTCATCAAAGCCGTAAGGTTTTACGAAACCTGACACTCAACAGACAGATAATATAGCAATCAAAAGTTCAATATTGTGTGTGTGTGTGAGTGAATCCACAAAATACTGAAATGAACCAGTACCTAGAGAAATCGAAAAATGTTTGTGGTCGTTCTGAGGGTGTCATATAAGTAAAGGAAAGCCCTGCGCACATTCTTTTCAGCTTGTCATACGCTTTTGATGACTTATAACGCAAACATGCTTTCATACTGTTTTTAAGACTTGAGTTTACTCAGTTGGCCAAAGTCTACGGGCATGTAGTTAAAAGATATGTTAAAACATATTTGTTTTAATTACATTTTTTTCTAGCTATGTATTTTTTTGTAATTTTTGGATTTCCAAGTACTACAGTATTTCGTGGATTCGATCATATATTTACTTTTCTTTATCTTAATTTGAAAAAAGTTAAAATTGTCTTTTATCGGATTGTTATATGTGTTTTGTAATACAGTCAATGTTGAATTTTTAAATCGATTTTAATTTATATGCACAAGGCCATCCGTGTTAATATTAGCGCTTTCATTAAACATATTTCATTAAACATATTGAATTTGCATTTTTTAATTATAAAAAAGTTGTTAAAACATAGCATTACGATAAATAATAGAAGCTTAGTTGACGCAACTTTTTCACTTTTATTTTAGTTAACAATATTTTATTTATAGAAAAGCTTTTACTATATTTTGTTTTTATGTGCGCGATGATAAATTAGAATGCGAGTTGTTTCATAATTTTAAAATCGCGAAATGTAAGCCATGGAATATATATATTTTGTAACAATCGCTTATGCAACTGTTGATTTTACTAGATTCGTAGTTTAACGCAATGTTTTAAATGATCGAAGATCATTTTCATTGATCATTCGGTTAAAAAAAATGTTATTATTACAAGTAGACATTGATTCGAAACTTAGTAAAATTATTGCATATATTACTATAAACAAACTATTACTCCTCGGATTAAAATTTAAATAGCAATTTCTATAAAATAAATAATGCAATTGTCAATTATTGCATTCGTTGAGAATCTCAACAAGATTTTCGTTCGAGTTCAATGACGATCTGCATTAGATTTACATTTTGAGCGGTTACGTTATTATTATTGAAACTATAAATAAGTAAATAAAAATAAATAAAACCATTTTTAAAGTATATAATGAGATGAGTGTCTGAAAGTTACGTTTTCGCATTTGGCTTGATGTTATTAATTTTTTGCAAAATAATAACTCATGTATCAAAATAATACATCTAATAACATTATATATATTTCTATAAAGTTGAGCAGCAGAATTTTTGTCAGTTACCCTTTGAATTTTAGACATTTTTACAGATTAGTGGAATGGATGTGTTTCTCATTTCTAAATTAATTTTTTTGATCTCGCATGTATACCCAGTGTCATAGGTCAAATTATCGTTTCCTCGTATATACTTATGTGTATAATTGTAAGAATATGGAACGGCGTATTGGATAATAGGCTAATGCAAAGCGTGTCCAACTGTCGTGCCTTCGTCGTTTTTTTTTTAATTTTTTTAAGAATCCATAATAATTTGAGATTTCTGTTAAGTTAAAAGCATTTCGCGTGTCATCAGCTTCGTTAGTCGTTGTTTTAAGAACGATAAATTGGTAACTATTTCGAATTATATTTTCTAGTTCTATTACAGCTCATGCTCGTTTATTATAGTATATTTTAACACGAATATTCATTATTCGATGCGTTAAGTGTATTTGATGTAATTCATTTTTTTTCGAAACCCCACTTTGTTACGTATTTTATCCCTCGTTCATTTACGCGATACCAATTTAATTATGTTATAAATACATAAAAAAAATAAATAACATAAGATGTATAAAGATTCACCTGGAATTGAACATTTTTCTATATAATATACATCTAGGCTCAACAAGTTTTTTTTCTAATTAATCTTCGATCGCACGTTTAATTAAAAAATGCAGTCGACGCAGTAAAAAAAGTTTAAGAATTTCGTCGCGCAACTCGTTGTTATAATCTTTTGTAAACAATTTATTATTTCAACGTTTCTTTCCGATTCTCTAAACAGCTGTTGATAAAATCTAGACGTTATTCAAATTTTCAAAAGTTCATATATTTATATGTATAGTTATAAATAAAAATAATATCAAGTTATATACGAACAACGTTAAATAATGAAACAATCAATAAATATATATAATTTATTCCTCGACTTATCAACCCGTGTAACATAGTACATACCTTTACATATAAGTCTAGATTAATTCATAATCTAACAAGTATACTTTCCATGTTTCCATTCGCAACAGAGCTTGAACTTGAACGAGCAACATTTAAAGTAACATATAAGCGATGTAATTAGTCGATCTATCCATCGAGTAGTTATGTCATAAGTCAAAACCCTGAACGTAAACTTGTGAGCAGTATGTGTCGTTGATGGATATAGCGTTTATCGTCGTTTGGATGCAAAACGCGAGAAGCAAACGCGATATTCGAAATTTGGCTATGTTCTCTCTCTCTCTATATATATATTTATATAGATATATATACATAATGAAAAAATAATCGCTTGTGAAAAAAAAATTTTTTGTTTAATAAATGTATCCAATTAGTCGAAATAACATACGCAATATTACTATAAAGTTAAAATTTGTGGTACCGTAAATATATCGCAACCTAACAACGCGTACTCGCTACAGCAGATACAATTAAATATACTGGATTTAAACTTTGTTTATTACAGAATAACTTTACCAGACTAATTCGACTAGATGCATTCTACTGAATAGTATGAGAAGTTATTATAATTGTAGAATAATTTTGTCACTTGCGGGATAATTCACGTAGTCGTCTCTTAGCCGATAACGCGAAAAGTTAATGAAAATATAATTTTGTACAAATATGAGTAATTTTCGAGGAAAAGTAACGTTTTTTCTCGATCGGAAATCTGTGTTTATCATTGAAATTCATTCATTTTGAATAAGACTGCGATGACATTTCTTTTCCCTAAAATAGTATCGTTTTTTCATCGTAAGAGCGAAATAAAAAAACTGTAAATCTATATACGTGGATATATGCACACGTGATATTCGTCAAATATCTCATTGACTTTTGAGTCTCAAGTTGTTTTGCAGCAGCAGTAGCAGCAGCAGAAGTAGTGGATTTACTCGTGCAGAGCAGCTGCAGCGGAACGTCCGCGTTCTCGTGGCGGCCGGCGCGCGCTCACATCGATCGACCATTCGTTTTTGCCCCCCTTTTAAGCTCTGCCTGTCTTTCTCTCTCTCTCTCTCTCTCTCTCTCTCTCGGTAAATCTATTTTATCCTATTTCCTAGCCCGCGCGCCGGTTGCTTGCATCATATCCATACACACAGCCACACCTACACAAACATACATGTATAGGGGAGAAAGAGCGAGTGGTCGAGATGTCGGGGTCTGTGGTGACAAGAGAAGCTCGTTCAAGGGCCTCTTTAGCCTCTTTAAAAGCTCATTGTCTTTGGCCTGAAGTTCTAGTGTATATGTGTGTCTTGGTTTATACACGTCTATTCATACATGTACAACGTACATAGCTGTTCTTCGCGTATACTACCCGCTGGATAGATAGATCCTTATAGCGTAGCTATAGCGACGAGGGTCTAAACTTGAACTTTGGAGGTAGTTTTTGATTTTATTTCCCTCTCCCTTCGTACGATTCATCTTAATTTTTCCTCATCGTGATACGAAATCCGGTTACGAATTCAAGAGCTGTTATAAATAGACATATAATAAGCGTGTAACGTAGACGCGACGATGACATTTAACATCCCTTGCATCTACCCCTGACACGAATTATGCTCGTCGTTGATCAATCGAAACAAAGTTGTATAGCCTCCGGTCTATCTCATGTATTAACACTCGCACTCACATACACATACGACTACATGTACATGTAGTTCGAAGGGAGCAATAAGACATAGTCCACAAGATTAGAGTGAGAAAGAGAGTTACTGGTCAGGCGTTATAGGATGAGAGTAGGGTGCGGTGGTGACGAGAGGGACAGAGAGGGACAGAGAGAGAGAGAGAGAGAGAGAGCAGTGGTGGTGGCGTTTCGACTATAGCATAAATCAATACGAGAGACTACTCGCTTTCGCTTGGGCTAAAACTTATACTGCAGCAGCAAGATAATATCAATATCGATTGATGCTAGACTCTGCCGACGGAGAAATATATATATACATATACACACACAGTCAGAACGCACACGTTCACTTTGAGCACGTGCTCCATTTCTCTCTTTCTTCGACGACACACCTACGCTTGCAAGTGTGAGTGCATTCGTTATGTACTAGTATAACGGACCCAGACGTCGACTGGTTATTTCTCTGCCACAAGCTCGCGCTTTAGCTTTGAGCTTTTGTGTATATAGTTCGTGCACACACGTGTGTACCGGGTGTCGCACAATCTGAACAAAAAGTGTTGTTATATTTTCAGAAAAATGTATTTATGAAAAAATTGTGTTTTGAAAGAAGATAACGTTTGCGTCACTCACAAACTTTTTTTTTTGAAGCAAGACAAATTTTTAAAATCTCGTTTCATAATCGAAGTAAATGTTTTCTTAAATGTAGCAAACTTTTTCAATGTAGAAAAGACTATTCTTTTAATTGTTTCTTTCTTTCTTTCTAACGAGGCAAGCTAATCCATAGAGAAAAATTAGAGCTTAAACCAATGGTTAAAATTCGCATCCCGATGCATTGAAATATTATAAAAATTGTAAGATTAATCGAAATTAATTATTTTATAAATACGAATTGATTCTGCATTAAATTCGGATTTCAATGGAGTTTCAATCATAGAAATCGGATTATATTTACTTGTACTCAAACAATTGGTAGATTATTATTACAGCGTTAAGCATAATTGCATTTTTAAAAATAGTCTTAATAGTTTTCACTATTCAAATTTTGATGTTCTTAAAATACTAACCGTAATAAGTCAATTGTCATAAAAAATGCAATGTAATAGTAATAATAGTATGCAAAGAATTTTTTAATCCGAAGGCCGTACAGAAATGGCTGCAGTCAAGTGGTTAAAAAATAATTTATACAATTTTATATATGACATCTACTTAGTTTTATAATCAACTGAATTGTAACAGCAATCAAATTTGAAACTTGAAAATATTTGCATAATTTGACACTATTCCAGAATCAAATTTTCACGTAACATAAGAGGATGTGGAAAAGCGTGAGCTTTTTTCCTTATTAGAAGTAATACAATTTTAAGAGACGCCTACAATTTTCCGTTATGTTCCTAAGTAAAATTTTTCATTTTTGATTTTCTTATACCACATAGATAGTGGGACACCCGGTGTATACGTATATACGTGGACCATCTTTGGGCGAACGATCATCGACTTGGCTTCTTTCTTCAAGCATCTATATAGTTAGTCAGACACGGTATACGAAAGTCGGTGGCAGTTTCATGCGTACATATATCGGAAATACGAGCAACTAACTCAGGACTGAACAGTAGCTACATAAAGTTTATTAAAAAAACTCTGTATCGATAGGATTAAGTAGCAAGAAAATAAGAAAAATTGTCGCAAATAATTCTCATGGAGGCTTTGTTTGTCACAGCCGAATAGTTTATTTGTCGAAAAGTTTCATAATCGACTCTGGAATAAATCACTCCTAACTTTTTGAGTTATGATATAGAAAGTGATATTATATCATTGTTGTTTTTCACGATTGCGACGTTCAATGAGTTAAGTCGTTAGAAAAGTGTTTTTTTTTATCATTTCAGTGAAGATGACAAATGCAAATCAATATAAAAATTCAACTTCAAAGAGAAATATATAAGTCTTTCGGGATGAGGGTCGTCGACGCGGCGAAGTATAGCAGTATATCAAACGGTAAATCGTAAAATCCGTCCGGCTCTACAGCCGCAATCATTGCAATCCATATAATGAATATTTATCAGAGTTACGGGTAACAAGCGGCGATAAAACTTCAACTCTATTGGCTATGCGATCTGTGACCGTTTGAAGCCTTGTATTTTACTGGACTCCGACCTGAATAGAAAGAACAAAAAAATCATAATTACGAGCTTCCGTATAACATCTTCGAAAGGGTTATTTTCGTTCACTCTATCTAAGAAGTATTTTATTATAGGTTTCCGGTGTCAACTGATAAAACAAAAAAAAAAAAATGTAACGAATTTAAGAGAAAAATATACACGCGTTGATTTGCTGTTTGAGCTTGCGACGATGTACGATTGCGAGCTTATATATACTTCCGAAAGGGTATTTTGATTAACTCCTTCTAAGACGTTTGTGTGAACACGCGCATATAAAATAGGTAACTGCACGTGCGGGAGAAATTCCTGTGGAAATTCCACTTTGATATTTCCGTCTACTCTCAGCGGGGGATATTATATAGAAAGGGGACTACATAAAGTGTGGATATGCGATGATTGCGTGTAGAGCTTCTGCTGCTGCAGCCTGTGCGACTACTCGGAATAGTAAAAGATTCTTGCGACTAGATTAAAATAATGTTTCATAGCGAATTTATAACTCCTAAGCGCAAATATTCCTCTTATATGGAAAGGAAATTTTATTATTCAAAACATCGCGAGATTCGTTATCCTGCATAAATATTTGAAATTCGCGGCTAAGCCGAGCTTTCGTTTTTTCAAGCGGAAATTAATCGGATATATTCATATGTGCCTGTATGTGTGTAAATGTTGTATAGATGTGAGTATAAAAAACACAAAATTTCGAATAAAAATTTCCACGTGTAGCCACATTCCGTATAGATTTCTCGCGCGCAAAAAAAATCTGCTGATCTTGACCTAAATTGACCGCTTGTAAAGGTCGGACGCGCTGTGTTTGCGATCGGTGCACGTGTGTGGAGAATGAGTATGAGGTAACGTTCATTTATTATCCAAGCGACGAAACTGAAAAATATTACTATCTCTAGAGGAATCGATTATTTGAAGACAAAAACATTTTTAATACCAACGCATATTGATAAACGCATTAAAATTGAGTATTGCGCCCACGTGTAACAAACTAAATGTTTTCGCTGCATTATTCACAAAAGTACATAAAATCCACGATGTACAACATTTCTCTAAAGATTTGTCCTTAAGATAGCGACAATAGAAGCAATACCGGCAGAGGAATTTCCATTGTAATATCTCGAATTGCAGGTCCACGTTTTCATTTTATGAGAAGCTGTTCTGCACGTGTGTCCGTATGACGTGTACTTATGTGCTAGAGTGCCTCGTTCTCTCACCCTTTTTACACTGGAAAAAAGTTTTATGCATTTAAGAAAATTTATTTAGCAATAAATTTGGTGTTTAATTCAAGTAAATGTTTTTTTTTTCAATCAAAATATAAATATTTTAATACATAAATTTTCTTGTATACAGTAAACTTTGTTTCTAGCGCACTGTGTGCTTGAATCAAAGTTAAACGATTCAATAGAATGTTTATAAATATGGTATAAATAATTTGATTACAACTTATATACAAACATAATTGTGCACTAATATATTCAATCAAATTTGTATTATATATAGTATCTAGTAAGTAATGTTTTACCAAAAACAAATAAAGTAAATACTTTTTAAAATCAAAATATTGGTGTTTAATTCAAGTAAATAATTTATTCTTTTTTAAACGTAATCTTTTAAAATAATTTTTCTCAAATATAGCAAACTCTGTTTTAGTGCACGTAAAAATTGTTTTCAATGTTATACAGAATCATGTTTGTATATAAATTGTATTGAAACATTCTAATTGATTTTATTTGGGTAAAACGATCATCATTTTTGGACATTTTGTTTCAATTCACATGATCCTCCTCAAAAAAACAAAAAAAATATTGGCGTACGTTTGTGCGTGAAATATGAGCACGCCATTTCGTTAATAAACATATAGAGTTTATTGTATCGTATTTATGTGAGAAACTCGGTCTTCGTTCTCCCTTTTTCTTTGTAATTTGAATAATCAGGAAGAGCTAGGCTATTCCCAAGAACTGAGAGTAGCAGAAACTTTTCCTTATCGTTTTACTGTATGGTAGGTTATAACATTGGTCTCCTCTTATTCTTTTTTGCGGCACTTTCAATCCAAGCTAATCCCATTCTTGCGTTCTCTTTTTCCTCCCCTTCGCCTCTGTTTCTCTGTCTGTCTCTCTCTCTCTCTCACTCTCTCTTTCAGCCTTTGCTGTGCACAGAGTTCGTACTCTTGTGCAATCTCTCTGACGATATTTCATTTTCATTTTCACTTTCTCATAAAATTTTCTCATTCACTTTGCAAAGCTTATACAAAACAAGGACATTCATATGAGGGAGAGACGCATCTTGTTCTGCTCAAATATTCGAATGATGACGATTCCGCAGTCTTTAATTTGTTAGTTTTTTTTCGAAGTCGAGTTCACAGTATCTGAAAAAAGCGTCCGCTGAGAAAAAAATATCTAGGCGACTTTATTCTTCTTTTTTCTCTGTCGTTATTTACTTTTTTCTCTTTTTTATTCTCGTCTATATAGTCTCGCCGAAGTGAAAGCACAAGTACTCTGTATCCGTGATGCGCGCGGACCCCAAGTCTCTGCGCAGTTTATTCGAACCGGCGATGTAAAAAGGGAAAGATAACGGCAGATATTGGAAGATTGTAATCTCCCGTGTATATGTCTTCAATTTGTTCGTCTTGAAATGAAAGTTTTTTTTTACTACGTAATTTGCGTTTTCGCAGGAACATTTCATCGATTTTTTCCCGTCAAAGCGAATATACAATTTTAGACATTTCGCGTGTATAGAATTTTCGTCGACACCCTTCGGGCATTTATAACCGATCATAACTCAAGTATATATACGCATGAGCTTATAAAATATTTTTTCTTACGTAAAATTATATTATTTGGTCGTGTTAATCTTTTGTTTTATATGCGCGAGTGAGATTCCGTGGCCTTCTGCAATGCAGTTGTCAGTAATGACATTCAATGTTTTATCGATTGATTTCTTAGAATAAGGAGTGTACAGTTTATATTTCGCGAAAAATCCTTCAAAATTTTATTTCATGCTATTTAGTTTCGTAATATTTTATTTTTAGGTGGCTATTGCAGGCCTTGTTTTTTTTTTTAATTTTTTCTTTTTTACTCATCCAGTGTGGAAGGAAAATTTTAAGTTATACATATTTATTTAGTCAATTATTCTTTAAGATTCTACAAAAATTTATTCATCGTTTTAGCATATTTTTGTTGTTTTTTTAATGAATTTTTTTATTAATAACAGTTTTCCTACCAAGTGGAATATGAGTTTCTTACGTAGCGCGATAATGACGGAGTATATTTACAATCCTTTGTTTGATGCGAAAAATATGCTCTGCTTTATTTATTTATTTTTTTTAGATTCTAAAGGATCTAGGCGTGAAAAACACTCGTAGTTGAAGTCGAAGCTGCAGTGAGATATCGTTTTAGCGTATAAATTGTGATTTGATGAAGAAACGGACCGCGACTCATTGTTATTGATTTGATCTCTCTCTCTCTCTCTCTCTCTCTCTCTCTCTCTCTCTCTCTCCCGTGTATTCGTCCAATCGACATACGAACGAATTTCGACGTGAAGAATAGTTCTATCGATTTTGGCACGTCTCCAAATTAAATTCGGATTTTGAGCCATAATTTTGTGGCGTAATTGGTTCTTTCTGTCGGCATCACATACTTAACGTATGCTAATAACTAGCGAAGGAACAAAACCATAATTTTTTCTCTTATTAATTCTTCCTCGCAATGATTTGCTGTAACATAGATGTACTCGTATATATATACGAGTAGTAGTAGTAGACTTATACACGGCCTGCAGTATAAATTTCATTACCGAGTATATCTTATTATTTGCAACGTCCATTTTCGCGGAACGTAGAGCATCAACAGTGAAACTTTACTTAGTTCATAATGACGACGCGACAATGTTTTTTAGCGACTCTCGTGGTCTTTTATATAACGTATATGGCGTAGTAATATATATATATATATATATATATATATATATATATATTTATGTATATATATATGTATTTATGTATATATATTACATAAATATCTTACGAACAAAAGTGCGTGTGTATATATATAAGCCGTAAACGGCAACTGTTCGTTTTAGGAGCTGTTTTATAACCCAATAAGCTTTATCTAACCAAGTTAAAAATAACTCGGGCTCTCTGAGAGCGCTCGAAAAGTTGTACCTGCGCGAGATTATAAAATGAGCAAGATAGTCTATGCTGCGTTTTATACACACACACATGTTCATACATATATATATATATATATATATATATATATATACGTGTATGCGTGGGTGTATGTAATATGATGTAACTAGTGAATAGCAAAAATTTCCTAACTGCCTCTGGATCTATCTTAGATTACATCGTAATAGTTAAACGCACTTCGTACAAGTTCCTAATTAAATTAATAGAAGACCGCGTATATATATATATATACATATATATCATAATAATAATATTAAAGTAACATGTGCACCAGTCAGAGAGATACCGTGTCATGCGCGCAAGGATACACACACACACATACACACACACACACACACACACCCATATATATATATATATAAACGGTCGCGTTGATTCGTTAAATCTGAATCTTGTCGGATTCGATAAATAACCGACCATATAACCAGGCGAATCCCTTTTCAGCTTATCGATCCGCGAGCTCGGGCGAACACTCGAGACGTTCGAGTGTCACACTACAAGATCGCGTGCAATTCAAAGCGAAGGAGATGGTATAAGAAGCTTATGCGGGTATTTGTTCATCAATCTGTGCATAGAAGCAATTTTTTTTCTTAGCAATGGATAAGATAGTTTTTTCGGCGATGCAATAATATATATATATACATACATATACATACACACAAATTATATGTATATATATATATATATAGGCGCATGCGCTAAAAGTCGTACTGTAAGTACTATGTATATATATATTTTTTTTGGTAAAAAAAGTGTAGTGCTTGCTTGTTCGTCACTGACCGATACACTTGCCCTAATAATCGTTAAATGCATACATGACCATATGTTTATGTGTGTATTTGACGTTAGCGATGCGTACGTATATATATATATATATATATATATAATTATACAATCATATATTTATATTTTTTTTATAGTCTTTGGGAAACGCGCGCACCTTAGCTCAGCCGCTGGCGACAAATAAATTCTGACAGAACGTATGCGCGCGGTCGCCAATACCATGCGTTGAGCGGTTCTCTCAAAACCTATTATGTGGACGTTTGGGCAAACTGAGCCGGCAGTGTGTGTATTATATATTCGTTCGGTGGGTTATTCTTATCATGTACCTTCGGTTTCTGCAGTAGTATTTTGCAGCCTCTTCTTCTCCACTAACATAGTCTATATATATATAATCTTATGTATTATTAATATATATATATACATACATATATATATATATATATATATATATATATATATATATATATGCGTGTGTGTGTATGTGTGTATTATTGTTTATGTACGTTAATATATATATATTTTTTTATATATTCGCAAAGAAGAAAAAAAACGTACTGCACACGTTCACTGAGTGTTCACTGGTAGAGGGGAACAATACAGTCGTTCTACTCGACGTGGTCGTCGTCTACTTTGCACTCGAGTTATATGCGTTTGTGTGGGCGAGGGTGTATGTGTGAGTGTACAGAGCTGACGTTTGCACGCGCACGAGGAGAGTTCGCAATCTAGTGGCATGTAGAGAGCACTCTTTAAATAGAGTCCAGTGGCTCGGTAGTTGAGTGACTGCCCAGGGCACACTTGCACGCGTATACGAAGCGCAAATCGCGCGCGTAGTAACGCTCTGGTCAGTTGTAGGCGGCGACGGATTGTAGTCTCGAGGCGGCAGCGGCGGCAATGGCGGCGTCACTCGATGACCTGGGCCTGAAGCAGTTGCCGTCGTTCGAGCGCCAGAGCGTCCATAGTCAGGTTCGTCTCGATTGTTGTTGTTGCTGCTGTTGCGAGGTGGTACCGGATGAGGAACCAGTTTGGTTGGAGCCTTGAGTGGGATTGTTGCCGGTAGCTGTGAGGGATGCCGATGGAGGTGTCGTGGTAGAGTTACTGTTGGAGAACAGTAGTCGTCTATTGAATTCGCGCATCTCGTAATTGTTGTTGCCGTTACTTTTTTCGCGATTGGCGCTCGTCGCGTGATGCTGAGCTGGCGGTGTTGATTCTTCGAGAATGAGTGCGCAGTGACTGTTGGTGTCGCTGTCTGCACCACCGTCTTGGAGGTTGCTCGAGAGCAGTGGGTGTTTACTGTTCGTACAGTCGTCTGCTTGCACGAATAACGATGTCGAGCCTGAAACAAATGGGATAAATGCTTTATATTGCGATGCTTTTTAAAAATACTGACATCACAGTAGATGACGTCTGGGTACGATCAGACATGCGCGAATAAAGGCTCTTTTATTAAAATAGATTTGAATTTTGTATTACAGCTGAATCGTTTTATTATGTATGACTCAATTAAGCTGTAGTATGTAACAGTGGATTAAATTATCATAAAAGAATGAATAATTGTAAGTTACAATGTCTTCAATCGTTAATTGCAGTATTTTACGGTTTGCCCTGGAATCATAGTTTTGAGGCAAAAATAAGCATTTTTGTACAAAAAGGATATATTATTATTTTAAGTAATAAACATAGACTTTTATTACTCAAAAACATATTTTTCTTTCAATCCAATATAATGAATTTATATTTTTTTTAATTTTGTCTAATGTTTGCGTGGAAGACGTACATTCTATCATTACTATATATAACTTAAGATCGTTATATAGTACATCAGTACATTAGACATCAGTACAATATAGTACTTCAGTACATTAAAATTATATGCATCTATAGGTAAGGCTTGTTGGATACATTCTATAATAGAAAACATTTTTTTTTAATCAAATAAAATCCATTCTATTCGGTAATGATTTCAAAAAAATGATTCACTCTTGAAATACGATTCGTAACACGCTTTAAATGTCGCAACACGCTTTAAATCACGCTTTTTTTTAATCTCAAAATATTGAATAATAAATGTTTATAACGTATATGTTTTTCTATTGAATCCGATTTATGGTCGAGTGCGCGGAATCCCAAATTAGTCAATGCAACTACTAACCGTATTCTGCATTATAACCAAGATCCACATAATTTTTAAATTTCCATGGTTATTTTCAACCATGAGTTTTTATACACATGTATATATAAACTGAGAAAATTGTCGAATTAGAGTTTTCAGCAATCGCAAATGATTTCCCTTTTTTCACTGTTTTCTTAACGATGCAATGGAATTCTCTGCAGCAAAGAAAGTTTTTTTTCGCTTATTATTGAACTACGACAGCTTTGAAGATATAATCAAGGCTGATCAATCAAGGCGGTGGCTCGGTTTTCATATAATGAACGCGAAAATATCTCGTTAATCTATCATCGAGCCTTTCAGTAATTCTAAAGCTTAATGGATCTAGCCTGAATTAATAATTGATAAAATCGATTAATCTTCCAAAAAAGAAGTAGAAGAAAATTTGTCTATCTAGTTACCCTTGAAATGAGTAACATTTCGACAATTTATCAAAATCGTAATTGTAATTGATATGCATAGGCGTTTTATCATTCAAAATTAAATTTCACACCAAAGCTAGCTGCCTCGGAGATCAAAAGTGCATCGAGAAACGTTATATTGAAAAAATCATTTGAAGAAAATTAAAGTAAAAATTGTTAAAAAATATTAGTAATCATGAAATGACTTTACTAATTGAAGGCTGATTTATCTAGACATGTAATACCGGATACTTGGAGAAGTTAACAAGAGTGTGATCGCGTTATAAAAAAATGCTTAATTTTGTTCTAAAAGAAAACTCTTTTTTGAAGTAAGAAATAATTTGTTTTGATTAAAAAAATCTCGGTTTTTCTTATTGATACTATTCCTTTTGAAAAAATAGAAAAAATATTACAGTAGCCTCAAATGTATCACTTCTTGCAGAGTAAAGAAGAAGTGGAGAGAATCCATTTCCACGTTTTAAGTACAACATGATTGAATAGTATTGAATAGTATAAAAGACGAGAGGAATCGTGGAAGGACGCGCCTGATTGTTGCAGTTATTGCCTGTCTTTGTGTCGTTTCCGGATAAATGGATCCCACTCGGCTATTCCAATTCCATCATTTTTTAAATCTAGGATATTAATAGACAGACAGACGAATCTGATTGGCCTAGTGTCTAAGATGTATTATTATGATTTGACTGACCAAGACATCGAAGAAATAACGGAGAAAGAAGCCTTTGACGTGCTACAGTACAGTGTACTAGACGCTCGAGACGTGTGAAAAAAATCCAGACACAGGCTAGCTATTGCAAAAAGCGACATATCTGGCACGTGGCCATACGAGGGGAACTTATTGCTTTCATTGCTCGAATGGCTTCTTCTTCTTATTCCTCTTCTTCTACTTCTCTAATGCTCTGCAAGCCAAGCTCTGAAGAAGATCACGCCATAGCTATTTCAATGGTTCTTGACTTTTTCTTCTTGTATGAATTGATCTCGTTATTCTCTATTTCTATAACTGTCAGTTTTTTTATTATATCCTTCTCACTTTCTCTCTCTCTCTCTCTCTCGAGAGAGAGAGATGTTTGAAGACTACATACGTAGTCGCTTAAAATTTATAAGTAATCGGCTCATTATAAGTTCGGGTCAACAGCAAATAGGAGTATTTTTGGAGTTGTTGTGAACTTTAAGAGGCAACTTCCGATGTTTATGGAACGTTCATTATTTCTTTATCTTAAACTTTGGATTTTAAATATATTATTCTTGAAAATTAATAATTTTAATGGCCTTTTTCGACAGTACGGATTGTATAACTTTAACATTTAAATCGATATTATTTAATGAAGGTTTTTTTCCGAAAGTCATAAAATATATAAATTACTAGCCATTAATTTTATCGTGAATATTTTGTTATTATTTTTGGATCATTAATTATTTTAATGATCTGTTTTGACTGTATGGATTTTATGACTCTTTTTGGAAATATATAAATATAACTATACTCCAATAGAGTAATTCTACACTATCAAATATTAAATGTTATTATATATACTGTTACATCAGAAAAAATTTTAATGAAAGCAGTTCCTATCTTCCACCTTTATCTTTTATAGAATCTTAGAGTTCCGATGCAATTACTCGACAAGCTCAGGAGCACGGACTACAAGTAACTAGAGACTTTACGTTGTAACGAGTAGAGTAACGATTTTTTATGACATGGTCGTCAAATCTAACTTTAATGAATTTTTCTTGCATGTAGGATATAGCTTTCGCTAAGAATAACACGATTTAAAAGAAAATACGTTTCTTCTAAGGATTCGCTTTCGCTCGAATTAATTTCGCTGTTTAATCTTCTGGAATTGATTGCTGATAATCGATTCCTTTTAATCCAGATAAATTGCGAAGAAGAGCAAATTTTGATTTGGTTAATTTGGCACGTACAAAGTTACCAAAGCGTCGACGGAAAGCGGAAATAATCTATTATCGATTTTCTTTAGTAAATGAAGGAAAACATCATCCGGTACAGCGATTGATTTGTACGACTTAACATTTTTCTGCTGTCTTATTATGACCTTTGCCCTTATACAATTAGCGATACTTTTCCAATTCCTCTCGCCAGTTATGTATATAGGTCAGCTAAACTTCTTAAACTCTGCATTATTATTGTAACTATAAAAAGTTTATAAAACAAGTCATTGCATACAAGACTTCGTTTAAAAAGTAAACTTTAGAAGCAAAAGACATGTTTTCAGGAGGAAAAGTAAATGAATTTAAATAGCTTATCAAAAAACCTCTGTTTTTGTCGAAACAATTAAATATATCGGGTTTAAATATTATTATATATAGCAATCGTAACATGATTTTATCGCCTCTTAGCGGATATTAGGAAAACGTATAATAAAAATATAACGTATTAAGCAAACAATTCGTTCCGATTAAAAACTCTGTATTTATTATTAAATTTATTGCTATTGTCTAACAATGATTCAGTCAAAAGACGTTTTGCTTAAAAAATACAAATGAAAAATGAGTGTGCTTTTTTAATAAAAAAAATGTGATTCAATGCGATACAGATGGTCAGTAGGATAAATCTCCGTATCAGTATGTATAATGATACGAAATCAGATTAATCGTCCATGGGTAAACCACTCGACATTGCGCTACGAACAATGCACAATCAGATACCACGCCAGCCATCATAATCATCATCGTTATCGAATAAAACACGTCAGAATTTCAACGATGACTCGCAAAAGCCCGTGTATATATAATGTATATATATAAACCATGCAATCTAGCAAGGCGGCATTGAACCGCCCCATCCGTTAAACGTCATATGCTGTCTTGATCGCAGGTGTGTCATTAACACTGAACGAATGAGGTATTATCTACAGAGAGAGGGTAGATCGATAACTCACCGGTAGTAGCGTGGGCGGTGACGATGGGCAGAGTGGTCCTCCTTCCGATGTTGCCGTTGTTCATAGGTATTTCCATGAGCTGTTGCTGCTGTTGTTGTTGGAGTTGTTGTTGAGGTGGCGCCGCCGGTGGCTGTCCCGGGCAGAAGGATTGAATAAAGGGTACGGTCGGGGGTGGCGGCTCTCGCAGCAGCCGAATTTTCTGTATCATCTCGCGAATCTCGTAGCGCAAGATGCCGAGGAAACAAAGCTTCGTGAAGGCTATGACGCAGAAGCCGAGCACGAAGAGTAGGTCCGCCGTTTTCCTCAGCCAATGCATCAGTTGGACCTCGCAACCTTGAGTATAAGGTTCCTGACAGGCCTCCGTCGAGGTATCGGTTGCGTTGACGCTGCTGCTGTTATTGCTGCTAGCGTCGTCGTTGCTCAGTTCTGTTTTGCCGACGCTCAGAGCTTCTGTCGTGACTCCATTCGCCGCTAGGGCAGCCGCTGAACAGCAGCTTTGGGGCCAGTGAGAACCGAAGTCCAATGGGCCCGTTACACCGCAACAGGAAAATTCACGCTGCAACTGGTCCCACTGTTCGCTGAACCTCGTATCTTTACTGTACTCTACCTAAAACATACGCGAGTGCATAGCGAATTTATGTTAGATTGTCGTATTTATTGTCCACCGTACACCGAGAGAAGGACTTAATAAAATATTAATACATCTTTCATTATGGTCTACTTTACGATGTATGTTAATAACTACAATAATAATCATTAATGGACTGGATACACTGAAAATATCAATAACCAGTTGAAGCAAATTTTCACTTCTAAACTTATCCAACAAGTCAAAATAACATAATCAATATTAACTACACTTGAATGAAATATTAATATTTCCAACAATTCGGTGTACAGAATTAGTTATGTCTCTTGCATATATTATACCCACAGAATGATTTTACCATTTGCCGGTTAGTTTTATTAGAAGCCTACCGAAGAGTATGGAAAGTTAATGCAACTTTGCAATAAAAATTATATTATACAATGCAACGTAATCAAAAGTCATCATTTTGTCTACATCGAAGACGTACGCTATATAACATAGTAAAAAGTTCTATGATTTACCAAATGTATCAATCGCGTGTAGCTTGCAGCAAATATTAGCCTACTTCAGACATTAGTCTGAAACCTACGATTGTCGCTTCAATGTTCTCTAAATATTAATAAGAAAAAATTGTAAATGTATAATATTTATATTTTTTATCAAATTATATTTACGATTTATTATTCTTTTAATCTTGTCTGCTATGTTGTATGAAGGAGCATTGTAATTAACATTTAATGTATGCATCGCATATAGATGATGTATCCAAATTTGCATGCAAGCGGCAAAACTTCTGATCGATTAGTATATAAATGGACTTTTACATGTAAGCATTTAGAGTCGTTTAATGCTTAAAATAAGGTGCCAGATGCGAATCTTTTGCAATAATGAACTTTCGTTTATGACAGATTTTAAAGAAAATCGAGAAGAATCCATAACCACGAGAACTTTCCAGAATGTTTCAAACTAGTTTATTTTTATAATACTTTCATTACAATAATTAATATGTTACGTAATAAAAATTATTTACTATATTATACGATAAAATATACTATGCCAGGTAATAAAAGTAATTTTTTGAATTTCATTACTTAACATAGTAATACTGTGTTAAGTATATAACTTGTCTTTTATTACAATTCTAGTATGTTTCTCAACTACTATTTAACATTTATATTTCATCATAATCGTTTTTATCAAAAGCATCATCATTTTTATTATTCCATATCTCTTAAATTGTATTGTCCAATGAAAAGGTGTTAGAAACTGTTCTGCATATTTATAAATGTATACAGTGCTTTCTTGCACCTGTGAATAATGATTCTCGTCGGGGGAGTGATATCCATCGAAATCTTTATTCAATATATATTCGATCAATCATTCGCGTAACTATATGTACCGTTAAGTGCAGAACTATAAATATACCGGTGTAGCTAGAAATTTTCCAATGCTCTCTCGAAGCCTTTTACATCGAAACCACATTGATATCGTGTGTTCGGTCAAACTTTTTTAACGAGACAACTTTGCAAAAGGCAAAAAATACGTTCAATTTTCCGCGAACTGAAAACATTGTTTCTCCATAATAACTGAATAATTACTGAAATTACTTTTCTAACAAGTTTTCCAACCGTGCGTGTCTAAGGTTGTACAGTATAGTAGCAAAAATAGAGCGAGCTATATAATTTTTTATACATAGAAACAAAGTAGCGGTATGTATTTTTTTCCAAAGTGAAATGGAAATCAAGGAAATGACTTCTGCTATGCGTGTCAAGCTCAAACAGATCGCGAATTCGATAACAAAACGGTCGGCGAGAATAGATTTCTCGCGTGTGCGTACTGACAATCAAAGCAACTTAATTGTTTCGGAATAAGGCTTGCTCTACGGCAGTCAAATAACGCGATCAGTAGATTGGGTCACGACACGGTCAGACCGTATGTATTCTATTACTGTTTTATGGGAAAATAGAATGTCTTTTATCAATCTTCGTGCAATAGATCTCGGATTCAAATACGAAAAAATGCTCTATTTTTTTTCGTATGCATTGCCATAGTGATTGGAATTTAATTTATGAACTATATGAAATACTTTTAGTGCACTTCCAAATTTAATGCAGAACTTTGATACCGTATTACACTGTTAAATTGCGGTAAGAAAACCTACCTAATAAATTCCTATCGGAATAAATTAATTAACTTTAATCGCAGGAAAGTAATATCAGCACAGCTCTTATCTGACTCCCTCTTTCCATCAAAATAAAATCGATTCCAGTATACTTTTTTTATAGGTCTCGAGCTTTGGACTGCGGCGAATGAAGATAGAAGAGAGAGAGAGAGAGAGGGACGTTTGATAATTAGATAAAAGTCGTTAGTTCTGAATCACAAAGTCTAAAAGTTTTTTGTATGTCGTATAGGTATTATATCCGCGTAGAGTAAAAGTTTCCCCGACAAGTCGCGCTAATAATGAGAGTATTCTGAAATCCGTTTAAACTCATCTTACATTTCCATTTTCAGAAAACTTAAGCGTACCCCACAGACAGAGATTAAAAAGCCATTAACAATTATGATTATAAAGTTATAAAACATTGATTCATAAGTGTAAATGATAAATGTAGCTTTAATTTAATTGCACGATTCGAAGTCATGCAAAGTCATTGTGACAATCTTAACTGCGCGTCTATATTATTATGTATTATGATATTCCACAACCATTTCCCATAACAATTAACAATCTCAGGATGACTTATAAACGTTTTCATCCACGATGTATATAACCAAACAGACAATTACCCGGAAAATATGAATATACAAAGTTATGAGTACATTAGCAAATACACGAGATACTCGAAACAACTTGGTGCCTGGAATTAAAAAAATTATTCGAGAAGACACACAGAGCAGAATCGATTTCCGAGAAAAATGCGCTTTACTCTCATTTGTCAGTTTATTGACTCTTGGGTTTTATAGGTCAAAATGTAAAAAAAAAAAAAGTTTGCAATTAAAATTCAATAAGTAACACATTAACTCGCCAATCGCATGTGTATGTATATATATTTAACCATCAAGTGTATATTAAAACATTTTTAAATTAAAAAATTTGTCTGCTTTGGACAAGTGGAAAATAAGTTATCGTTGAAGATGTACAGTAAAAAAGTAAAAGATATATTTAAAAAGCAGATTTTTTTTTAAACAGAAGCATTGAGATTTTTTACATTTTGCAGTACTTGTTACTCAGAGATGTCGAAAAACTAGGAAAATAGAGTGGTCGTGTACCGTCGCAAAAAATATGTTTCCTCATCGGTTACCGAATTCTTTCCAGTATCTCGAAGATTCACTCGTACGTCAATTACCTGGAGCCTAAGTCTAAGGCTGGGTCTGAGATCGGCGCGCATCCTCTCAAATCTGAATACCCAGGCGACACCTATAACCGCGTCCCCAAATAGCAGAGCCAGTAGGAGTACCCAATAGGCGTTCAAAAGCTTGGCGCTGAGTCTCCTCGCGGCTATGCAACCGAGCAGCTGAACCAATCCTAGTTGCACGGCGAGAGCAAGGTAGGCGTAGAGAGTCGTTGGGTCGTATGCCCTTGGCACACCCGGTACGAGGTATCTCCTCGGATCACCGGAAAAGAGAAGCGTGCGGCTAACGGCTGCTGCGAAGCCGACCGCGCTGCCCAACAGTACAATGTTACAGGCGTAGATCCACAGCCGGTAGTATCGCATCGCGATGCTACCCGGCGCCGGACCACCTCGACCGCCGTTCGTTCCAGCTGGCGATTTGTTCCACCCGCCGCCGCTTCCTCCTCCTGCCCCACACGCCGACGCTGTAATTAGATCTGCATATTAAATTCAAATCTTCGAGCGCCAATGAATTATTATTAATCGCTGAAAAAATAACCATTTTAAGTATATAAGACATCTCTTCGAAATCTTTTCAAGCTAACGTCTCTTTCGATCTTTTTGTTAAAAAGTAATTTTATTAGCTATAAGCTTAAAAAGAAGTATAAATTCATGTTTAATACACTGTTGAAGTTAGAAATTTTCATTGCCATATTAATCAATGAGGGAATTATTTTTAAAATTATTTTACAGACAATCACTTTTCTCGAGTTAGTCAGTACTTTTAAACAATTCAGAATAAAAACTTAGTTTATACAAATAGCTTTTCAAAAAGAAATATTTCATTCAAAGGAAAAAAGTTCATGATTGTTGCATAGTGATCATACAATCATTTTATCGCTTGCAGGTTCATTTGTCTAGACGCGTCCTAACGAATATTAAAGGAAAGTTAATGGAAAAAAAATCTTTTTGTACAAAAATGCCGAGTAAATGTTTTTTTTTCAAAATAACTATCAAAACACTATTGAAAATGTATTAGAATATTGTTTTAATTCTGTTATGATATCTTAAAATGTTACTATGCAATATATAGAAAAATTTACCAAGAAAATAAATTTTGATTGAAAAATTCATTTAATCAAAAAGACATAGATTTTGCCTTAAAAATGATATTTCTTTCGGTATTGCATATTTATGCTGTTATTTTTATTTGAGTTAATGGAGCTTGTAAGCTAATTATTTCATTTTCGCTCTCAATATTGCAGGGCACTGACGATCAATTATTATATAATTGAATAATTAACTGATTCTGGTTTGGAGAGGTACTTGCAAACCGATGTGACTCGGTGAGAGAATTTTCTTTTTTCAAATGTAAATACGACTTATCGCGAATATTATTGTAGAATTAAATTAAATCGATTTTCTCCTCCAGCGAAGCGAACCACATCTGGGAGCTCCGATTTCTGAGTGGATTAAAAGATAGATCAAATGAATAATGTATAAAAATAGGAGAGATTTTTTTATTGTATCAATAACAGCTGCCGCAGTACGTATTTTATTGTCTTTACTGTATATATAGAAGTATATAGTTTCCCCAGTAAATAAAATGCTATGTATTAGGTTTTCTTGGCTGCACATTTCTCTCGGTACGAGCGTCGCAATAAAACTACCTTCTAATAAGTTACTCCCGAGAAAAGCTCTTTTTTAATACCTAACCACCTTTTTCACAACGAACAAACCAGTAAGAGAACGCTTACAAGAAAATAGCACTTATATAAAGAATCAAGCTACAGTCTAGCTCTTAAAGTTCAACAAAACTTTTACACTTTTCTGTAGAGGTTGTGTAAGTTATCGTTCGGTTACACGTTGTATACCTTCGGGATTGCGTCGTATACGAAGAAAAAAATCCTGGCAAAAACGTATTCCACAAGTGGAAACTATTGGAAAATTTATATTACATTCTGGTGTATACTGGCTTAAAAAAAGTTGGATCGATTCTCGCGTCTGATAACATATTGTAAGTTACCGTGCTGCAGCCAGAGGTAGTAATCGCGGCTACTGAGCTCATCACGTACAGTGTATAACTCGTCGGTACACGCGCGCTGAAAACTGGACTACAGCCAAGGATAATGTTTTAATGTATATGTAATTCCGAGAGATACATCCTGCTACGCTTATATATACGGGCCATTCTTGAACAGATTAATTGGTGAAAAAACTATTCTTTGCCACTCTATCTACTTTAATGAATTTATTTAGACTTTTTTCTGAAGTCGTTGAAAACTAACTTTTTATGTTGGCACCTTTACTTTTTTTTATACTTTATGTCTATTATTGATAACGTGTAGCTCCTTGGGGGAGTATTTTTTAAATGGACGAATACAACCTTGAAATCGAAGTAAGTGTTTGTCCAGATTACTGATAAAATATTTCTTAAGTGTTTTTGATGATATTTGTATATCTCTTTCTATCACTATAACACAAAATAACTTTGAGTACTTTGAGTACTTTGACGTCAAAACATCAAATTCAATACAATTTTGGTTTATTTTTAATTTTTTATATTAGCTAGAAATATAGATTCTCAAATCCTTAAAACTCTCTAAAATTGAAATAGCGATATTTGATTCAAAATTTGCGGTCAAAGTAGATAGTTTTGTAGTAAATAGACCTATATCTTGGTGAATTTGTGTATGCTGATTCGAATGATTAAACCTTGTTCTAATTTGATTTTAAAACTTAGATAACTTATACATTTACTGTGACGTATTTAAATAAGACATGGATAATGTTATATATGAAAAGTTCAGCACACTTTACAAAAAATTTCCTTCTACACTTTTGGCGATTATTAAAATTAGGCAGTAAATCGAAAAAATATTGAAAATGTCAATTTTCACTGTCTGTAACTTTGAAACGGCTTGTCGAGAAAGAGAATATTGTTGTCTGGATAATCTATCCGAGAATCATCTATATGTATACCATACCTGATCCACAAGTACTGCTACGGCCAATGACTGCAATGCTCTTGCGATCCGACTTGTCCCCTGTGCTACTGTTGCTGATGTTGTTGTTATTGTTGTTGTAGGTGTCGTAGCCACTGGTCACGCGATCTAGCTCGGCGTGTTCCTGAATATCGAGGAGGATTAGAAACGGCGGCTCGTTGCTATTATTGTTATCAGCTGTCTTCTGGCTATGCGTCAACTGCGGGGTGGCGGAACGTTGCAGCAGCATCACCGTCATACTATCAAGCCTCCCTTAGCTCGCGCTTCCTTCGGTGGTGTGTTTTTTCTCTCTCTTTCTCTCCCTTACACTATAGGCCTTGCTCTACGGCCCTCTTCTTCTTCTTCTTCGTTTTCTTTTTTCTCGAAAGTTTGATTTTCAGCGACCAATCGCTTCGAGACTTTCTTGATCGAGTTTTCGCTTCTAGCGATTTTCTCAGATTTTCGCTTCGATGCCTTCGATTGATGCTCTCTCTCTCTCTCTCTCTCTCTCTCTCTCTCTCTCTCTCCTGGCTGCACTTCCTTTTCTCTCGCGTCGACTTGTCTATTGCAGTGCGACCACTTTTTCGTCTTTTCCAGACGAGCGACTATCACCGCTTCTTTCAGCCCATACCCTGAAACATATAAGTTGTTTGTCGATTTAGTTTTTCTCTCTCTCTCTCTCTCTCTCTCTCTCTTTTGCTTCGAGTAATTGTTCAATTAGAGAGTTAGTATATCAAGAGCTGATGAGAAGAACCAAACCTTTCAAATTAAGTCAAGAAAAATAGACAGTTGAATAACACTGCAAGAGATGATACTTTTGAGGAAAAGGGAATGTCCTTTTGCCGAATAAAAATAAACTCGAATAATAAACATAGATTTTGTTTAACAAAATGGTTCTTTTAGGCTCGAAATTAGTATAAGTGGTAAGATCATTCTGTTCTTAAAATATAATACCCTTTAAGATTGTCTTCCTTTTATCAAATAATTATTATTTGCAATAAGTATTAAATAGAAAACAAAAAAATAATTTTTTCTATAAATTTAACATTTTTTTTTATTTTCCTCCGTTGTCAGCGTTTTCAAGCCTTTTTTAATTGGATGGTTTTCTGCCTCAGCCGTCGATATTGTCGAAATCATTTGCGAATATTGGAGATTGGCAATTTTCGTTTCGGTATTGCTCCTAGGTCTGCTCTAGTTTATAGCTTAAAACATTTAACTGCAGCCTCCTGTAGTATAAGCATCGGCGCACAACGTTGTATACTTTAGAGCTTTATACAGCATAATTGCGCATGAGCCAGATGTACAATTTAGTATGGAATAATAGTATGCAATAAACAACTGCAGATACTTCAAATATTTGCTTGTGAAATTGCTCGATTTTATTGCGAGTGTATCGCCATGTGGCACAGGCCCGTGGAAGTTTAGAACACAATATTTTCTCATTTCGTGTATAACGAGATATTTTACTGCGACGCTTAATGTAGTGGCCACATATTTTTATAAAATTTAAATTATTGGATTATTGCGAAGTAAAAGGGATTCGCTAATTTCACTTTCAATATTTCAGATATTCTCGAAGCCCATATATTATTGATATATAAGTTCATTAATTCCGGAAGTGGAATAATTAACGATATTTTATTCTACAACGAATATTGGAAAAGTATAAGCGATGCTGTTTTCGAAATGTTGAAGTAGCTTTTGACAAAAGAAGAGATTTACGATAAATATATATATATATATATATGTGTGTATACGTATAAGTGTGAATAAGCGTGGAATCGTGCCTATTTTTATTCCGAGAAAATCAACAAAACAACAGAATAAAAAAAAGATTTTTAAGTCAGCATCACGCTAGAGTTGAAAAATATTTACTTATTTTTGTTTTGTATGCGCACATAGACCAAAACTAGAAGGCTAGATTTAACAAAGTTTTATTCGCATGCAAAAATAATTTACTTAATTTTCTACAATTCAAAATTATTTTAAAGTCTTACGTTTATTCATCAAATTGATCAGTATTCTTGATAGTGAAATCATTGTCACTTCTGGATTCGTTAATTATTGATGTAATGTAATGAATATTTCATGACGTATTGTACGAGTTAGTCGTAATGTCTATAATAGAATCAAATAAAGGCCTGGAATTCACGATTTTAATAATTCAGGTAAATTCACTGCTGATATGCATCGTTCAAACATACAAACTAATAAAAATTAGTATAGTTTTATCATGAAACAGAGAGAAAAGGAAAAATATACTGATAACAGTGAATTTGTACTATTTAATAAAATATGTACTCTTGTAGGTAATATATTACATTACATTATGACATTCCTTTTTAACAATATATATAACGTACGAATAATTACGCAAAATCTTTAAAAAATGAATGTTTTTAAATACAAAATGTACAAAATGGCTATATGTTTGTATATTTTGATAAAAATTTGTTTACATTTTCGGTAAAGACAAATATTGATATCAGTTTTAAAAAATATTCAGAAGCCAATTAAAAGTGAAAATTGATATTACCTACCATTACCTAATAATTATTATGACGATATAAATAATAAAGGGGATTCATTGTGTTATCTTCTTTTAAAGAGTAACATAACATTTTGGCGCAATGGTTCTAAATATTTACTTTATTTTCAATCCAAAAAACACATATTGTACTTTGAATATAGTAACTACTCAAGGTACTGAATTATTATTCATTTAGTTTATTCTACGTTTAGTGAAAAGTTTCATTCCTGTCCACGATGAATATTCACTACATTTGTAGTTGCAGCGTTCTGAGGTCTACAAATAGTAAATTTTCATTACGTCAGATTTA
The DNA here is from genome assembly GCA_018906985.1 of Apocrypta bakeri. Classification (NCBI taxonomy): domain Eukaryota; kingdom Metazoa; phylum Arthropoda; class Insecta; order Hymenoptera; family Pteromalidae; genus Apocrypta; species Apocrypta bakeri. The sequence continues at coordinate 80,420 of JACCIA010000012.1, read as the reverse complement.
CAGAGTATATACGTTGTAAAGCGTGGAATAAATCGTAATATTCGATCAAAACCCGAGGTTATTTCTGGAACGCAATCTTTTCTCCGTAATAAAAAAATTATACACTTATACGCATGGCTGGAATAAATAAAAGCTATACATACATACATACATACATACTATATATCAAGCAAATAACTTCCCGAGGACTGTTGGTGATAAAATGCCTGCAGTTTCTTGAAAAATAAGAATAAGAGCGAAATGTTAGATATCGTGAATCCAGAACGTTAATAAAGCACATCATGAGCTTTTACGCTGCGGTAAAAGCGAAAACGAGAAAGACACGGAGCTATGAAAGTTCGTCCGTAACAAAGCCGGACTTAGGCCTTTTAGTACATTCATAAAACCGTGTGAAGGGGAAAAGAGCCTGTGGCTTTCACGTTCCCTGAAGAGACTCTTTTCTTCTATTTCTTCTTTCGTTCGTCATTCTCCCCTTACGTGCGAGTACTCGCCGTACATATTTTGGATTTCGTATATTTTTTATTTATTTTGTTTATACATTTTCATATATTCGCGTCTTTCTTTATTTTTATGCATTTGTTTGTGTAATTCGATTAAATGGTTTATCTTCAATTTGAAAGGTCTTGCTTTTCTATAAGTCCCTTCGATAACTAGTTTCAATAGAAAGTTGATAATTCACTCACCGTAGAATTCAAAGTCAACCGATGGATGGATTGAACTCAAACTTCGTAGTAATACTCTTTGATACACTCCTTTCAGTATGAATGTGGGAATTTTTAATTGAACGATTAGAAGAAATTTGACTTTCAAAGATGTGTAAATTTTTTTGAATAATTGGTTAACAACACAGTTTTTTATTTTTAATAATTGTTCTATACATTTAATTTGAAATCCCTTTATTCACGTTGAAAGGACTACAGCAAAGAGCTTAACTAGGAATTTTGAGCTCAATCCGGTCATCGGTTGACTTTGAATTCTACGGTGAGTAAATTTTAAACTTTCTATTGTAACTATGGTTATCGAAGGGACTCATAGAAGAGATTGACCTCTCGAATTGAAGGTAAAACTATCTTCTATATTATTAGAATAAGTGTAAATTATAATTACATTGTTACAAATATTTTAATTGTTGAATCTAGTAATTTACATTTCAAAGGTGTCTTTACCCCTTAATTCCACTAGATGACCTTTATCGGATAGTATATAAAAAGTTAACGAAAATCAAATCATTATGTTAGAAAATGCCTATTCTTATAGTTAAAACTGCAAAAGACATTCCCTTTGTTAATAAAAAGACGAGGTAATTATCAGAAAAGTAAAATAAACTCGAGATTACTAATACGGACAAAAATAATTAAAAATAATAAAACGATTTTGTACGAAATTTTTAATTTTGGAATAAAAGGCACATTTCATTTCGAGCCAATTATTCGTATTCATTTCTTTTCTTTCAAAGGCATCATTTACTTTATTAATTTTTTAGAAATCGTTATCGCGTGTATAAACTCAATTTAAAAAATAATAGCTCGCGAATTGTTGATCCATAATTTGAATCTGGCAAAATGGCCTCTCTCTACATTCAGTGACACCGAAACAGGTCACGTACTCGCGCGTCCCTCGTAAATTTGAAGATCCACTCTATGTTCTGCATATCTTCAGCCAGCGTATATTCTCGCACAGCAAAAGTCGTGTTAGATTCAAATGCATAATTCGCATAAAAGATATATAATCCAAATGCCCCGTTCTAAAACAATATATACTGTTGTTTCGAAAGTGCCATCTATCCTTTTGAATACGAAATTATAATTCCGTGAGAATATGAGAAATCACAACTAATAGAGTGAGAGAGATAGGAGTATCGTAGAAATGAAAAGAAAAACAAAGGAAATCGGCATTATAAATCTAAGATAAACAAAGCTCAGAAATGCAATTTCAACGCGTCTTAACAATTAACCAGCTCTTCGGGAAACGCCTGTTATCATTGCTTGTTACTTCAACTACATTCATAACGTTGCATGCGCTTCTCTCGGTTTCTCTCATTACATCGCCGGCTGGCTCTTTTATCTCATCGCTTATACAATCCAGGTTACGGCTATGACTACATTTATGTCGTTTGTAAGTTTGCCTTAAGAAATGATTCTCCTCTTTACTACTCTCCTTGAATTTTAACCATCCGTGCGAGGGACACGAGAGTACTTGAGTCGTATGCACGTTGCGAACGAAACGCGTGTGAGCTTGCAAGCAGTTGGAAAATTAATCGCTCGAGCGAGATGAGCGAGATGAGCGTTTGGTCGAGCTGAGAGTGAGAGCGGCAGACAGAGAGAATCTGAAGTACTGGCGCTATCTGCACTTATGGATGAATTTCGCTTTGAATTGTACTTATCGTCGGATTAAATTCATTATTATTACTGTACTCTGCGAGAGATCGCACAATTGCATTATTATGCGGGTATGGAAAGTTTGTCTGTTCGAGTTCATTTAGATTTTCCAAACTTCATTATATATTTGTTCGCTTGATTTTATAGTAATATACCAGAGCGAATGATAATTGAACAAATTTTTGCGAGAACACAAGGAGTGTATCCTCCCAATGCTAGAACAACGAGCCAGTACTGGTCTAACCTTGTTTCGATATCGGGATGGACCGGTGTAACGGTATGTGTATGTGTAACGGTTAAATACAGTACGCCAATACTGTCCCAATGCTGATACAGGACTCGCACAATACGAGCGTAATACTGGCACAGTATTCGTCTAATTCCTGATAGGGCTAATTTCTATAGTAAGTGCTTTTTGACGAAAATCATAAAAAAAAATTATTCCAGTTTTAGATATACAGACAAAAATTTTTTTTATTTTTCAGATGCGTACTTGAGTAACGTGTGCAACTAACATTTTGTTTCAACAAGTAACTCAAGTACACTCAAAAGAACCCTCTTGAAGCAAAATATTTACATAAAATGTAAAATGCCTTTTGCATAGAATTAGTAAAATTAAATTAAAAATTTTCATGTGATATACAGATATATACGAAAACTTGACGTAACAGTATTATAGAGAAATGAAGTATCATTTTTCATGATTTATTATGGAAACATTAATATTAATAACATAACAAAAATTTTAAATAAAACGATCATTATTAAATAAACAATTATCTGCTCAATTCATAATGAATATAGTTGCTAGGTCACTATTTTGCAAGAACAAATCAAGATTATTTTCTTTTAATTGCAAAGCACATTTATATCAGTGTACAATTAAAAACCTGCCACTTGAAAATAAATTTTCCAGACTTAACTCGCTTAAAAATAGATAATACCGACATTAGGAAAACATACGGATTTCTTAGAAATAAATTATACATTATATCTAAGTAATGATACTTTTTGATTTTCTCAAATAGAAAATTTAGCAAATGTATTTCTCAGTGTACATTTATATCACTGTATTAAAAAAAGCAATAATTATAGATTCTATTGTGTAGATTGCGCGTCAGGATTTTAATTGTATCAGCGTAATGTATCGGCGTGAGATCTATAAATAGATACGCCACTTCCTTGCAATCGTTTACACAGAATAGATCTATATTGTGTATATAGTTGATGTAAAGGTCATCGCTGATCTCGTCATGTTTACTGTCGCGTGCTTATATTGCTATTTATTATTCAGTTATTAAATTAAATAATAATTAAGGTCGCAACGATGTTCAGCAGTCTTGGAATATTCGCGATGCACGTGTATGACTACGTGGATATAAGAAAATCGATAAAACGTATATAATGAGATAATAATTAGTGGATATAATAATATTTTTCTTAAAGGGTCGATTCGAAAAACGTTAAAAATGAATGCGACCGTTTGCTACTTAAGGACGAGGAAATTAGAGAAAGGAACCAATGGAAACAGAAATACTTACGATAAAACGAGAAACAGAACCTGAGTACAAAGAGAAGTTTAAGTGGAGTGTGTTATAACTTGGTGAAGAGCGCTGCATAATCGGTTATTCTCTCTTGTTTGCTTTCACGAAAAGCGTGTTAAAATGAGTGATTGTCAGTCCTGAGGGTTCGAATCGTTAGAATGCCCCACTCGTTCGTTGTCCTTCGTGAATTCCATCCCCAAGAGATCAACAAGAGCCAAACAAGGGCGCACTTTCCCCTCTCTTCGGCTTCATTTTTTCCTTAAACACCCTTTTCTAGGCAACAACAAGGCTTTTATTCTTGACTTTTCTTATCCTTTTTTTTCATCTCCTTAATTATTTCTATTTCTCTCCTTTCACTTCCCGGCATCTCTCGCATCCTGTAGAGTCTCGCTTCAATATCGCAATCGTAATTACTTACGCAACTAAGGAAATATAATTCTTCAAGAGAAACGAGAACTTGACCGACGCTTTTAATTCGTATATCAACGCGCGTTGATTGATAGAAAATGAGATGACATAAAAAAATCTCGAAAAAAGCGACGACTCCTTTTGATAAGTAAAAATCAGCATGAATCGCCGAATAATTGAAAAATAGAATTATTTCGCTTTTCGTAAAAAAGAGAGTGACGAATGGAATGAATTAGTATAATTGAGGCAAAAGAAACGTCTTTTTCATATAATAAACAACATGGATTACGTAATCGAAAGGAATTTTTCCTGGCCCGAAAAGAAATTTTTATTAAATATGAACTGGATATATTTTCTTAGGTAACGATTGCGATAAAAAGATTTATGTCTGGATCGACGCGAATTCTTTAAAAAGATTCTGGCATACAATGTTTCGTTTTTCATTCAAAAAGATGTCTTCTTGAGTATATTTTGACTTAAAAGGATTTCTTTGGCTCGCCATGATTATGTTTTTCACTGTAAACGGGATTGAAGCGTCGAAGCGCGGACCGAATAGTCGTGGAATGTGTCATGCTTGGCCGGGGTTTATTATGTGGGTGAAAAATTTAGCGCGTTATTTTACGCTTGCAGACCGCGAAACGATCCTCGCACAGGATATAAACTTGGGCGCGCCACACCGACGGCGACTGCTTTTCGTACATATATATATATATATACTTCGGAGTAGAAGAACAGAGCGTGTGAGGGTAAAAAGATATTACTATATATACGAGCTGGTTTCACCCCCGCGCGCTAGCGTCACGGACCGTTTTGTCCCTCTCTTTCCCCTCTCGAGCAAAAGTTTTATACAAACGTGCGAGAGTAGTATACTCCAAGTAATCATTTCAACCGTGCACCAGTAGTGGAAAAAAGCAATCTGCAATGAACTCGCCACTGCTGTTTTTTTTTCTGTCTATATATATATATATATATATATATATATATATATATATATATATTATATAAAAAGTTGATGTTGGAGTAGCGACAGAAGGTCGAAATGCATATATATATACACACAACGATAGATAGAGAGAGAAAAAAATGTAAGAGGGCGAGTAGAACGTTTGCCCAGATCGAGAACTGCTATATACTTTCTAGCAGCGATATAGACCGAGATGCGCGCTCGATTGAGTGCACACTCGCATTAGGGGCCGAACGAATGAACCAACACACTCACACACAGCATACGTAAAGTTGTATAGCAGTAGTCCGGCCGTTTGAGTAGGACAAAGTTGATGCCGATGTTGCCTCTGACGTATCGGGATTCAGGGAGTGGGCTACGACAAATTCGATTAGCTATAAAACGTTTATTAATATCCTTCTTATATGAGTGTAACATCACTTCCTTTTTTCTCGCCCATCGATTACCACTTTTTCTATCTTTTTTTTGTTATATCTTTGAATGCCTCTTTAAAAAGACATCTTTTCTAATCAAAAGGGAAAAAATGTCAGAACTTGTTATCTAGCAATCATAGAATGATTGTACCACTTGTAGGATGATTTCATTGTACTTGTAGGAAGATCTTTCATTTTAATATTAATAATACTAGTCTTCCGTCTGAATAAAAATAATTTATAGTTAAAATAATATTCCTTATTTTATGTTAAATGAATGATTTGTTTTGCCGTACTAACGTATGACAGTGATTGTTTTTTACTGTTAAAAAGTCCGTGTGCAATCGCATGTTGCTTCTACTGTGTGCACGAGAACAGTTGGCAAAGATACTTTGCGCTATTAAATACTTGTTGCAATAGTCTGCGCGAAAGCTATAAAATTATTAATGCGTTGTATTGACTTTAAGATATTATCAGGAATGAGCGCGAGTGTGAGAGAACCTTTGAAAAAATGATGAATTGGTATAACGTTGAATTGTTAATATGTGAGCAGTTGAATGAGAGAAAAATCTGTATTTTTTATAATTGAACTGAATTACTCTTTATTTCGAGCGATTTGTGCTAATTCGATTGCTATGAATTTACTTATTTATCGCCTGCTATCAAATTAAAATGAGGACATTTCGATTTTTTAATATGGATTTATATGGTAAATTTGTTATATTTAATCTTTTTATTGGAAATAAAACGATATTTGACTCTCGCGTACGTATAACGTTGCTTTAACGCCTTATATATATTGCATATGCAATTCCCACAAGCACCTGTAATTATAGCCTGATGCATCGAATAAAAAGATTATTAATAATATTTGAACCAATTTCAAATATACTCTTATCCAATTCAGGTCATTATAAACGATTTCAATTACATATATTCTTATTCCGCAATTATAGACGAACCCATCATTAAATAAAAATTAGCTGCACAAAATGAAATGCTATTTTTCCCTTCTTATCGAGGGTCGCCATAATGAAAATCTAATCAAATAACACGTGTTCAACTACCAGTCAAATGGCCAAACTTTTACTCTATAAGAGACTTTATCCAACTACAAGCTAATCACTTCTGCATCTATGAATAAGGAATAAAGATAAAACCTTTATATGCTTACCTCCACCACGTAGGCCGTACTGATATCGTGCTGTTAGTCAATATTAGAATTAATCGGTTTCGCGACTAGGGATTACGAGACTGTGGGTGGATATAACAGTAGTGCAGGTGTTCTTTAACACATATTTATTCCAAGATATAGAGGATCGATCATTTTTATTTTTCACACTTTTGTTCGGTTAGACTAATTAAACAAATTATAACTCCTCAGAGACGATCTTGTCACTAGAAAAATATAAAATAGAATACTTTATGCAATAAAATTGGCCCAATTAAAAAGATAACATACTTTAAAAGTCATGTATAAGGTATTTTTTGTGAAAAGACTACCCACCCCACTTGTTCAAAATTTGGAGCAACGTAGAAGACTCGTTGATACGTCATTTTGTAGATACGAATGTCTACACATTTTATTGCCTTTTTTAAACCAAATTGGTTCACCGTAAAAAAATAAAAAGCCAAGAAAAACATTGACACAATATCAATTTTCAATGATATTTTTATCTTATTTTCTATGCACTTGTTTTTTTTATAAGAAAGCGGTTTGACAAAAAAAATCTATACATTTATAAATCTTTCGAAAACGATCTCGAACCTGAGTTAAAATATTTTAAGAAAATTTCGAAGATATTTATATGTATTCAATCATCAATTCTAAGACATTTTTATTCTTGAAATATATATTTACTCAGGTTCGAAACAGTTCTCGAAAGATTTATAAATATATAGAATTTACTTTTAAAAGTAACCTATTTTCTCCCGAAAACTAATAACTCGAGTAAAAATATTTTAAGAACAAAATTTAAATAAGATCACTATAAATTTTCATGTCAATAACTAATATTATTATACTAATGGATGAAAGTATACGTTCAGCTAGTAAACAGCATGTGTGATTTATTGAGTCAAACAACGAACATGAATAACCAATAGTCATATTCTATGTAAGGGCAGCAATTTTGTTAATCTTGCTATGTTCGCATAACGTTTTCAAATAATTGCAAGAATTTAAAGAGAAACTACGACGAATACCATAATTATTCATTATTCTTGTATCAGAAGACGAAGTGACGATTTGTCAGAGAATCGACTATACATACCTACCAAATCTACAGCAGCCGATGGTACATTGAGCACGTAATCGATACTCAGGGAACGTATACACTTGACTTAGCAACTTTTACGGCCTGCTATCTGACTTTCTCGTAAGGAAGGCTTTGCGCCGATCTAAATGTGTTTCGTTAAATTTAACTACTGTAAAGGAAGCTTTTATGTGTTTCTTTAGGGACGTGAGTTTTTATATGTTACTGATGATTCGTCTTTCTTTTTGTTTTTATCTATATACACGTTCGTTACTGGTTTGATTTTTCGCTTCGTTTCTTTTTGCTGTTTTGTTAGTTTTTCAATTTGACAGGCAATCGCGTGAGCAAACTGTATTGTCGATGACAAATCGATTTTCATTTTTTCATTTTTATAGTTGTCACAGTGTACCATTCGCGATGGGCTAAAAAATTGGAACGCTATTCCTATTCTTCGACACGGTAATAATTTTATTCGTTTGCTTCATTACGAAGTCCGTGTATTCTGAAGTAGTAATCGATATTTTTGCATCTTGACAGCAAAAATATCGAAGGATTTCCGTTTCAACGACGGAGCAAAATTGACATATATACATTTATGTGCAAATTTATACATCGTGGAAATATGAAATTATTTTATTGGAGAGCGGATTAAGTAATGCCAATAATTAACAAAAACAAATTCAGATAATGGAATATATTTTAATGATTTCGTACGTATCTCGTTACCAGTGGATATTGCATGCATTCAAACATTAAAATGATAACGCGAAAACAAATATTTGTAATATTATCGTTGTTAAGGATCGTGAATTTATGAATTGTGAGTAAGATGGGTGTGTTGGAATTCAGAGTGTATTGAATCTTATAATAGAGGGAGTGGTCGGATACGACATATTTTATGATGACGTGCTTTTAAATTTGATGTCTTTCTCGGTATGTTCAACGTTCGGTATAACCTCTCCTGCGGTTTTCTCTTTGTCACATACACTATGACTATGATAAAGTTCTTCTAATAAAGTTTGCCACAACCGCAATAGACCTGTTATCTGTGTAAGGATACAAGATAATAAATAAACTCAATTTCAAACCACTTGAATCAAAACAAATCTATTGAAAAGAATAAAATTGCCTTGCAATAAGTTGTCTTTTCGGTATAAAGGATTCGTATTCCTCCTTCGTATGTCTCATTTTTTTAAATCGAAACCAAGTAGAAATAATTCTATTTTATTCAAAAAGAAGATTGTCTTGTTAAACATATTCAAAAACTCAATAGTATGAAAAATTAATAAAAATATACAATTTTAGAATAAAAGAAAAATGTCGAAATTCGTTTTGTCTGTTCCTTTTAAATGAGAATGATTTCCTTTTTGATTAAAAAGGATTCAGTCAAAAAGGCAAAGGGTTTGCCTGGAAAGTATCGTTTCTTTCCGAGTGAATGTATTAATTCTATTTATCTATCGGTTTTTTATTATTTTTCAAATAAAAAAAAAACAAGAGACATTAGAGTAAAAGAAAAAAGACACTCGAAAGATAAATCGCCGATATGGATGTATTGATTGCAGATGCAAATATCCGGAAATAGCTTCTATTAGGCCGAATTTATAAATATACATTTGCTTTGAACGACAATTCGAGCGACAGTTCAAAGAATAAAAGGAGGTCTTATGTACGTCTGTTTATTCGTGTACACTGTACATTAATATTCTGAATGTGTACACAGATGTTGTCATACACAAATATATATATATAAATGACAACATCTGTATATATATATTCGACGCAGCCAAAGTCGTGTTTATTAACTTATTTCTGCTAGCACTAAGAAACTAATTTCGATCAAGCGTATAAAGGATACGTCGAACGGACGAATAAAGAGAGTCGCGAAACTAACATAATTCTTCTTTAGAAACTGCCTCCTTAATTCAGAGCTTGCGCAAGTATTTTCACTCTATTCCAGAGGAGAGATATATATTTCCAGAAACTAGCTAAAGAAGATACACACGGTGTACCGGGTGCAATATGTTGAAAGCCATTTTAAGGAACTAGTTCAGCGGCTTTCAATTTCCCTGAACTCTCGCGCTCTTTGCAAGCTCAACTTGCAAAGTGCATATACCTATTTGCATATATTAAAAGTATATTTCCCAATAGAGAATTTAGGTCTCCCCCATGATGGAAATTAATTAACGACGCGTGTCCATCGAGTACGCCCGCTTAAAGAACTCATAAACCACTTGCTCGGAAAGTACTGCTGGAACAAAAGCCGTATAGCTAGCAACCACCGCACTACATCGATCTCCATCTCGCTCCCTTCCTGTTCGGTCTTCTTCGTTGCTTCGTCCTTTTATGTTCGCCTCTATTTGTCTCTTTCTTTCTTTTTCCTTCGCGAAAGCGCGCGCACACGCTTGTCCGCTGCTCAATATCGAACTCGACTAAAACCAGGACTCGGGGGTGCCGGAAGTCTGCCAGGGCATAAATCTGGACGAGCTAGCTCTCGCGCGCGCGCTCGTGTGTATGAGCGAAAAGACGCGTACAGAGAGGAAACCAGGAGAGAAAACGAAAAAAAATGAGAGGGAAAAGCTTGGGGGAGGAGTCGGGCCTTCACGAATTTAATCTCTCCCCCCCCCCTCTCTCTCTCTCTCTCTGGCTTTTCGGAACTAGAGTCGGGATTTTATGAATAATTCGCAGAGTGTAGGATCCGATGAAAGAGCTGTCCTTCGAGTGGAAGGAAAAAAAGATAGTCGGAGGGTACTATTTTTCCTCTCGAGGGGTAAATTTTCGCGGTCGTACATTTTCGACAACTGTTTTTCGCGGTCTAACCGTGACTGTGTTGCCAACTCAGGAAGTTTCTAATATTTCTTCGGTTTAATGACGCACGTGAAGTGCTTTTACATGCTTTACGTGGTTGAGTGTTAATTTTTTTTTGTCAGTTGTCGAGGACGTTGTAATGCTCGTCGACGAGTGGAATATTATTCGAGGTTTATTGTGGAGACTTTTTTTACGGACACGTTGCGAAGGACTATAAATTTTATTACACTGAAAAAAATTATATTTTGAAGCAAAATAAATCCTTTTAAAAGGGAAATGATATTAAATAGATCGTCAAAATGACATTGTTTTCTATAAAAAGAGAACAAATTTTCTTGTGAAATCCTTTTGATTTAGAAGGATTTATGATGTATCAGACATTAATCGTTTGTTAGAAATCGATATTGATTAGAAATGATTCTATTTAATTTTTAAGAAAATCATTTCCATTCGTATCCAATAAAAAATTATTTATTCATAGTTAATACACTATTGACGTTATGAAGGCATTGTTTTTTTAAATAACTTTAGCCATAATCACTCTTTACTAGTTAATCAGTAACTTCGGACAATCATTTTAGCATTTGCAGGTAAATCGACTAGACACCCCCTATTGGATAGTACGAAAAGTTAATATAAAATATAATTATTTTGTGCAAATATCTATGTTTATTATTAAAATTGTATTCCCTTTGAATCAAAAGATTAAAAAAAGTGTAAATATCGCGTTTGATGATTAATTTTTTTTAGCGTATAATAAAACGTCGATATTCAATTATACGTTTTTATGCTGACGCCTCGAGCTTTATATTATATTATGCGATTTCAAACAAAAATTATTGAGACTTCATATATTCTTTGTTAATAACTTTTTCATATCTCCTTAAATTTTCATCGATACCATGAGCATGTATATTTTTGACGTCCCAAGGTTCCAACGATTATTACCCATCTAAGTGTCGCGGTATACAGGAAAAAGTCACTTTATCTTATGCATAATTAACTTCTGTAATAGAGTTTCCCTGTCAGCGAGCTTAATCGTGTTTCCAATAAAAAATTTGGATATCATAATTGGAAACTGAATTTTTTGCCGTACAATGCGCAGTGAGTATATGCCTAACTTAAAATGAAACTCCACCCTATTTGCTTTATCGTAGAGAATACGAGAAAAAGTGTGTCACATTAAATACAGAATTTTTAATAAAGTTTCGCTCATACACAGTTGGAATATTTTACACTTAATTAGCATTTCCTCTTCAATTAAAATAAATGCGGTACTTCAAAAAGTACTCCATTTCCTTTATCGCACTTTTGTACACTCTCCGTTTTGAATTTTTTAACCATGATCATATATTTTCTAAGCGAAAAATCTTGCTTATGACTGTGAATATATTTTAAGTAATTAATTGAAGAAGCCGCTTTTTTTAATATCATGCACAAACATATAAATGACTCTGTCACAACGAACGTAATTTTTGAATACTTCTTCCTTATCTCTCTACTAAATCCTGAAAATGACTCCTCGCATTTCTATAAATAACTTCGAACTAGCATTGTGAGCTTGATACCAAAACTATTTTTAGCGAGAGTCTACGTCATTAATGCATGTATAGCTATATTATGAAGGGGTAAAAATGGTAGATGTATAGAGCTATTGTCACGCACAACGACCAACTTTGTTCAAACTAGTTTGGGCGTCTACTTTTGACCCATTTGTATGATAAATGTATTAACTATATACATCTATACATATATGGTATGTTTAACTACTGACAGCGTAAATTACTTCGATGCCACACGAGTACACGATCCATCCTATGGTCGAACCAACCCCTGTAGAGATTTAAGCGCCGATTCATTTTGTCGCGTCTATAACACATATAAAACTTATACAGCTTGTTTGTTTTTTACACGCGTACTCTGATCTCTCGACGTTATTAACCGTAGATTATTACTTTAAGATAAAGTAATATTGTCGCGTTATAAGTATATTAATTTTTACAAGCAGTTGTACGACGTTGAAAAATATTTGAAGTTTATAGTGGCAAATACACGCGGTATAAGAAATGTCTTTTTTGCTTCATCATTTGATTCGGAAGGGGAATTATTGTTATTTAAATGAATAAACTTGGTTATTGATGGTTATATTTTCATTAGCTTTTCGTACTATCCGGTTGTTGACGGCTTGTCGAATAAACCTGCGAATGGTAAAATCATTATCAAGTAGTTTAAAACGGTCTTCATTATTACGAATTAATATTAATCTCATTTCGACTTTTCGAATGAATGATTATTTTTGAATGAAATTGATTTGGTTTCAGTTTACAAAAGATCTTTTGATTCAAAAAGATATTTTTTGACATGCTACCCAATTTTCCTTTTGCCTCAAATGGTTATTTTTCAGTGGATATATTTAGAATTATACAAATTCGTAGCTATTTTTAAAATACATAATTCAAGGTGGAATAAAGTCGAAGATATCAGACACGTCTGCGTTAATTTATAGTGATTTTATTCCTTTTTATTTCTATAGATACGTAGCGATATACGACACGATGAAGGACATAAAAGTAAATCTCTGATTTTATCGACGTCAAACATATAGCGGACGAATCACGGATTTCAAGCTCCTTGCGTCGCAGAAAATAACTGGCTTTGTAGTTCCTTGACGCAGGGAACCTACGATGCCTAAGGGAGGGACGCGACATCGAAATGGGACGAGGGTCGAAGAAAAAAGTCACGGGAAGGGAAAAAGCTCAAAAAGCTTTCATCGATCTCGAACGCTTATGTAGATAACATGCACTGCGAGCTATTAAAAAATTTCAATAGCTTCACTATAGGAAATCAGTCGTCACGCACAGATATACAGTACTAATCTCTTGTGCGTATATAAGTTGTAATAAATAGGGTATATATACATAAATTTACATAAAAGTATCGTCGAGTCCTCGATTTGTGACTTATTCGAAGCGATCGTGTCCTCGGCGCATTTGAAGGATCGGCTTTTCGAGCGTCGCTAACGCACCAGCTTTTTATCGATCACCAAGCTCTAATACGAAGTCTGGCCGAGGAGAAATCAGCGGAAGAATCGAGAGCACGAGCACAGAAGAGCTCGTTTCAAAGAGATGCTTGGCTCGTTCAAACACATGCAAAAGTACCGTATACTCTTTTCGCATCAGCAGATCCGATATATCGGCTATCAGTCGACGCTCGCGTGACTTCTTTGTCGAGTTGCGCGCGAAATCAAGCAATAGCGTATAACTTATGCATACTTAACCGCCCACTCAATCATCCACTTCTTCTATTCGAATCATAAATAAATGCGCTTTCAACTGCTAACGCATTTTAAACCGAGCAAAATAGATTTTCATTAACTATCCACACTATACTGAAAGTGGCGTCTAGACGAATAAACGTGCAGGCGGTAAAATTATTGTCTAAAATTACTAGCTAACCGGCAAAAACCAATTATCTATAAAGTAATTTCGAAGAAATCCGTTCATTCATTATTAAACAGTGTACTGAATATAAATGAATAATTCTTAAAACGTTTATAGTTGATTAAATTAATACCGCGTGCTCATTATTTCGCCTTATTGGATATGCGTGAAAGTGAAAACATTCTTTATGAATTAAATAGACTCATTTACCTGTGAACGTCCTTTTGACAAGCTAATTAAAACTATTTTGTCTTCGGCTACAAATGCTTATTTTTTTCAATCTACTATCTTTTGTCCATGATGTAAACCGCACGAGCATCCGTGTATTGCTATACCGGGAATTTTCTACTGTGGAAAATACCGTCTAGTTCTGCAACAATCCTGACGGGAATATGTTATTCTATGCCTCGTCTACGGGATTAAACTTTAATAATAAAAGAACCTAGTCTCGGAGCAGTGAATTTATTAGGAAAAGAAACGCATCGGTGTAAGCTTTGCTAGTTCCGAAGATTTTTCTGTTTTTCATATTACGATGGTAAACACGTTCGTCTCTTATGTATTTCACGAAATTGGATTCAGTATTTATTTTACGCCGTTGGCCAACGAAACCACGAATTTCTCTTAAGATTAATAAAAATGATATTTGAATATCCATTTATACATTGATATAAATATCGGTGAAACTTTGTTTGTATATTGTTTATTTTTAAAGGCATATCCTAAGAGGATAACATGATCCGAAGACTCTGTAGTTTAAGGAAAAGAGCAAACATAAACCGAAGAAGACGTGAGATATGCGGGAAAGGGTTTGTAATATTTCTTTTTCTCGAGACGAAGGAAATATTTTGAAATAGAGCACGAAAATGTCAGATTTCTCAAGGACATTAGAAATACCAAAATCACCAAGCGATGCGAAATGTAAACGTAAGATGAAGAATCACGCGTGTTCGACAACTCCTTCCGAGAATATAGTAAAAAAAAATTTCTCAAAATTTCGTATACAATTTGTTAAGTTATCTAATCGTGATGTTTTAAAACAAACGCGAGGTTTAAGGTTCAGATTGTTCAGGAAAGTCGGATATTTCGAAAAGTACATCGTGCAAGATTGTACGTAAGGTTGCTGACGCAATACGCTGATCCGAAAAAATGCTAATCACATATATGTTGATTCGATAATGGAAAAAGCTTTCTATCTTTAACTCTGTACAATGGTACGCAAATTCTACATTTCTGTCTCCTTCCCATTCATAGGTTTGACCTGGTATTGGGCGTATAAGTTGAACTTATTCTACGTCAGGAAAAGAGAAATATTTCTCGAGAAAAATATACACCAACACGATGAATATTTCATCGAATACTTAAATTCTTTCCACGACAAGTGAACACAACGCATGTTCACCATCATTATACATATATATAGGAGTGATTTTCTCACAGATTGACCAGTTGAAAAGCTTTTTTCTTCTAAATAATTTTTGTATGTTTTTTTTGGCAATGTACTTAATTTCATGATTGTTTTGATTTCCCACGCCAACAATTTTCAAATTACATTTTTCACCGAAGAATTAATACATTTTTAAAATAAAATACTTTCAAAGGTCTTTTATGTGAGTTATGAAAAATGTATTAGCCATTTTCAAGGCATGTATGTATTTTTTTGATTACAAAACGATCTATATTAATTGCAGCTTGTGAATCGAGCTCTATTTGTAGCTAGAATTAATGTTATCGACCGAATTATATCATATTATGAATTTAAAGTTTTTGAGATAATTGTGGCAACGCAATTTTTTATGGTAATGATTTAAATGGACTGAGACTACTTCGATAAAGGATTAATTAATTATCTAGATAGTTGATGAAATGTATTGAATAGATGATTGCATATATTTCCTTTCCTATCACGACGATGCAAACTAACTTAATTCGTATATATATACACATTAATTACATACCGAGTAAATACAACTTTAATCGATGTCTTTAGAAGACGTCTTTGGGTATTAAATCAACGCCAAACACGAAGCTAACCGAATACACAGACTGACACGCCAACAAGAGGAAGAGAAAGCGCATCACGCTGTGGGGCCTAGCATGTATTCAGTATATCTATACATTCAGTATACATACACTTACACGCGTTCTAACACAGAAATAGATTTCGAACTTTTCGTAAACACAAGAACTGCGAATACAAGTTGAATCGCAATAAAATGTTTATGGCTAACATTTAGCAGCGAAGAACGTTCGAATGATTGATATTCGCGCATAACGAATGATAAATTTACATATATATATGTATACATAACAGGAAAAATAGCGGCCATAAAGTCAAGTTTATTCATAGAAAAGCAGAAGAATAGCACGAAAAAAGTAGATATATCCCAAGTGTGTTCGGACACGGAGAGTATGCAGAAAACCCTATTTTTACAAAGGCGCTGCAGTTATTGTCGTTGCATAAAAGTATGCGATCCAAAAGGAAGCGGTGGGAGAAAAAAAGATGATAAATCAAAAGTGCGACGGCTAACGGAGATATATACCATCGTTAGAGGTCACGCTATAAACCGCTGCTTCGGCGGCAGTAGTAACAGTCGCCGAATGGCCCGACGTATCAACGTCTTATTAGGTCAATAATAAGCGCTAATTATACATACCGTTGTAATGAAAATAGTTTCACGCAGCAGCGCATAGTCAGTCTAATTAGCGTTAGTGGTACTTAAAAAAAAACACCCACATTGCGACGGGAAAGTAAATTGGATTTTAACGCTATGTACGTGTTGAAGTCAAATATAGTCTCGCTTAACCATCGACTATACTCTCGAAATTTTAAAAAGTGAAAATTGCACAGATTTTTCTTTTGCGTTGTCATTTTACTTCAAAAATAGTTAAATCATTAACTTATACATAGGGATTTTGAACGTTACCTTCGAAACTCGATGAATATCTACTCGAGCCTATGTTAATAATTGGTGAACTTTTCATGTCCATTTTTGTGATTAGTGAGCATTAACTAATTGTGATAGAATTTCGATTTTAGTAAAAATTCATTATTTAAAATAGTGATTTTGGGTAGTATGTACATTTTAGTATATTTACTATTCCATGTTAATGTATTCTACGATATTTAAGCAGTGCATCGACACTTTTTTAAAAAGTTCATTGTTTTCATTTATGAAAAAGTTAAAATTCACTAATATATTTATCACAATTTGAAATAACGAAGCCCACGAAAAGTAATTAAATAAAATGTTTATAAAATTTGTATAAAATAAATCTTCTTCAATTTATATATAAAAATAATTGTGTTTTCTCTGTGAGAGAAGAAATTCGTTCATAGAATAAGCAAAAATAACTCGAATACGTTATCAATGTGATTGAATTGTTTCGAATCACTTATTTTTAGATTAAGTAAACGCTATTATACACAATTAAATGAAAACGTATGTAATTTGAAACAATTTTTTTTAAATTGTACATTTGCACAGAATACATTCGTAATACATTATAGTGTAGATAAAATTAAATGTATGTATATAAATTGTATAAAATTAATTCTACAAAATTTCTATTCAATCGCTTTACTTGAAATAGTGAAATTTAACTATTTCAATTACAGAGAGTAGATTCAGAGAGAGAGAGAGAGAGAGAGAGAGAGAGAGCGAAATTATTCAAAATCGCGCATAATCTTTGCGTGCAACGGCACATAATAAGTCATTGCAGTCGACTGGAGGAGTGAGTGCGCGCGCGCGTACAAGCGCATCGAAGAGGGAGAGGATGAGGTCATTCTCGCGTGCAATAAGGCATTTAGCCTGTAATATCGATCAGACTTGCTTTGAACATTGCGAGAGATCGAGCAGTGCGCGCACTGCCGGATCTAAGTCCCACGCGAGATACCTTTACCGCACGAATATTCTCAATATGTATATATCTATATATACATACAGAATATATATAGACATGCCGTTGTTAGACGCCGGGTGAAAGAGAGCGGAAATCTTTAACAATGCTGGACCGAGTAGGAATGTCTATATATATTCTACACAGAGGTCTAATGCACTCTATTGCGTTTCTCAAGCGGCCTGTTTGCGTGTGTATCCCTATCTCTATGGAACAAACGAGCGAGGCGAATACGTACACGTCTAGGGAGGAACTTAAGGGCCCCATCGATCGTTTAGAAGCCCGAACAAGCACGCGCGCGCGCGCGCACGTGCTCTTCCCTTTCTCATACGCAGGCAAACCTCCCTCCGGCATACTATATGTGTATATAATCGTGGCTCCTCTGGCACATAATACCGATGAAGCTGCTACTACTGCCACTGATGCGTGAGCTTTTATGCCTATTTATAATATACAAGAGTGTGTGTGTGTGTATGCGAGTATTTGTATACACTATACAACGTATTCTTGACTATACGACTCACTCGCTTTAGAGAGTTTTATCTACCGCAACACTTTCCAACCTCGTCTATTTTCCATATTTCATGCTTTTCCACGCTCTTATCTTCTCGCTTGCTGCTTCTCCCTCGCGACGAACGGTAATTATTCAGCTTCACACAGCCTACTGCAACCGCTTTTTCGATTAATTTTGCAGAGGGTTGATCCTTTGAGTTTCTGCGGAATTTACGTATCTGTAAGTGCGATTGTGTAATAAAATGAACAAAAGAAAGCAGCTTGTAAATGCATGGAAGCAAGAGGGGGGACAAATTCGCTTGAGAGCTTTTACGATAGTAGTATTTTTTTCTCCGCGACTATACAAGTCGGAAGTGTAAAAAAGGTTGTTGGCGTGAGTATATAAAACGAGACACTTGTAGTATTTCGAAGCGGCGCCGCTTCACTCGGTATATAACGCTTGTGTATGTATTGGAAGGTGATTTTCAATGCAGCGTTGATTTGCTGCTGGCAGCGAAAATCTTAGCTTTCAAATACAGCTTGATAATTTTAAAGAGCATTCAAGACAGTGCCTTGCTTATTTTTATATCATTTCTCTCTCTCTCTCTCGCTCTCTCTCTCTCTCTCTCTGTGTCTCTCGTGATCTTTGACAGAAAACTAATTAGCGTACTTTTTCATTTTTTAATCGTTTAATGATTGTTTGCAAAAGCAACATTCAGCATAACATCAAATTAATATTTGACTATTTAGTCCGCGATGAAGTTTCACATTCTCCAACTACGTATCTAATATGCAAGATTCATATGTCCATAAATGCTCGATACTCATCCTCATACGCGTAAAAGTCAATAAGCTATCCAAGCCAATATATATATATATATATTTATATATATATATGAAAGCTTGTTTATCACCTCTCTTTATCAAGCCTATTTTCTCTTTATCACGCGCACGACACCATAACCTATCCCAATACCGCATCCCAACAACAAACTAAAGTCATTCACTATTCGAGTTTACGTTTGAAGACGATGCTAAAACCGTGTGCATTCAACCTAACATTGTATTGTGTAACTTGGAAAACTGGAATGGCAGCACTAATGGCTAACGCTAAAATATAGAAATCAGTAAGTTGTCGTTATATAGCAAGTTTATCGTCAGATCGATGGAAATTATATGTCCACAGCTCGTAAATTTCAAAATATTATGGCTACGATATGCCCCCAATACCTCGGATAAAACTTGCAGGGGATCAAAATAGCCGAGCTGTGTATAAACGTGGATTTCATTACTTGAGATAATTGAGTTATCTATATAGGGTGAATGCTTCGAGTTTTACGTGATTTTTTATTCTTGACATTTTGCCCTTTTTTCTCTTAACTTTCATGTTATTGTTAGAGCAAAAAAATCTCTTCTCGCTACGTTTCTTCAACTTAATTTTCTTCTTTACGTACATTGCGTATCAGCTGCACATCTACATCTACCTCTTTATCAGCGGGTCGCACTCACCTTCGATTTTTCCTCCCCTCCCTCCTCCCCATCCCTCGCACTTTTTTGCTTTCGTTCTGACAGCTCCTTTACCCGAGAAAAAAGTACGAGACGACATTTTGGTTAAAACGAAAATCCTGTATGTTTAAAGTCAAAATACAGTTTATTTTTAAATTATTATTTAAGTACGTTAGTTAGTTAGGATAAAAACTGTGCTCGTACGCGCGTGTATTGTATTTTGTTATCTAGTGTAAGTTTTGTCAAATCAGAGTGAAAAATAACTACAGTATTTTAGAAAACAAATACGATATATTTTTATAATTTTTTTATCGTATGCATTAAATAGTTTTTGTGTCTTCCCATTTAATGTGTTTTTAATATCAGACCGTATACATCTTGAAAAGTAGCCTAGTGTTCAGGACTACATTAATTTAGCCTCATAAGCTTCAGTGGCATTCCTTGTAAGTTAACTAGGATAAATTGCCTTCCATTACTGCCACTTTTTTTTGCCTCTTCTCTTTTCAGCTATAATTGAAAGTACCTGGTAATTGCTTTTAAAATATGCATAAACGTATAAAAAGAAGTTGCGCGTACAAATATGAAATATAAATAATTTTGTTCAGGCGGCATAAATAATTTCCAATTCATTTGTAAAATACATTATACTAATATTCTCTTACACGGGCAGAAATGTTATTTTGAAGCGAAAGGAGTAAGCTTCAATAATAAATATGTATTTTTTAATCAAAACTAATATTTTTTTTGTTTTAAACAGAAATGTTCCTTTTACTTCAAAATCAAGCTTTTTCGTGCAATATGATTATATTTTCATGAACTTTTCTTACTATCCGCTAAGCGGCATCTAGTCAAATTAGCCTGCAAATGATAAAATTATTCTACGATTACTATATCACAAGGTTTGAACCTGATGTATATTAAAATTTGAAACAACTGTAGGTAATATTGCGAATAATATTTCATTTTCGTTGGATACATTTATATGTATTCTTGGAAGTTTGTATATATTTTTTAAATCTATTTATAAGTAGAGAATTTTGACTTATAAAAGATTATCTTTCGCTTCAAATTGGTTATTATCAAATGAATCAAATGAATCGATAACGAATCGAATGAATCGATAATTTGTCCAATAGATTTTGAAAATTGGTACGTAGAATTTTAACCGCGTCTTACCCAGTTACGAAATTCATATAAGAGAGTTCAAGTTTATATAAAGATTCGTAACTATACTCTGTTCGTAACTAGATCTGCAAAGTTATCAAAAACGAAACTAGTCGGAAAATGATGTTGCGAATAAATATAAAATCACTGTTTATATATATATATATATATATATATATATATGTATATACCAGTCGAGATCTTGATTAGATTAAACTCGTCTAGTTTCAACTGTAGCAATATAACCGTAGTGTCTGTCTGACTGCATCTGTAACTTTTCTCTCTCACCGCGTCTCTTGCGCGCCCTCGTGCTTTTTCTTCATGGACGAACTTTTTCTTTTTCTTTTGGCAAGCTCAGAAATAATGCAATTAGCTGTATATCTTCGCTCGCTTGAACAATGCCTATATGCGTGTGTGTATGTGTGTGTACGTTTGTATCGTACGTATCCTACATATACATAGGTATCGTCGCACAACTACACACGCATGAGTAAGCGATCGTAGCGAAATAGAAGATGGCCAGCAATTTGCGCGGGCTTTACACTCAGCTAAAGATATATCCAATTCTCCTCACCTATAGCACTGGGTTTGCTAAATTTAGGCACGTAGCTTCGCGTTCTCCGCTACCCTCCTCCGACCGCGCGTATACACACTTGCGTGTATATATATATACAAACATACATACGCTTTTATCGTTTGCGTCAGCTGTGTGTATCAGTATTTCAATTGATTTTCGTAGCACTATAGTCATTATTCCTGTGCGGCATGATATACCTACGCACCACGTGCTTAAACGCGAGTATATATTTATATATAGGTGTGTGTGTGTGCATGTGTCTCGCGCACGCGCCAAACGTTACCTTTGACTCATTTACTCGAATGCATTCCTTTGTTGGGAATGATATTCGTCAATAATACCGGATTCGAATTTTAACTATTTTTTTGCTTTGCCGGAATACATTAGAAGTCGACATTTATTTGAAAGTAAGGTTTCCTGTTAAAAATTCGTTGCCTTTAAATTCTATAAATATATTTTAAGTTGTTAGCAGTTCGAAGTAGACATTTTTAGAATATACGTATATGCATATAATTTTAAACTGTTAAAACTTGAGTTTCTCGTTTTTATATGAATTTCAAGAAAAGAATAATATGTTTTCACGTTATTTATTTAAAGATAAATTCTCCATTGTTTCATAATTACGTATTACGTATACTTCAAAGACGACATGCTTAAAAAGAAATTTTATTTTAGCTACTACTTTTGTTTTAATCAGAAACACGCATATCTATATGCAACTGATGACAAATGAGCTTACTCGTATCCACATTAATGGGTTTAGCGTTTAAATCCACTTTTGATGTAGATATAAGAAAGAGATGAATTCGTTTGGAAAACAAAGTAGGTGACGATGAAGTGGCAGTATTTTTCTAACTTGAAAAAAATTATTATACCTAAGAGCTTCTTTTTTCCATCTACTCGTTCTTTTACTATATAGACGTTTCCGTCATTGATATTAGAAAACTTTACGAGCACTTCGTGGAGCAACTAAAGTTCAGTGCTATAGCACTTCAGTGAAAACAGTTATTTTCACTGAATGGCGTAATTTACAATTACTGTTGAAATCGCGCAAAAGCTGCAATACTATAATAGGTAATATTGCATCATTAGGTAGCTTTCATCTATCAGTTCGAAGAATTTGCAGTTTTCCTGATAGAAAATCTGGAAAAAAACTTTCCGGCAGAGTAATCTGGGTACTTCACTCTGTGGTAATTGGTAAAAAATTACCCACCAACTTTTCTTTTACACTTAGTTTCCCAAGTATACTTTATCACTCCTTCCCTTTATGAGTGGCGTCAAACTCTAAATTTGGAAAGTTTTGTTACTCATAATGCTGCTTTCAAATAAACTTTAAGAATTTTCATATACGAAAACAGTGATAAAACGTCATGCTTGCAATACGATGACTTTGACATGTGTATGTGGTAAAATTAACGCTATGTGTTATTTTTATAAAAAGGGCGTTTACTTAAAAAAAACGTATTATTATTATTTATTTATGATTTTAAATGTAACATATCATATAGCAAAATAAAATCCATGCAGTCGTGTTCTGAATACCTGTTTTGCCGTTTTAGTTGTTACATTATTTACGTTTTTGAGTTCATTTGGAAGTGAATTGAACTTACATTGAAAAAAGAAATCAGTTCTAGTTAAATGCCGAAATAACTGACGCAAAATTAATTTTATTTTTAGCGAAAGTGTTTTAAAAAATTACTATTTCATACTTAATACACTGTAGACGTTAAAAACTTTCATCGTCATATTAATTAGCGAGAGGATTGTTTTTTAAATTACTTTCGAGGTAATCACTTTTTGCTAGTTAGTTACTAATTTCAGACGGTGATTTTACCACTTGCAGATTAATTCGGCTAGACGCTAGACTCATAGCGAAAAGTGTAAAAAGTTAATAAAAGTATGTTTGTTTTGTATAAAAATGCACTAATTTTCGGAGAAAAAGAATCGTTTCTTTTTGCGTCAATAATAAATCAATGTAAATTATTTAGTCAAAATGACACATGGCAAACTCGCTTGTATATTTGGTTTAGATCTGACCTTTACTCCGAACGATTATTACGTTACAAAGATTTTTTTCGCCCAAATCTACAGACGGTTTCATCCTTTAATTCAAAGTGTCCTTTCCAATTCTGTGTTTCCAATTTCGCTCGCTACTGATTATTTTAGCGTCGATCCTCTGATAAGCACGTCCCTTGTTCGCTATTTGGTTCAATCGAACTAATTGCGACGTACTCCTGACTAATTAAATAGACGCGCAAGTCAAGCTCCAAATCTAGCTCTGTAACTCCGACAGTTTCCTCTCCCTTTTTACTTATAATCTCTTAGGCTCGTTTTTTATGACGGTTATTTTGGGATCGCTAAATCCAACGAATAATGTCAATAGGGTAACGACGACAGTATACTGGAGGCTCTAAGGTTTAACACAGTAGATCATAATCTGAAGCTTCCAGGATTTAATGCATGCCATCAAATTTATATGACAAAAGCTTTATGTGCTTTTCTTGTACTTGCAATAAATGAATGTTGGTTTATGTTAATCGTTAAAGACTTCAACGCAGCAAGGAACTTCAATGTATCTTTGTATCTTACTAAAATACTAGATTTTCCGTTCAGAATCCGCAGAGCTTGACTAAGTAGACAGAAGATAATGAGAATATCTAAGCAAAGCTTCTCTAGCATCTTCCAACGCGCGAATATTCTTGCCCTAATAGATTAGTATTCAAAAAAAATAGCAAGAATTACAATAAAATTAATACTCATCTATCGGTGCAAGAATAGGACGATTAGTTCATACAAATAGTGTAATTGTATGTTATTTGTATTCATTGTATTATCTAAGTGAGCGAACACGATGTTTTTCTAGTTGACCGTATACTTTTGTTTCATTTCATTAGTTATTGATTCGTAAGTCTATATTGATCTTGTTTATACCCGTACTTTATCCATTAAGCTATTCTAAGGACTTTTAGGTAGTTGAACACTTTTCCAGACACTGTCGTGATATGTGCATTTCAATGAGTTTTTTTGTTAAGTTATAATTAATACAATGATTTTTGTAAATAGATCAAATGATTTCTTGTAACCAAACTTTGAAGGTATATTTGCATTGGTTTACAGATCTACACATGAATTTTCTCATTTTGATAGACTTCAATGGAGAGGATCGCTCTTTCATTTTTTATACTTTTAAGATTTTATTTAGTAATAGTCTCATAGAAGAAAACACTTTTCAAATTTGATGTACCACACTCCGTGACACTTCTGAGAATATTACTCAAACATGCCGAAACTATAAAGGAAATAATTTTTTTAAGCGACGGTTTGTCAGAGTATATATTATTTTTATTAAAATTATTTTTAACTTGACGAATCACTGCTAAAACGTCACACTAAAAGTTTAAAACGAACGCTTCGGTTATAATTTATAGACTTAAATGAGTTATGCAAATAAAAACGAATTATCTAACCATGTCTCGAAATAAGAGAAGGATTATTAAGCTCGAATATTAATTAAAAAAATTCACTTTGAATATTCCACTGAATAAGTTGAACAAAGCGAATCTCGAAAAGCACAAAATATTGTATTAAATAAAAATTGAAGCAACGATTAGCGGTAAGTCTTTGCGTAGGAGATGTACAATAGACGATTACATTCAGAGCTCTCGCATACGCAATGTTTACGTAAAATTTTAAAAGAGTAAAGTGGCAGTGCAACCGCAAAAAGGCGAAGCATCTCAATGCTCTTTCTCTTTTCCGCTCATTTCCGAGTGTAAATAGAGGGTTTTCAGACAATAATAATTTAGCGATTCCCGAGTACACCAGACCAGGAAATAAATGTATAGGTATACTCATGAATGTAAAAAAATCACCAAGTTCCGTGTACGTTCACAAAAAAGACTTTTGGCCCGGGATCCTTTCAACCCTGAAAAAGTGGCGGTAATATTCAATTTCCTCAATTTGCAACGAGTAGGAAATAAAAAGAATTGGCGCAGCGAAAGAGAATAGAATTTCGTGCCATGTAACGAAGCCGTTTGTAATTTTCTCTCTCTAGGACCAGCTTCAATTAAGCCGGTGTACGATTTCATGCAGCGACCGGATGAAAAATGAATTTCAAAGAGAAAGACTTTCGCACGCGAGGCGAATTTTAAATTTGGAAAAATCCAAGGAAAAGAAAAACACTCCCACGAGAGAGAGAGAGAGAGAGAGAGGAAATTTCCAGCGATGAAAAAAAGGAAGAGCACGTGCGCGACATCGTCTCTGTTTTTTTTCTCGAAAAAAAAAAAGATAAAAGTAGATAGAGCAGTAAAGTACAGTGGAGAAATTGTCAGAGCTCTTCTCGTTATTCGCGGAGAATTATCCATTATGCAGGGGAAAAAGGGCCGGCGAATTATCGCGGTTTGAAAATAGGAGAAGAATAAAAGCGACGGTATCTATTCTTGCGCGTGTGGCAAACAAATATCACAAGAGACAGGTTAGAGTAGCTGCTAGCTGACAAAGCAGTAGCTGCGGGGGTGGTTGCTGTCGCTGTCTCTGAAAAAAAGTCGCGAAAGAATGAGAACCGCTCTTTCTCTCTGTATCAGCTAACAGCAACGAGTATATATGTATATACATACTGTGTGTGTGTGTGTGTGTGTGTGTGTGTGTATGTAATTGTATACGCACCGAGATGGGGGTAGTTGGTATATATATCTCTGTCTCTACTAAGGACAACTAACGAAGAGAAAACGCGACACGTGTGCGATGTCGAGTGTAACGAGGGAATAATTAAGTAACGCGCAGAGCGCGTGCGGTAAAAAGACGGAAGGAATATAACTTGACCGTGTGTTCAGGCGGAGCTAAAAAGATTAACCGAATGGGAGTAAGAGAATTTATGTGAGTATATATATATACATGGGTGATTCTCTGAGAAATTGACCGGTCAAAAGATGTTCTCTAATTTATATAATTTTAACACTATCGCGTAAAATTACATCATGGCGAGTATAATACATTATTAAACTGTATTGACTCAAAAACTTAAAAACATAAAATTCAAAATAATTTCATTGTTTTTATTTCTATGCCAGCAGAAATGTTTAGTTTCACGAATACCTCGATATTCTGTATGAAATTTAGTTATGCTGCAGTCAAACCCATTTGGTGATACGTTTAAAATTGGAACTTTAGTCATATAATGAGAGATAATTTCACTGATAACTTTTTATTTTTAGTTAGAAACATAGTTCGCTT
Source organism: Apocrypta bakeri (assembly GCA_018906985.1). Taxonomy (NCBI): domain Eukaryota; kingdom Metazoa; phylum Arthropoda; class Insecta; order Hymenoptera; family Pteromalidae; genus Apocrypta; species Apocrypta bakeri. The sequence goes on along the minus strand of JACCIA010000012.1, from coordinate 53,348 downwards.
CACGAGTCACGACTAATGTAGATATAGTTCCATAGTCAATAACAAAGATATACTGTTTCGAATGATCAAACCTTTTCAAAATGTCATTTTCAAACTTAGATAGCTTAAAAATTTATTGTGCAATATATTTATACGACCTTGACGGTATTTTATTTGAATAATTTAGCGAATTTAAAAAAAAAAACTTTCTTCCGTACTTTTAGTGAAAAATGCTTCCCCGAGTAACAGCAAATTATTGAAAATTTTAAAAAACTGATGAAAGTAGATACAGTGCCAGAGCGAATAGTTTAAAATTGTTTTGAAGAAAAAAAAATTCTTCGACTCGTCAATCTATCAGATACTCAGGCGTATATATTATTAATGCTAGTATATGAAAAAAAAAAAAAAAATGCGTGCATGTGAGTGAGTATACACACACGCGCCTGGCAATGGGGTAGCTGCAGTCTCGAAGTTATGCAATCCTCCAGTTGACCTTCCGCTTTACCGTATACGTATGCGCATATATATACACACAGATATGCACACATACTCTAGACTCGCGGAATTTATCGCCACGGTATTATGAGGCAGTCGAAAATCCGCAGCTACTGTCGTCGGTTCTTTCTCTCGTGACTCTCGTCAATTAGTCCGTTTTCTCCGCACAACTGTGCGTGGTATAATGGTTATATATAGATAGATTGCGGCTACTACGGTCGGCGACTCGACGTTTATAAGACAGGGGAGTATAGAGAGAACGAACAGAAGAGAAAATTACGGGATAAGGTTCAGTTGTTGCTGACAACACGCAAGCTTGTTTGTCTTCGCGGGCGGCAGTCGGTGTGCGGCTTAATTTCTTTAATGAGTTACCGAAACTCACCGTCCCTTTTAGACGCAAGATAGCTATGTATACGAGTAGGCGGAGGGTTAGAGGAGAGACGAGATTTAAGACAGAGGGTAGGACAGAGGGTGGGACAGAGGGTGGGACCGAGGGTACCTCCTTTAGAAAATACAGTTAATGCGCTTAATTACATTATTCGCTTCGATCTTTTTTCCCAACGAGTCGATTTAATTAGAAAAGAGAGGGACTTAGGTCTTTACGATTCTGACGGGTTTATCGCCAATCCCCCGTAGAAAATTACCGCAGGACGAGTCGGCTTGGCGATCAATTTTAATGGCGCTCGGGCTGAAACTTGTAGTTAAAAACTGGGAAATAGAGTGAGAGAGAGGAATTCGTCGACGGCCACAATTCCCCGGTGTGAAATTGGAGGATCCGGCATCGGGCACGTTTCGATTTACATTACGGACGGAGGCGAGAGAGACAGGAAGATATACCTTGTATATAGACACACGGAGGGTAGGAAAGGGGTGGGTGGGTAAGAGGAGAGCAACGATGGAAGAGCAAGAGGATGAGTAAACTAACCAACCTTGAAAAAGCTCTCGTTTCTCTGCTCTGCCGCTGCTGATCCCTCGACAATTCGAAGAAGCTAATTTTACTTATAACCGCGACTGTAACTGGCACTTTTTTTTTAACAGCACATATATGATCCACAACTTTTTATATACGTCGGTGGCACTCGCACTGCACACTAGACACCGGAATCGGAAGGAGCTGACAGGCGGAAGAGGGAAAGACGGCAAGAGTGCAAAGATCGAGGAAATAGCCAGAGTGAAGATGAAGAAGAAGAAGGAGGAGGAGGACGAGGAGGAGGAGGAGGAGGAAGAAGAAGAAGAAGAAGAAGAAGAAGAAGAAGAGGAAGAGAAAGAAGAGAGAGAGAGTCCTGGGTGTCACGTTACGTCGATCATGTTGGCGGCGGTGTTCGGGCGCAGGTCGGGCAGCGGCTGGACGCGACTCCTCCTCTTTGAAAATCCGACGACGAGAACGAGGACGAGGACAAGGTCGCAGAGGCGGTGAGCATCGCCCCCCAAGGGCTCAGCGCCGAGCGGCCATGGCCCCCGAGGCAGCTTTCTTTTTTACTGTCACTTTACTCCTGGACGAAGAACCAGAACTAGCTGCTACTGCTGCTTCTGCTTCTGTTCTTTGCTCTCCGGCTGTGCGAACGCGACGGCGCGCGGCCAACTGCTGCAGAGTGCAGCTGCTCCGCTAGCGGCCTGCGAGACTGACTTTCACGGAGAGAGGGGGACAGCGTCGAGGCACTCGAGGCCGCCACTGTTCGACTCTATATATGTGTATATGTTCCGTACAGAATTTCTCTCCCTCCCCAAACCACCCCCTCACCCACTCTCTGTCTGTCTCTCTCTCTCTCTCTCTCTCTCTCTCTCTCTCTCACTCACTCTCTCTCTCTCCGTCTAGGGCCTGCGCCCCAAACCGAAGGCCAAACGCCACGCGACGGTTCGACTCGCGTGTGCGTGTGTGCACGGATGCCGCCGCACTTACGGAATATTCTATACGAACTACCGTAGACTAGTTGTATACATTTGCATACTCTTCTTTGTATGCAAATTGATGTGTTAAACTGAAGTTGTAAGAGGACATTTGGGAGAAGGCGAAATGTCGTTCGTCCTTATATGACTCCGTCTCGACTACTACGAATAATTATGTTACCTGTGTATTTCGGTACACATACATGTATGCAAGGTAGTGCATAGAAAACGAATGTATTCGATTTCAGATGCATTAGATGGAAATTTACTTCGCTTCAGTTTATTTGCCGATGCTTTTCCCCCGAAGACGGCTATTGCTAGAGAATGTTTCGTGCTGTTAAAGCGCATAAAAGCACGAGAGAATCATTCATTCGACTGATTATATTGCTTGAAAAACTCTTGATTCTCCTCTTCAGAGGAAGAAATGAGTTGAGGTAATAGTGACGTGTATCTTCTGTATTTTAGAAATAGAAAATTCTCAACACATCAATTTAATGTTCTCTACGTTCTGTACAGAATTTGCTTTCTTATTTTTACACAGAGAAAATAAATTAATCAACAGAATCAATGTAATCGTTCAATTTTAGATTTTTCCATTTGCTCTGTGTTCGAGTGAATAGTGAAGTTTCTTACATCGATAAATTTGAAGGAATTTTTGGAGCTGCTGTAAAATAAGAGAGTGGCATACATTTACTATGGAGCTTAAAGTACAATCTGATTAATAGATTAGTTTAAAGTTAGTGTAACATAAAAAAGTCATCGAAATTTAAATCTTATCTCAAATCACTTGTTATCCGAGTGAATTTTAAGAATGATGATATCCCAGTAAATTTTCTACTATAAAATTCAGAGCAAAGGAGAGCAACAAAAAAAATTGAGCTGCAATTTTTTTTTTTTTTATAAAAAATAACTCCACTTCCAATCATTCTAACAATCATATTATTTCTACGTAAATTTTACTTTTTAATTTATAAATAAAATTCCAAATAAACCTCTGGTTGTTTATAGGAAACTGTTTAAAAGACTAATCATCAAGCATTACATTTGATAATTATTAACTAACTATAGTTGGGTTACAAAAGCATTCAATTTAATTCAATTTCTCAAAACTATAACCCCGAACCTCCGACACTGCATTAGGACGTCAATGGATCGTATTATCTACAAGTCATCTGAGATCCTCCTTTACTATAGCCATATCGAAATACTCGAGACGCCCATGGCCTGTAATAATCTGGCCGAAGCATCTGGAGTTCCTCCTATATCCTCCATTCATGCATAGTCCCCATTCCTTGCTTAGGTACGAGACGATCACCGTTCCGTAATGTTTGCAGTAGTGACCTTCCCATCAAGCCTTCGTGTGCTCAGCCCTTACATTATGTAGTATCCTTCCCCTGGCTAGGCTAGTTGATGCCCCAACCCACTCGTCGTGGTCGTTCACACCTCTTTCTCTTTCCAGAACATTCCTGGTCCAATGTCTCCGCGTAGACGGAAGTGTGACTTCCGATAGCTAGAGGACAATCCGGGAGCCTAGTCGATAGCCTCGAGCATTGTCGATAGGCCCATCTGCATATCCAGAAAGTCGTTACATCTTTGTTATACTTGACTATGTACTTATCGAGGGTCATCCCTGTGTACTTTGTTAAATCCTTCACCTCAAAAGCATTATCCTGAAGTCTCGATGTTTGCGCGCGAATATGATCAGTTTGATCTTCCTCGGATTCACAGAGACAGAATAGGATTGCGTAGTAGCAATAAAATTTGTTTAAAAAACTGCCAAATGATATTAAAATCTTTAGAAATGAATAATTAAATCTACCAGGAAAAATGTTATAGAAATACATTTACGAAAATTAAACTTAAATAAATAAATAAATGTTACTGTAAGACTGCTGCACGAAGTTTATTTCAGATTAGATTTACTTACATATTTGCAGAGAATTCTGTTGTATTGTTAGACTTTACTTAAAATATTCTAAAACTCTCATAATAAACGGATCATTTGACTAATAATGTTAAGTTCAGCAATTCAATTTTGTTAAGTGAGACCATTCGACTAAGTGTACACGTTAACATTGAACTTCCTGCGGTATTATTTTTGTAACCTATTATATTAAATAAATAAATAAATAAACAAATTAAGAAAATCATAATAACAAAGTAAGAGCCAATAAGAAAACGCATGCAGCGAAATACAATCAGCTCGTAAGTAGTAACGCCCGGGTATCGTCGGACGATTAGTAAGTGAAGTTTCTCGAGTAAACATACTTCCGCTTCTTGTGTTCCCGTTTTTAAATACAATACACTCCGTGGTATATCAAATTTCCAAGTCGCTCATAAACTTGTGATTCCATCCACATTCCTCGCGACCTTGCGATCCCTAAAATCAACAAAGCATACGGAATGTGCGTCCTGTTATTTATATTACTACACTGCTGTATACAGTCTTCACATAAGGAGTAACTGTGTACAGAAAATAATAGATGAGAAAGCCGATAGGAAAGTCTGGCGCGTAAAACGCGTCGTTTGTACAAATAGCCGGAAAATTCTTCGATAAATTCTGTAAGAGGATATCCTGTACACGCTGAAGAGTAACGCATGGAAATAAATCTACCAAGCCAAAGCTCGTATGATTTTTCGCGAGTCATTGCGTACATACTCGCTCGTGACGTTTCTCACACAGGGAAACCACTTTGACACTTATACTCTTTCATTCCCGGTAACTATAGTTAAATTTGTTGAGTCTTTTTTTCGTTAACTTTCTAATCTCGGTTGTTTTTTTTCCTCTAACGTTTCGGTGCACATATGACACGCTTATATTATACCCAAATGTCAAAGGAATTCGCGAATTATGTATACGCGTTAATGGACATTTATCGCCGTATGAAAAATTAATGTCCCAAATAAATGTCACGAACTCGAGACTCTCGCGCTTAATCATTTAGATTGAAAATTGCTCTGTGAGTCAATTTCCGCTCTCGGAGAGGGTCAAAGGTCCGAACTCTCAAAATGGTCAACGTCATTTATTTTTGAGTAAAAAGAGTTAAAGTATGTAGATGGATCGAATAGTAATTATCGAATATAATGTTGTATAAAAAAATAATAAATATATTTCTTTTGTTATCGTGTATAAAAACGTATACGTAGATGGTTACAGTTGTGAATATTAATAAAGATTTAAAGCTTTTTAAAAGGGATTTTTATTTATAAATCGTGGAGATTCAGAGTGAAAAATCACTCTAAATTCATTATAACTCTAAAAAATTCCTGCATTGGAGTTAGAAATTTGTAACCTCTATAGAGAGGACCGAAAATGAAAATTTGTAGCACCGATAGATGTTGGAAATTTGAGGATTCGCTCAAAAGTAGAATGAATCGAAAGCTCTAAAATTAAAGATTGTAATGTTTACTAAACGCGAAAGAAAAATACACAATTAAAAAAAAAATGCACATCCATGCGTTTAGAATTTCAGCTGTAGGTGTAATTTTATTTTACAGTTCAACGGAAGTACACACAGAGGGGAAAGTCGTCGAAGTTGTGGTGGAGTCGGTCGAAACTTGACAGCAGCTCTTGTGAATCTTGGAATGACCGGTACTAAACTTTTGAGTGTGATTGGAGACGATGAAGCTGGAAAAGCAGTAATAGACAGTCTTAGAAGTGCTGCGTCTACTGTATGCGTTACTTCCGATAGTGGTACTGCCAGGTCAGTAATGAAGTGTCAATTATTGATGTTTCATGCTTACTAAGGATTTATATATATATAAAGGTTTTATTTTATTTTATAGATACACCGCTGTTGTTGGCAATGATGGGAACTGCTGTTTTGGTATTGGCGAAATGGAAGCCTTTTCAAAAATCAATAGCAGATTTATTGCAACAAATCTAGACGTTATTAAAAATGCATCACTTTTAATAATTGATGGAAATCCTTCTTTGGACGGGATGAAGCTTGCCCTCGATATTTCCGCGAAGAATCGCATACCAGGTTAGTGATAAATATTATTACTTATTTACAATTCGACGTTTCAGAATTTTAAATTATTCATATATTTTTGATGTTTTAAAAGAAAATGTTATAAAATTCGATTTATAGAAAGCATTAAATGATTTATTGTAAAAAATTGTAAAGGCAATTATTTACAATACATTGTGAATTGTATAAATGTCATTATAGCTAAAAATATGAGATTCTTACGTATAATTAGTACGTTTTTAATAAAAAAAAAGTAAACGTACGCCTGAACGTTCTTTCAAGTCTTAACGGCCAAGCTATAAAACATCGAATTCCATTCTATAAAATACATAATTGTTTAAATATAACACTATATAAAATGGACGGACTTAATTGTTTAAATATAACACTATATAAAATGGACGGACTTAATTTGTACTTGGCTTAATCCTAAACAGTGATATGTCAATGTGCACAACTATAGCTATTTATATATAGTTCGTACGCTGTAAACCATGATGACTTTGGGGATTCGGCTGCATTTGCATAACAAGATTTCTTGACTCTCTACGTCTTTTGTAATTGGCTTTAGCATCTAAGTAAAGGAAAAATGCGCCAACGCAATGGAACATAAAAGATATAACTGCTAATCCATAAGACCATGATAAATGATTGAAATTGGGATACATCAACCAGTCTCTTCTCCAACACTGACCTCCAAAAATTGACACAGCTAGGAAAAGCAATGCGCCTAAAAATAATAGACAAAATTATAAATAATTTACTTGAAAACGCTTTTGACCAGTACATTTTTATTTATTAACTCACCAGCAAGTGCATTGCATACGCATACTATACTGGAAAGAAACCATTCATTTTCCAATACAAATTTCAAGGGAAATCTTACTAGAATCAGTACAAGAACTGCTTGGCCAAAAAATGATATCAAAAGTGCAAGAGTCACAAATGCTTGTACAACCATCAGCCATCCGGGAAGTAACCACTCCCGAATAACGTAAAACTCTTGAGAGAACACATGATGGCATCCATTAAATAATTTGTCAAATTGATAATACGGATAACGGAAGTTCTCAAAGCAATATTCCCACAACCCCATGTGTTTGAAACTGTTGAATGTTTCCACATAAGATTGAATCCAGTAAGGGCTAAAATACAACGCAAACATTAGTGATTATTTATTTGTAAAATGAAAAATGTATTAAACAATTATTTACCTGGTAAAGGACATAACAAGGAGTACACCTGCAGCATAGGTGATAACTCCTCCGAATACGACGGCATCTAAAAAAAACGAAATTTTTTAAGCAAAGCATTCAACAGGTTATGTATTAAGAATTTTTACAATAGCAGCCTAATTTTAACTTACTCGATGCCTTTGGATAATCCAACATGGTTGCAGATGTTTTTGTTAAATTTTTAAATCCGTGCGAAGTACGGATCTTAATTTAAATGGGTCCTTTAATTGTTTACACGTCAAAATTCAGAGCAGTTGTCATGAACTAACGCGGCCACGCCTCACGCGTTTGACTCAGTCAGTGTATGAATGTATATATGTGGCTTATTGATGCCTTGCCTTACCTATACTATAAGCAGTATAAGGCTTATACTATACATTACATATAATATATACTACATAAAACATTCGTATTCGGCTTTTAGTATACACCGCCAGAGGGCAATGGTAACTGAAAACAATACGTTCCTGAGAATGGCATACTTCTATTACAACGATACTATACGCTACTATATATATATATACCTTATATATACCTTATCTACATACAGGATGACTTCCATTCAATCATTCTTAATGAATTTCTCGTAAACAGGTGTGTGTGCTCATTGGCGAATTATCGCAGTCGTTTATCATTTTTTATATTACTATTTACTTGGTTAAACATTTACGTTTTAATCCAATGGAGTATATTCATCATATCATTTATTTTATAATTATATTTTGAGATAAAGGATTAAAGTTTGAATCACATAAAAGATCGACTTAATCTACGTGAAGGAGAGTGATTATAAACGTCGGTATTACTTATGGAGACAACGAAATAAATATTTAACAACTACTGGTACTACAATCAGTGTTGAAATTTCAAAGTAATAGCAGTCTATAAGATCAGTTTTTTTTCAATTTTGTTTGCAGTAAAACTTATAAATTAATCATTTAAAGACTCGATTAAATTAATTTAGTATAATATGTATTGTCTCCATATTATATAGATCCTGCTAGAATTGGTTACAAATAAATAATTTTTGCATACAGGTATAAGATTTGATTATGAACATAGGTCAAATAATGGATTTATAAGATTTATTTGTAAAAAAGTTTATACAACAATGTAAAGTAAATATTTATAAACAATGTTTTATTATTTACTAAAAGCTAACTTAACTTTTGTACTAAAATCTATGGACGGATAGCATTGTAGAAAATACATTTACAATAGCGCATAAGAGTGATATCATAAAAAATATGCTCACTTTTTAAATGTACAATGCAATTAAAATTATAACTTTCGTGCGAAAGCTCGTCGTTTTTCAACGTTATTGTATATAGAATTGTATAATATAATCTAAAAATGGACGGATCAAGTAGATCTTTAAAGTTGCTTCATGCATATTTTCATAATGAATATATGAAAATAATTAGGCACGTGTATCAAGTGGAAATTTCGTTTGAGATTCTTTGAGATTTTTTCGTTTCTTCTTCTGAATATTGGCTTCAACGAGGAAAAGAAGACTGGCAATAAGTCCTAAAACACTTCCAATGACTCCCAATGCAAATGACCATCCCAAGTAGTTATTAGGATGACCAGGCATCCAACCATCTGCATTACCAAGGCACGCAAATACAATCACTGCGATACAACCAGATATGCTGCCAAACACAAGTAGAGAGCCAATGGACACAATTAGCTTTATATAGTGTTTTTGTTCTGGATCCCAGCATGTCGCGTACAGTATTGTCAAACCAAGCGATATTAAAAATGCCAAAAAGCAAATTGTAAAAAAGAACTGGGTTGCCACCATGAAAGCTGCAAAACAATACACAATAAATTAGTCAGTTAAGACAAAAAGTCTTTTGAAAAGAAAATACTGAATAGCTCGAATATTTCATAATATTCACTTTCTATCAGCTCTCTAGTGCTATCTTCAACTCTCTTTTCAAAAACACATATTCTTTAGTGTACAAATAAAACAAGAAGGTGTCAAAGCACAAATTGAATGAGGTGTGCGAACAATAAAGAAGCGATAATTGAAATATTTCCTCATCTTATTCTTGAAATAATTACACACCTCAGAAAATAAATAGTCTTAAAATTTTAAGTACTAGAAAACAAGGCCACAGAGAGTTGCTGCACAAATAACAATATAAAAATAAATATAATAAGTATTTATTCTATCCGATGCTCAATTTTACTTTACGAAAATTGATGTCATGGACTCTGTTGGATAAATAAATAAATAGATAAATAAATAAATAAATAAATAAGTAAATAAAAGAACAAACTTACGCGGTAAAAGGTAGCCTCGAATGTCCGAATAACCAGTCGTAAAGGGATCATAAACCCATCTACAACCAACGAAGAAGCGCCTGGGCGCGTCAGCTTCCGCAGGATTTGGCAGTGATCTAAAACAATGTCGCCAGAGACCAAGCATGTCGAGCTTAGCATTCGTTATGCGATAATCGCTAACAAGCCAGGCTGGCGTACCAAAGGCCACGCACACGCAAATTAGGGCAACGAGAAAAATCCCGATCCCGACGTTCCCAGCAAGACTTCTCTTCTTCATTTTATCACAATCCTACAAAGCCACGCTTACGCGCGATGTGCGATGCAACTTTGATCTAGCGCGGCTGCTAACACACCTGCCACACACTCTCTCTTTCTTGCTATGCTACCGCAGCAAGTCACAGACTCGGAATGTCAACTGCTAACCGACGGATTCATCGGTCGAGCGTAGACAGCGAAGAAAAAGATCCCACATTAACCACACCCAAGCAAATGCTCAACGCTCTCCTTCTCGCTTGCACTAGCTGTCCCGCGTTAAGTTGACGCGTCGCTGCGTTCCTCGCTCCTCCAGTCCTCCACACGGTTCCACCTTCCACCTCTACGCTCTACAGTGTGTACACACACGGCGGACGGTTACTTCATCTAACCTAACCTTACCCCACTCGACGAACGCTGTGCTTTATCTCGCGTTTCCACTTGTCTATCCGAATCGGCATTTAAACGGCTTTTCCTCTATTTCTCATCCTCGATCTCGATAATAGTCATCGCGCGCGGAAGTCTATCCTAGAGCTTTGAATAAGAGAACGACTGCTATTTCGTCCGCTACCGGCCATCGGCTTAAGTTTCACAATACCGATGACTAGGGAAGGAAGTGGAATCGAGGCAAAATTAGAAGCGCTCTCACTCCTTTCACACGCAGCACAACAATACAATACACCCAACACCGATCCACACTCCACAGGTGCACGTGTGTGTGCGTGACTTTACGCATATATACGGACAATTCTCTGACAAATTCTCGTTCGCGAATTTTCTTTTTCTTTATGTTTCGCCAATGTTTCAATGATGTTTCCAAAAGATTCTTATAAATTTACAGTTGTATTACAATCCAACGTTGTTATACAACTTACTATTCGCACTGCTCTTATGATTGAGATCATACTGAACACACTGTTTTCTGGTTGGCCACATATCCATACTGTCGTCGATTCATTTGTACTCGTACTTTGTGTTAATATTATTATTTTTTTTATTATTATTATTATTATTAGAAAAAGGGTACGATCCCCCTCTGGGAAGATTTACTCGGGTCTATCGATTTAAATGTAGAAAATATACAAATTGGATTTTTGCAACTGAACATTGTCAGCATATTTGACAATCTCTCGCTTTTCGCATTTCTAAGATTATTTTCTGTAATTTTAAGTTTTTAACGCATATACATGATTGTAATTTCAGAACAAGTATGTTATCCTTGAAATCGAGTAAATCTTATGCTTAATTAGCTTACGTACGTTATTCGCGAAACAAGCGCATACATGAAATATATAAAAAATGTTGTCGCGCGTCGATAAAAGTTTTAAAAATTCTGTTTTTAAAAATTAAAGGAAACTTGTGGAACTATTGTTTAAACATTCTCGAAATATAAAAAAAAAACAACAACAAATTTTTAAAGTAACAATGATTTTTCGAAGAATCGTCCATATACATAAACGCATGTATATGCGTGCGAATAAGCATAATCCCGTATATATGAACAGGTGGAAGATGCGAAGAACTACACGACAATTGACCGACAATGACATGTTCCAGATTCTTAGCCAAGCCGCGTGTTGTACGTGCCTAGAAATTCCACTCTCAATTTTACTCACGCGCCGACGTAACATTCGCTTATTTTTTTTTTTTAGGATTTCAAAGAGAGTGCTAAACACTTGGATTTTCTCTTTTACTTTATATACCTATATTATGTATATTCTTTCCTCAGACTGTTGTAACGTTTTGATTTCTTTAGCCGCTTCTATTATTATACCTATGCACAGACTTTTCGACCGTAATATTTTATCGCCTACTGCGGCTTATGTATTGTACAATTTTTTTTCAACTTGAGTTATAATCTCGGGGTTTTTGTGAAGCTCCACTCGTGCGTCACTCGAATAAGTGCCACGAACAATTGTCAATTATTTTTAAACCAAGTTTAGCGCCGGTTGTAATGATTTGAACACAAGTATAGCTAAATAATTATAGTGACATTAGGTCAAACCACTGTTTATCAGCGATAATAATTTTTAATTAGGCTTACTTTGGATATCCCAGATGCAATGAAATACATAACGATATTTCGCTCCGAGACGATTTTCAGATGTAGACTGAAAAACAAATTCAATGAACTCCAAATACGATAGTCATTCTGTATAGTCTAGAAGAAAGTATTTGCATCGATCTATGCATTTACTTTGAATGAAAAAAAAATACACTTTTCATACGAGATAACATTTTTCCAGATGAAAGAGAAAATTTAAGATTGAAAATATTATTTACGAAATACTTACACGTTCCATTTAAATCGTCAGACTTTTTGTGTATGTACGTAAAACGACTGGTAATTATAATAAGTAATTCATACTTGCATCTAGAACATTTTCATTCGATTTCAATAAGCGACGGATCAATGAAAATAATAATACTTTCGAATAAATATTTTCAGTATTCGATGAGGCGATTTTTCGATAAATCAATTTTCTTGAATTTAACAAACTTTTTTTTCACCGCAGTAATAATATTAAATGCGAGAGACACAGCTTGGATCAACTGCAATTGGACAAGCTTTCGAAATAACAGCCTCGTTACGAACCTTTTGATAAAATACGGAAGTGTAGCCTACGCCCAGGCAAAAAAGAAATGACTTACTGTTCCGAATCTCGCATACGGTTGAAACTTAAAAAACAAAAAAAAAAGACAAAGCCGGGAAAAATAGAAAAAGGAGAGCGCGTGGATTCTCACCTCGCGTTTGAAGGTCGACGCGCTCTCGAGAGTTGATTCAATGTTCTGGCCATGATTTTTTTTCTTCCCCGCTGCTATACACTTACGCGTACAGGTTTTACCGGGCGTGTGAACCTCCGATATATGTGTCAGTATTCTCACTTTAATACGATCGCGATTATTGCTCTCGTTCGCTATGCACTTATCCGTAACGTTCTATGCATCATCTCTTATGTATATATGCAAAAGATGAGTCATTCTCGGGACTTAGTTGACTAATAAGTGTTTAAAGAACAGTTTGTCAGCATTAAATAAACAATTTTATTAAAATATATATACGTTCGTAGAATAAAAAAAAATTGATACAGTTTTTGCTTTGCAAACATGGACAATACTGGACGAGTTAACTATTCATATGCTAAAAGTTAAAAAGGCACTTAACGCATACTGTCTCTTTCGATACTTTTAATAATATTGATTGATATTTACAAGAGTCTCAGTCACTTTTTGTACATAATATATATGTCGCAAGTCATTTTTGGACGGATTTGTTACTTATAATTAAATTATACATACATTTTAGCTGCAAATTTGCGTAAAATTTAAAAAACAGCATTATGCAAAAACAAGTGTACTGCTTTTATCGGTGTCAACTAATATATTACTTGATACAATACAATGTTATTAATGTACGCTCGTTGCAGATTGAAACTTTGAAAATTTGAAATCGTAACTACTGTGATTTCTAGATTTTTTTTTGGGAGATGTCATGGCCTGTTCTTCTTGTATTCCAAGCTTACACTGACAGCGAGCGTACATAAATAAAATCTATGTAAAAAACTTAGCTAATAATTTTTATAAAAAAAGTAGCTTTAAAAATATCAGATCTTTAAAAGTAATTGTTCTTCATTGCTTTCATTGTACACTAATAAAGTCTCTTAAATTAGCTTCGTTTCAAATATTTGTGTGCGATTTGTGCTCTTCTCCTAGCATTCGCTCAATCTTCTTCTTATATCTTCGAGCCTCTACTAAGAAAAGAATACCACCAGCTAAGAGTATAAAACTACCGACTACAGCCAGTGCAAAGGACCAACCGATATCGTTATGCTCCCAATTAGGCATCCAATCTCTACCATCGCCTCTAGCTCCAAAGATAATTACCGATATAATACCACATATTGCAGCAATTGTTAAATTTGAACCAGTTGCCCACAAGAGAAGCTGGTACTTGTCATGCTGTCTAGAGCAACAAGTGTACAGCGCAGTTAAGAAACTACCGATCAACAGTAGAGTAAAACATAAGGTGAAGAAAAATTGAGTTGCTACAAAGAAATTCGGCAGAAGGATGTCATGTATGATATAATATTCTTCTTCGAAAACCCACCAGCATCCATGAAATCTGGTATCGTACAAATGACGTATATCTTGAAATCCATTGAAGCAGACTTGCCATAATCCTAAAATAAATATTAAAATATTAGTTTGATAAATTAATTTTATTAACTTAATTATATCATTATTTATAATTCCGTTCAATTTTATGTCTCATTGAGATAAAAATCAACAAGCGGCTTTCAAAGAATGTCACTAATTAAGGTATAAATAGTTGGGCAATGATGCATCAAAGCATTATGAAATATCCAATCAGATCTATTACAAAGAACGAAGCGCATATCTGGAAATACTCAATTTGTATAGGTAAATAATACAGATATTAATGAAGTTAAAAAATTACCAATTTTTAAGAACTTCGGCTTTTCTAATTTGCCATCAGTTTCCAACCAGTTGGGTGTGGTGAACGCAATCACTATGAAAATGAAGGCCACAATAGTGCATCCAACCGCAATCTTTCCTGTTCTCGACTTCCCCATGTTGTTCGTGTTCGCGCACTTTTTTACGGTACGCAAAAATATATCGGTCGATTTCACTCGTTAAGGAGATATAAGTCTAATAACAGATAAATAATAAAATAGCGATGCTCTAGACAGATGCACTAACAACGGAAGGCACGAAGCAAAAGCTACAAGAGATAGAGTTCAACTAAGCGCATACCGAAAACTGGTATCGGTAAGGAAGGTTGTAGGGGACTTTCATTGCTGCGTACCGTACGGATCGTATTCCCCTTGTAAAATACACACTGAATGCATAATCTGACTATGTGTCATTAACAACATGGCGGTTTGCTGGTTAAGGGCGTTCCTTTTTCAGTAGTCTAATCATCATGATTTACCGACAGAGACAGACACCTGTTTGCTGGCAAGAAATTTGAATTTCTTCTTAACTATTTTGAAAGTTGCTCTTTTCAATAGTAGCATTTAAAAATTTATCGAATCAAGATTTAACATCGATTTAACTCAAATTTTTGTTTAAATAATGTTTCGTTACCTTAAAATTTTCGTATATTTCAACTTAAAATAACAGTCATTTTTGGATCTTTCATTATTTATATTTATTATTAAATTTTATCGATTCTATTTTCGGAAAATATAGACTTAGACCGCTTTTTTGAATTCATAAACGTGAAATAAAAATAAAACATGTCATTTTTCGATCAACTTTTTCATACAAATTTTTCGTCGTCTTAGAATTTTTGTATCTAACCGAAGAAAATAATAGCCGATACGAAAAAAATGTATTTTTTAATTTAACAGGTTTTTTATCGAAAAGTATAAATTTTTTGTTCCCAGGATTTTACGGGTAAAGCTCATACTTTATGAGATAAATAATACGATAACTGGTTTGTTTGCTTTACATATGGACATAACTTTAGTTATTACTATATTTTTTTAAAAATGACGAGCCTCGCTCATCTTCGAATTCATCATACATTTATGCACAAATTTTTCAATTACGTTTTGCGAAATTTGGACTTTGCAAATTTTCGAAAAATCCAATATTGTATAACATATATGTTCAAAATTTAAAGAGTGATATTTGAATGATTACAAGATATTTGTGTTCATTATTAAAATGTATATTTTTTGAAAATACTGTATTGATAGAAATATTTTTTGATTCCTTTTTTTATCTTTTGCAGTTTGGTTTGAGCCCACCGATTTGCAGAAGGCATTAAAAATTTTTCAATGTGGATCACCGTGGAAAAACGTATTGAGCTTTATATCTCCAAATATAAATGAACTTTTAGCTATAGCTAAATATTTTGATATACCAACACCATTGGATACATCGAACATTGAAATTGAAAAACTTAAGAAAATCACACAAGATTTGAATGAATATATTCCAGTCATTGTAGCTACATTGGGTGCTCAAGGAGTATTGGTAATACTGACATTACATTCTGTAGTTATTTTCAATTTACTTATACAAAATGTATAAATTTTTTTTTAGATTACCAGAAAGTGTTCTGGCAGCGAACCATTTTTAAACGAAGATAATAATGTAATGGTAAATGGTGTGAGTCAATCACGCTTATATTCTCCATTAAGTTACGAGGGAGAAATTGTGAGTGTAAGTGGTTGTGGTGATTGCTTAGCTGCTGGAATAATTACCGGAATATTAAAAGGATGGAAAGAATCTAGTTGTATATCATTGGGTCTTCATGCAGCTAAGGAATCGCTTACTTCATTCGAAACTGTTCCAAACACATTACAAAACTTATCTTTGATCGAAAGTTCATATCATTCCAAGTATTAAGGATACTATTTCATCTATAATGAAATATTACAAAAACATTTATTTTTATTTCTCTTTTACAAACAGTTTTTTAAATTGTAACACAAAAATTAACATTTTTTAAATCTAATTTATACCTCAACACTTTTGTAAAACAATAATACTGAACATATTATATCAGATATTATTATATCGGATATTCTATCAGGTCAATTTTTTATTTTTTTTATATTATATCATCTTATTATATATATATATCAGATCAACATTTTTTTTTTTATATTTTTATACTTCTTTTTTGTTTTTGCCTTTAATTTTCTTTTTATCTTTTTTAATATGAATATTTGCTCCATACTTCATTACAAATTCTTGAACATCAAATTTTTTTTCACAACCTTTATAATTCATATAACGTATTTTACCAAATACTGGCCTTTCTTTCCAACCTTGATCATGTACACCGCATATTGACCACATGCAGCCTACAAAATACAATAATTTAACAAAAAAAGAAAAGAAATAATAAGAAAAATTATGTTCAGAAAATAATGCAAATAATTATGATATACTTGAACAGTAATAATTAATGTACAAACCAACATATCCATTAGGATCACGTCCATCCATACTGTACTTATCATTTAAATAAATTGACCATTTTAAGGCATCTTCTGGTGATTTAGTCCATTCTAGTATTTTTTTAGCCCAATACATTCTAAGAAATCCATGGATTTTACCTTCTTTAACTAATTGGATTTCTGCTGCATTCCATAAATCATCATGAGTCAATCCTTTTTCTAATTCATTCAACGTGTAAATGTAGTCTCTCTTGTCATCTCTATTTTATCAAAATTATAAGTAAATAATTGATTTGAACTTTTTGCAAATTATAAATTTGAATTATCGTACTTGTGCTGATCCAAAGTTTTCTGAGCCCATTCGTATGCTCCTTTAAGACTATCATAGTGTTCATTATAGAAACAAAAATTATCACTAAGTTCTCTGCGTACAATGGCTTCTTCCATAAATGCTTCTACTGATTTTATGTGTTGATTTTTATATTTCTTAGCTTCCAAAATACATCTTTGAACTGAGATCATACCAAAATGAAACCAAGGAGATAAATTGCTTAAAGCATCAAAAAGTGGATTATTTCTTTTTTCATCATAAATTTTTAGGCGCACTTTTAGAAAATTGTTTAGCTCAGCAATTCCACCTTTATAGCCTGCTTTTGCCCATTTAATTTTATCAACCGATCTGTCAACTAGTACATGGTCTAAAGCTGTATCCCAATTGATTTCATTGAACTTTTGATCAGATGTGTGCGGATGTTTTATAATAGGTGGAAATTCAGTTAAAAAATCATCTAGCTTAGAGTTTATTTTATTTCGAATAGTACGAGCTGCATACTCTAATTTTTCAGATGTTACCCAACAGGGAACAATATTATGGGCATCAACCTGCAATTTGTTATTAAAATTCATGAATTTCTTATCAATCGATGAAATAAAAGAGATCTTTAATATAATTACTTGACATAATGGAACATTTTTGGGAAGCTTCTTTTGTATATCCTGTAGCCAAAACAAAGGCAACCTTAATGGAAAGAAATCCGCAATAACAGCTCCCATTTTATACTTCTTAACAAAGTCAACAATAGCAGAATTTGGTTCTTCATGTAAAAGATGAAAATTTATATTTAATACTTTGCAATAACTTTCTACTTCTTTTAAAGCTTCTAGTAAAAATTTGTAATGCCTTATTGTTGCATCGAGAAATTTTGGAAGTATGCAAAAGCAGACGTGTAAAGGCACTTTATTTTTCAAAGCAATTTTCTGTGCAAACAGCATGGCCCAATTATCTATAAATAATAATGTAATAATTAATACATTGATATTTACAACAAATATTTTAAATTCTTGCCTTGAACTCTTGCATCTCTAAACATCCAATAAACTATTCCCTTACTATCTGGTGGTACTTCATCTAGGTCTGTTAGTATTCTAACTCTTTTTTTATTGAATTTAAATGACATAACAGAATCAGCAGTCTACAAATACATAATCATTAACATTAACATAAACTTCATATTTCACAAATTTGTTATGAAATTATTTATAACGGAACTAACTTGAATTCTTTGCTCTTCAATCTGTTTTTCAAAATCAGTATGATCAGTTTTTAATTTCTTTGTACACTTCCCAGACATTTTGTTGTCTGAAATATTGAATAAATTTATAAAACATTTGTAATATTACTGTTTTATTAAAGTGACTTATGTAAACTTACACTTTTTGATGCAATAAAAATGACTATTATCGGATATTAATGTTCTCTTAGTGTTTGTTTTTGATTGATATACTACTCCAAGCAACCTATTTGAATAAGCAACTATTACAAACCAAATTAACATTTACTTATATTTATTTTATAGTTTATGTTATGAGAATCTTTTATTAATTACACTCGGAGCTTCAATTGCACATGATATTTGAATGAGAGTGATTATAAATGTCGGTATTATTTATGAAGACAATGAAATAAATGTTTTTGAATTGAAGTAATCAAGCTGGTATAAAAAAATTTAACCTACTTTAAAACTTGCTACAATCTATGAGAATATATTTAGTAAATAAATTTGATAGATAAATGTCTGATATTAATTAGAATTTTACACAAAACCGGCTGAGTAATAAAATGAGTATTAAATCTGTTCTACATATACTACATGTATATATTTTTTCTTGTATTCTAATGTAGTTTTCGTTTATTTCACGCAATTAAGTTGTTGACAATATATATATATTTATATACCCAATATATGCACAAGTAGCTTTGTAGTTTTTATATCTACTGCATACATGCTGTCATGGTAAAGACTTTATCTTGTGATTCTTCTTATTGTCTGTTAATCTATGAATACATGAGTTTTATTTAAAAAAATTACGTAAACAGAACAGTTTACTATTTTCGCGTATGTTTGCATTATATATTCATCATGTCGTGTATTATTATTACGAACCACATACAGTATATATAATAGTTACAGAAACGTACGGTTCGCGCCGCGCGCGTTGTATTTCGGCTGCTTCTGCTTTCAATGTCGCTGCGCAGATAACTTCTGCGCATCATTTTCAATTCTATTTTCTATATTTTCCTATCAGCCAGTTGCCTAGTATAATTCTTACGCTGTATCATTTTACCCGCATTTCGCATAACATTTACTAGCGTAACTGCGAGAGACAGATATTAGTATTTTGGCTCATGGCTGTTCAGTTGGCATAACGCTGTAACCCTTGCCGTATTTGAAATTTGCTCTTCCGACATTAGTGCAGGCGTATGTGTATATACAGAAATACATGAAAGCGTAGACTTTAAGACCTAACCTCTCAACTTTGAGGTTAAGTGTCTGCTTCGTACAGTTTAAGAGTGTAATTTATTTTCTCTTCGAGGACTGTGTGTGCATTTCCTTTATTGTTTTTTACGTGTTTTGTGTTTTTTTTTTCGACAGAACGATTACAATGTCGTACTTGTCGAGAAAGGAAATCGATGAACTGAAGCCGCAGATCGAGAGGACTGTCAGCAAGTTTCTGGGCTTTACCGAATCTTCGATCGTTACGACAGCTGTGAATTGCATTGCTTCAGGATATGACAAACGCAAAACTGCAGGTTCGTTTTTAAATTATTCTGCAATTTCTTTAAAATTTGATTTTACGTTGGATAGAAGCAATGTTTTTGAAACTGGATATTGATCGATGGTTGGAGTAAACGAGCCATTTTATATTCATTGTGTTTAATTGAAAATGATTCCTTTTTTTATTTTTCAAATGCTAAAAAGTTTTCTATGGACAATGTATTGAATTTATCCTTAACCAAACATAATTATTAATTATTAATATTTTATACTAACTGTAAATAGTTGAGTTTGATTAATGCAACTTTAATTTAAAAACGCACCTTAAAGTTCTGAGATATTCTACTCTACTATTGAACTAAATGTACTTAGATAATAACGAGTATGTTTATAGAACCCTATGCAAGGAATATTAAAAAAGATCTAAAGTTAAATTGAATACAAATTAGAACAGTTTGATATTACTATATTTGGTGGTATGAAACATGAAATATCACTATATTTATACGTACTTCTTCATTTATATCTTCACTTTTCTGCGTTAACATCTTATACAATTATTGATTAATATAACTGATTTTTGAACAGATAAATTGTCTGCCCTTCTCGAGGATAAAAAAGCTGCAAAAGTAGCAGAAAAAATTTTTATGGTTTATGATGATATGAAAGCGGCTCATAAAGCAAAAAAGAGATCTCATGGTGATGATAGAGATAAAGACCGAGATAGAGAATCTAAAAGATCCAGAATCCGAGATGAGGTGTCCAGTAAAAATGAAAAATCAAGTTCATTGTCAAAAGATAAAGTGAGTTTTAAGTTTTTAATTTGAAAGTTTAAAGTATTAGCTATTTTTTATATTTTAGTATATTCTTAATATTTAATAATTTAATCATATTATAGATCAGTCATATTATGGCTAATGCTCAAAAAGAAATTGAAGAAAGAAAAAGAGCTCTTAAAGTTCGACCTGAAGACATGGATACAGTGAGACCACTTTTGAGGAATAAAGAGTCTCTGACTACGGTGGGTCAAGTATATAATCAAGGTTTTCTGAGTAAACAAGACTCCGAAAAAGCCAAAAAGATTGCTGCTTTACAAGCGGCAATTTCAAACAAATTGAAATCAGGTTTGCTTGGAAATGCACAAAATATTGATAAACCTAGACCTTTGATTCTTGATGAATCAGGAAGAACAGTAGACATAACTGGAAAAGAAGTACATCTCACACAAGTTGTACCTACATTAAAGGCTAATATCCGTGCCAAAAAGAGAGAAGAATTCAAAGCACAGTTACAAGATCTAAAAGGTTCTGAGGACTTTCAAGAAACACATTTCTTTGATAACCGAATAGGTACAGTGACAATAGAAATTAATATTATTTATCAATATTTATGCATTGATTGATCATGAAAATTAATGATTTCACAGGTGTAAAAGCTGCAGTTCGAGGGAAACGTGCATTGAAATTTCACGAGCCTGGTAAATTTATGCAAATTGCTGAGAGAATTCGTATGAAAGCGCAATTGGAAAAATTACAAAACGAAATTAGTCAAATCGCGAGGAAAACCGGTATCAGTTCTGCAACAAAACTAGCTCTGATAGCACCAAAAACTGAAGCTCTTAGCGAGGAAGTACCAAATGTTGAATGGTGGGATTCTGTGATTCTTAATGATGGATATGGCGAAGCAGAGGATGATATCAATAACTTTGTCAAAGTTTCGGCCATCACAAATTTAGTTGAACATCCAGCACAAATGAGGCCACCTAGTATGTTATTAAATGAATTAAAATTTAAAGCAAAGAACCTTGTTTCTAGTCAATTTCTTAATATAATATTTACACTTTAGCGGAGCCATTGAAGCCAATAACTATGCCTATTTTCCTAACGAAAAAAGAGCGCAAGAAGTTGCGTCGTCAAAATCGAAGGGAAGCTTGGAAGGAAGAACAAGAGAAAATTAGACTGGGATTAGAGCCACCACCAGAGCCCAAACTTAGAATATCTAATCTTATGCGAGTTCTGGGCAATGAAGCAGTCCAGGACCCTACAAAAATTGAAGCTCACGTGCGTCAACAGATGGCAAAGAGATTGAAAGCTCACGAAGACGCGAATGCAGCCAGAAGACTGACAGCTGATCAAAGGCGAGAAAAGAAAGCTAGAAAAATTAAAGAAGATACCTCGCTAGGTGTACATGTCGCTGTATTTAGGTGAGTATTTAATTTTTTACGCAAAAGCAAAGTGTAAAACTATATTAAATCTATTAGTAACATAATGTTCAACGCATTTGCAGAATTCGAGATCTCATTAATAATGCATCAAAGAAATTCAAAGTAGAAACAAATGCGAAGCAACTTTATCTAACTGGATGTGTGATGTTGTTCAGAGATTGTAATGTTGTGGTCATTGAAGGTGGTGCAAAACAACTGAGCAAATATAAACGACTAATGCTTCAACGTATTAAATGGGAAGAAGATATAGTGAAGGATACTGACGGTAATGATGTGCCTAACAAATGTGTTCTTGTCTGGGAGGGAACTACAAAAACGCGACATTTTGGAGATATCAAATTCAAGGTGTGTCCAATTGAAAAACTTGCACGAGAGCACTTTAAAAAGCATTCGTGCGAGTCTTATTGGGATTTAGCATACAGTGGCGCTGTACTGGACAATACTGACGAAACGCAAGTCTAAGTTTTTTGATCGAGCTAATTTTTCTACAGAAGTGATGAGGCGCTTGCGTTTTTTTTGTACAATCAACATGTAAATATATGACGAATTCTAACAATTAAGTAAATAAATAATTTTTGTGAACATAAAACGTTAAATATCTCTTTTTTGGGGAATTATAATGGTAATATTGATAATACGTTACTCGATAACTTGCTTACACTTAAAGCTATAAAATATTATACACACACAATATTAATGAACTAATTAATGAAATAATCATTAAACTATCTAAATAATTACGACATTAATCTGTGATGAGCTGAAATTCATTCTCTAGCTGGCCTAACGATGCATATATATTATTCTACAATTTTGCGATTACACTTGTAATCAAACATTTTGACATGCGATACATAACATTTGTCATGTTATGAATAAATCTCATCGATGGAATATTATAGCATTATAAAATTGAAAAAAAGTCGTAACAACAGCGGAAGGTGTCACTATTGCGGTGCCTTTCTAATGTAGCGCCTTGCGCGTAGTCGAAAGAGGGAATAACACTATCAGGCCTATTAGATGTAGAGGATGGAAAGGCTGAGGCGGATCCTCCAAGGACGCCGTTGTACAAGTGAAATCTCTATTGAATTTGTGCAGGTATGACTTAGTGTGTATAATAATGAATGATCGGAAGATGAGCTGGATAATTCACAATGAATCGAATCGATGAGCAGAGTAGAATAATTGTCTGTTCCTACAGCGATAATCATCGTTCGAGAAACGAATCAACAAGATAAGATGAGTACGATTTTTATATACTACTTTAAAAGTTTCACGGGAGCGATTGTAATCTTTGATAGTAAATTCTAAACTTTATTGCGCTATGTATATCTAATCATCTTTCCTATACATATATCGAACACGAGTATTATATTATAAAATAAAAAGTATTTTTCTAACTCTGTTTTCGTATTTTTTTTGGCATGAATGTCTTTTTGGTTCAATCCTTTTGCTCCAATCATAAACATAGATTACTAAATCAAAATTGCGTTTTTTTGCTCGAAAAGAAATTGTTCTTTTTGCCACAAAATTTAGCATGTTTGTTCAAAATAATGAATTCGTTAACTTTGCCCTATTATCCCAATGAGGCGTAGAGTCAAATTAGCCTTGCAAGTGATAACATCATTTTGTGATTACTATATATATACTACAAGCTTCGAAATTCGTTCCATATCCTTCGAAAAATATCTTCTTGACAAGTAAATGAAGATCATTTTATTTCCATACAACAAGCTGGGTTTCTTTTGCTTCAAATACTTATTTTTTTCCAGTGTAAAATTTATGTTCTATTTCATTACGTTGCAATGTTACACGACCTTACAGTTACGTACCTGCACAACGATTACGAACTAATAACAGATATTTTGGCAAAAATTCTTTTTCTTCGGAAGTAAATCTAAAAGCTCATCGTTTCAAAAAGTTCGCGCCGTAAAATATATATGTAGAATAGCGCACTCTCGCAAACCACAATTTGGTCACAGTCGTAAATTCATCGAGACGTCGCGCGGGTGGTAGTTTTCTTCTCCACGTTATTATCTATATAGGCATACAAAGTACGACCCGTCGTTCGTAAAAAAAAACAAGTCAAAATGTAACAGCCTCTTTTCGAGCTGTATAATGATACGTCGCGTTGGAAATGTTTGAAACGCTCGCGTCACCGAAAACCACGAGAGGAAAGAAACGCTGCTTTCTTTTTCCCGTACTACATACATTTATAATAACTGTCAAAAATATTTATCGATTTCGAAATTACGCAACAAGACCCAAGAAGACATTCACATATATTACACGCGCGCACAGGTATATGCGTCTTTTGCAACACGTTCCATTGTACGTATCATCGCCAGAACTGTATACACATATATATACACGTATGCATATTAGAGATATACATATATATATATATGTACCCTTACACCCCAAACTTTTGGCGAAGCTTTAATACTCGACGATAAATCTTCTTTTCAGTATACAAACGCTCGAGACAGCAAGTATTACACAAATCGGACAGGAGCTTATCTCCTCTCGTATACGTACACGAGAAGCAAATGCGGAGACGGAACAAAGCGACTCGCGCGCTGTTCCATCGAGATCTAAGCGGGCAAGACAATGCAAATTTTGTTTTAGAGAATAAAACAAAAAAATCGATTCGAATTTCCACGAAAAGAACAAAAGTGCGCGCGGAGATGTTCGTAAAATATAACCGGCGCTCCGGCATTCCTTTCACGGTTTCGTGAACGCGGTTGTGTATATAGTAATGGCATAGAATATATTATATACATCTAATGCCATGTGTCTACGCGTGGTTGTGTACACGCGGTGCCATCGGAGAAAATTTATTTATACGTCTATTATCTCGCGGCTGAGCGACAGCGTCGCGTGTATATTACAGTATGCGTTCCAGTACTTTACTCCCATAAAGTATATAACGTAAATATACGATGAAGCGTGCACAGGGTAGATGGTATGTGCCTGCAAGGAATTCCACGAGGCGTATATAAATGTGAGAAATTTCATAACTTTGGCGATTTTAATCGCATTAATTAAACATATGAGCGATGATTTATCGTTTAACTTCATTTTTTTCGACAATTTTTTTTTTCATTTTATTATATTCGTTTATACTTTCAAAAGTGAAGTATAGACGAAACGTTTAATCAAAAATATTATTTCCTTCTGATGTTCATCGATTTTTTTCACTATTCTTGGGAAACTGGAAGTTATACTTTTTTGTATTTTAATTTACATTGTTCTTTTCGAATAATAATAATAATATCAAATAACTCAGTTTAACTTCTACTTTAAGTATCGTCAGATCTCTCATATACTCTGGTTTTGTAAGTTTCGTTAACGATTTGAATTACTTTATTTCAATAGACAGTTTTACGCTATTTTAAAACAAAATTATTTTTTGTTTGTTTTTGTTAACCGAAAAAAAGTCCGGATCAAACATTTTCGGAATTCCAGATTGACATATTAATCCAGTGTACACTGGAATCTGTTTAAAAAATGTTTTCATTAAAATATTTTCAAAAAATAACCATCGTTTTATTAGTTGCATTAAACAAAAGTAAAAGTTAACTTTTGTTATGTAAGACTTACAAAGATACCGTAGTCTTTTATGCAAATAATTGTTTCACAACCACAAATAAACTGCATAGTTTTACTTCAAAGTTGGCAAATAAGCTTGGATTTACTTAATAATCGCTAAATAGATTTTTCTTCGCTCAAAATCACCGAGACCCTACTTTTCAGTGCCAACTTTTTGCACGAACTTGTCGCGACTAGGCGAGACTGACCTCTCTTCGATGAAAAAAAAATCAGGTCAAATGAAACAATGGTTATCGGATAATTTCAGACTTTTCCATTAGTGGTAGCGAGCAATTTTTCCGAGAACCGTCGCATTCAGGACACGCGCGTCTCCTGTACAAAGACTAGTAGTAAAACAAGCGATCCTCCGCAGTAAAGGTGAAGGTGCAAAGGTGCACTCCGAGAGCAAGACGATGCTGTAGCAGCAGCTGCAGCAGCAACGCCGTGTACAGCCTTGATCCCGATCGGAATCTCGAGGCGACCGAACGATCGCGTGGGCGCTCGTTATATATGCATATACATAGACATAGAAATCGCGAATGCGCAGATGTGTAAGGGGATTGGCTCGAGCTCGCGCTTGCAAGCCTCGTGTGTCTTTCGCTTTTCCTCAACGGCACGTGATTCCACTTTTTCGAAAGTCACACGATTAGATCTAGCTGCGGGTAATGGATACATATATATATATGTGTGTCTATAGGTAATACATATACTTGAGTTGGAAAAGGCGGAAGCGAGGAGGGACGTTCTTTTTTTCCTTCGTTGCGCATCGGTGTAACTTCTCTTGAATGACTTTTTTGAAAGGGTGGATTTAATTGTATAGTTAGCGATGTTTAGAATGTTTACGCTATAGCTATGTCGGGGTTACATTGAGGAGGAAATGAAAGATTGACCGTGTTCTATTGATAAGACGTGATGTACATATGTATATATTCCAAATGCAAGAAACGAGGCAAAAGGAATGTCGTTTTAGCTAAATCCTTCATTCGAAAAGAAGATGCTATTCAAAAGGAATGAACTTGAATAATACGGAGATTTTGTCATTTATTTTTGTCCAAAAATCACGTTCCTTTCACCCAAAAATTCAATGCTTTTATAAATACCAAATAATTGCTTCATTATTTTGCCATACCATCCGCTAGGAGGCGTCATAATAAATTATGATTATACAATAAATGGTAAAAATTAAACTCTATAACTTTATAATCGAATTACGTTACAATTCTTTATTAATTGTTAATAAATCGGTAACGATTTTCAGTAAATAATTCACGTTTAAAGCAGCATAAATCCATGCAATGAAAACGATGTTGTAAGACATTTTTTTTATACGAAAATTCTCTTTATTAACAATTATGATTTAAGTTTATTTTCTCGCTGGCTGATTTCTTTTGCTTCAAATGCTTGTTTTTCAGTACATAATAGTAATTGGTCTGATTGCTGTCGATCCAGCGATTTATGTGTACTTAAGAAATACGCGTTACGTTATATGCGTATGGATGTAACGTACGTTAATTAACTTTGAAGTAATGGAGACACGTTTTTTAACGTAAGAATTAAGCGTTGATCGCTATAAATGAGCCTCGTCGAGGGCATCTCAATATTATTGGTAAATATAAATGTTCGTGTCATAATTGTAAATTTAACGATTTTAAACATTCAACGTGACAAACGACCAATCAGAGAAAAATGTCAAAAATTTGGAATCATAATAACCTAATAACCCAATTGTACATTAACGTTCATGAATAATACTCCTATAGTAATTTAAACGACGAGAATGAATTATCACCCATCAATTTATCATCCACGCAGGTATCTGAGAACTTTTCTATTAAAAAATAATTGTCTTAGAAAAGAAACTAAAAATAAACATGGCACGCAGCCAAGATTCGTTCAAATCATTCGAGCGATGATTCACTCATACCGATTTCATTAAAGTACAAATCTGGAAAGCGAGAAAAAATTACATTTCATCGAAGAATCCGAAGAAAAGACGTAAGAAAGAAACAATCCTGGTAGTGATAAACCTATTTGCTAATCCTATTTAACTGGCATTTGATGATTGATTATACAATTATAATATAATTAAAACAGTTAAATTTCTTACATCACGTCTGTTCTCATTCGTTGATTATAATAAGAAAGCGCATTGGTTGAAAATATAATTTTTAATAAATTTGCAGATTCACTGTCGTTCCTTAGATATCCACTGGGAACCAATGACATGCCAGTGCATTCGTACATTCGTACGTCCGAAAAAATGGTATTTATCGATTTGAAAGTATTATTACGTCTAATGTGATTTTCGGAACGGTGTAACGTCTGTGCAGGAAATTTCCTTCTGTAACTGGCCAAATAAATAAGACCAATGTAAAAGTATACATTAATTTACATATATTAATTTGTCTTATAGGAACACTTCCTTTAAAAAGATATGTAGGCAGCGAGCGATCGAGCATTTTTTGCTAGAATAGAAAGAAGAGAAATATAAAAGATACAGTATACTGCCAAAAATTAAAAGAGTGATAGGCGATAGAAGTAATATTATTGTAAATCTTAAGACTCTGACAAATGAGTTTAAGTTGAGTTCTAATTTTGAACAAAAGATATATAAAAAATGATGTAAACGAAAAAGATCAACAAACAGCTTATGACAGTTAATTTGGATATTTATAGAAAATATTTACGTGAATCTATATGTGGTATTTATTTAAATAATATATTTTTTTTTTAAAGAAATATCATTAACGTCAATAAATCTGTATCTCATAACGAAGTTATAATATAATATTTATAGAATTTAAAAAGAATTAGATTTAACAATTTACTACATAATACAATATTTATTTACAATATTTACTGCATAGTTACTACATTTAAATGCACAGTTAAATAAATATCCTTTTTGGTATTTAAAAAAGTTATTTAATGTACTTATGTAATTCGCATGTACATCTACTTATCTACTTAATGTTTTATTTAATTACCGTAATAAACGAATTGATGAAGATAATTATAGTTTCAAATGCACGTTTTTTAAATCTATCTACATATAACTGCGTTTACCTCTCGTAGGAATTGCTTAGGTAATTTTTTCCGGTTGAATGAAAAAAATAATCCGTCCTTAACGAATAAAAAATAGTGTCCATAGCCAATAAAAAAAACAATATATATGTATAGTATATGGTGTATATAGAGCGCTATCGCTGCATAGAAAGACATCTGTATCCCCCGACGTTGGGCCCCTATTCCCCCCCACTACCGCGAGTAGTGAGGCCGGCCTCGCGGAGTTAGAGTCGCGGGACCTCCGCCGCATCGCATCAGTACGACTCCGCGATCGCGCAGTAGTGCATCGCTCGCTGCACCTGTGCACGTAAAAAGTTCATCTTGCGAAAAGGAGGCGCGCGCGAACGCGTGTTTCCGACTCGCCGGGGGCCCCCTTTTCCTTTGGCGAGCGCGCTACCCGCGGAAGTTCCATTGTCTGTTCCGCCGTATACTCGGTTAGAGCGTTTTGTCTTGTCTCTCTTGTCTGGCTTATCGCTGTACTTTAGCTCTCGACAACTTTTTTTTTTTTTCGTTCAATACGTCTGGAGACGAAAGTTTGTTGTTGTTGTTCTTTAAGCGAACGATGAATTGGAATTGTAGCGCGAGCGATTCATTTTTTTGCAAACTAACGCTAGCTCTTCCTCGCGAAAGAAACAATAACGGCAGACGTTTCTTGATTGATGATTGATGATCTTGAAATTAGAAGGAAATTTCGGTTCTTTCGGTAGAAGCTCAATGATTTACGTAAACGAAGAAAATACACTGTATAATCAAGGAAACGTGAAGATAATTAAATGTGTAGATTAAGAGTAATAATAGTTTGCGCGAAATATTATTATCGCTTTCTCATACTATTCGTAGCCGTTCATTCCCTTTAAATGAGCGATAAACCAGACCAGTATACCTCCATCTTATAAGACTGTGCATTTCATGCCGTAAAATAGTTTAGCGTGAATAACACGTTAAAATCAATATATATATATATATATATATATATATACAACGTTCTATTGCTAATAATACCATTGCTCCGAAACGAGTATGGCAAAATTTTCGATTAGAACCGAGTGAAAGATAGAGAGAGAGAGAGAGAGAGAAAGAGAAAAAAATTCACTTTTATAGCTTACGCAGTGTACCTCATAACGAAGCCATTCACCAGATGCCTTTGCATGAAAACAGCCACAGCGTCAAGGTGGAGCGATCGACGAGTTCGGTAATCCAACGATAAACGCGACTTATCGGTCTGCATTTAGCTTTTCGCCCGAAACAAGATGTCGTGGATACTTGCAATTGTCGTTGGGTGAGTATTCTTTTACGTTAACGATCGAGTAATTATTAATTTATTGTGTTTCGATGAAACACTGTATCAGTCCCACGGAATGCGTTGTATTAATTTTTATTCGATTTATGATCCATAAACGTATAATTACCGATCAAGAATGTTAATTCGAAAATATAATAAATGCGATCTTACTGCTCGACAAAGTAATTCGTCGATTCTTAAATTTTACTATTTAAAATAAAACTCTGTCTTAGGTAATGGACGTCAATTCTAATAATAACAATAATAATAGTAGTAATAATAAAAAAAAAAAAAAATACGCGTGCGTGAAATAATTTCATTGAAACGATAAAAAAGCGACGATAGCGAGCGACGCGAGAAGATCGCGATAAATCAGAAGTAGCGAGTGACCGAAAAAAATCAGTAAAAATAAACGAGCGTTTGTTGATTAATGTGAACAGTCGTGCGAGATGAAAGAGACGATTAACAGTGTAACAATGCAGATGCAATCACAAGCGCTGCAGTTTCATTGAGAAGTGCAATCCCCCGGCAAATTACATATTCTTACGTGCGTCTCACAGCTCGACGAGCTATTTTCTACTCGTGCATTTCATTCGTCTATAAAGCACTATTTCTTTCTCTCGCTATGGCTATCTTTATTTTTTGTTCTCTCCTTCTCTATATAATGTAATACCTACGTGTATAGGTATATATGTATAACGTCACTTTGTGCTACTGACCTGTCGAATGGTTCACTTCGAGAGAACGGTTCTTGACAATTTTTATTTTCCTCAATTTTATTACAATGTGGTGAATATTTCTCTTAATAATAAGCTAAATACTGCACATAAGTTATAAATTACACACATACAGCAGTAACATTTTACTGTCATTACCTATATTGCAATTATGCAAATTTCAATAGCACGAGAACTAAGTCAATAATAAAATATATAATAAAATAATCTTACCTCTGACAGCTAATAATAAGCTGAGGAAATTGTTGTTAAAAACTTACTAAAAATGTAGTAAACCTTGCTACTATATTATATAGAAATTGTGGACTATGCTCCAATGGTAAATGTAACGTAGAGTTTATTTTAAAATTCGTAACTACTTCTATATATATAATGTAGCAATTTCTCCTGTACGCGCTTATATATTGTTTCACACATCCTGATTGTACGAAGTATTAGTATTAGAGAATAATCACGTTTAAATGAGTTTATCCTATTCGTACTATACATAATATGCTAATTTGCATTAGAAAGGTTTGAGAAATGTCTACGAAATTTTTCTCAGAGTATACGAAAATGATGGTTCCTTGCGCTATAGGTTGATTAATTTCAAAGTTAAAATACGTCAGATTGTAACTACCGTGTTGTCGAATATAAAAACACATTTTTTTATTTCTATAATTGAAGCCTACGATTATAATCTCACGTACTTTAGTTCGAAAACGATTTTCATTTAATTAACATGTTTGCCAATACAAATATCCATTAAATAATTATATTCACGAGTACAAGCAATTTTTGAACGAGAACTGCTCTTGCGTGCGCACTACTCAATTCTATTGTGTCAAAATTGGTATTTCAACTCAATTAATAATCCTCAAAATGTATGCAGTGGTGTAACTTTGAAATCTGGGCTATGGTCAATTAGCATCGAATACGCGATTTCTCTTAACGGACGATTGAACAAATGTTAATTAGGTGCAGTTGCTCCCATGAATCACGAAATATAGACTGTTGGCTATACGTACTGACAGTCGAGTACATGAGCTATTGGGATAATAGGATAAACTGCATTACTGTTTTTACTGAAAAATTCATCGTATGAAGGGAAGGTAATCGAGATCTTTTTGAGTAAAAAAATAATTTCAAATAATTTTTCAAAAACATGTATATTAGTAATTACGAAATGATGTTCCACTTGCAGGCTAATTAGTCTATAGACGCCTTCTATTAAGCATTAGGAGTAGTTAACAAAATTTTTCAATTTCGGAGTAAAACATTTGTTTCGTGCAAAAAAAATCGTTTGCATAAAAAAAAATCTATGTTTATTGTTCAAGTGGATTCCTTCTGAATCAATAGGATTTAGCCATTTACCTCAAAAAGACAATTTCTTGCAGTGCGCAAATTTAATTAAAAAAAAGCAATGTTACTATTATAAATTTAAATATTACGAATCAAGATCGAATTCTACTTAATAATACTTCTGTCTACAATACATTTCACAAAAATTGTATTCCATTATTGCGAGGATACAATTAATTTATGAATTTTTCCATCTAATCAAATACAAAATAATAATTTAGTAATGTGCCGTTGAAAAATTCATTTCCTAATTTTCCGATCTCGCATGACTGTACAAAACTCGCGAAAAAGCAATGTCAGCTCTTTACCGATCTACTCGTGAACTTCGACCTCAACTTTCGCATACAACACGCACACGCGCACACAACACACACACATATATATATATATAAATGTATAGCGGTCCGTGTCACTATTCACAATTCCTTATAAATCCACTCTCGCTCTCTTCCTCATTTCGATCTGCCGCTCGATCTCGTGACTTCCTTACGTAATCCACAGCCGCGCACAGAGCGGCGCATTCTCCTTTTTCTTTTTCGCCCGCGCGAGCGAGTGAAAGAGGCGCGCGATCGCGCCTCCTTCGTCTGTTTCTTGAATATTTAATTGCGACGTTATACGACGCGTGTGCCTCTCTATAAAGTCTACTCGATCGTCCCATAGGATGTTTTCATTTTTTTTTATCCACATTTATGCATACACACATTATCAAAAGGTTCGATAGTTTACTTGTAGACGAGCGAAGATTAATTCGTAGAAAAAGTCGCGAAATGTTTGTTCGACATCGTTTATAAGCAAGTTGACGATTGCGTAATGTGTACATGCGAAGGCTTTATGATTTTGAAAATATAATACTTGGAAAATATTACGCGTGTAAATAATCAAAGGCGCTATTTGTACGCGTCAAAGTGCTAGGCTTGATTTTTGCTAAATAGTCGGTGAAAGACGCGCGTAACGCAGCCGAAGGATTCGTTTGATTTGAAAAAAAGAAATAATAATAATAATGACAGATCGACGGTTTGGATCATTAGTCGTAGAGACGAATGTATGAATTGTGATAAATAGCGATGATCGGGAAATGAAAGGGATCAGAAATGTATCCCAGAAAATAGTTATAGTAAACAAGATTATTCAGAGGGAAATCCATTCGCGATTAATACATCATACGCGCAACAACTTGTAAAGAAGATTTTCCTTTTTACATTGCCCATTAATAGACCAGTCTACACTGTGCATACACCTGCACACAACAACAGAGTAATACCATAAAAAGCCATCTATTTTCATCAAATTAACTTCGTCTACATCTCGCCTACGCGACAGCATTGTTCGGAATAAAGTCGCGCCACAGCAATCAATCACTTTGACGATTCACGCGCACGGCTGCTTGCGCAACTCCGTTGCGACCGAGCGCACGGCTTTCTTCTTTTAAGAATGCTTTTTTGCGTTAGAAGACGATCGAATTAGCGCAATATTCTAATGACTGCATATACGCTGATAGTGTAATAAAAATTATCTGCCTGGAAAGAATGACCATTCGAAGCAAAACAAATCTTTTAGTAAAAAGTAAAAAGAAAAACTCATTTTAAATAGCTCGTTAAAAGCAAAACAACCTTTCGAATCAAAGGGAAAAATTGTTTATTGTAAGATCCTTTTGTTTTAAAAGAATTCGCGTTGCTTCGAACATTAATCATTTTCTCGAAATTCCTACCGAGTGGAAATTATTCTATTAAATTCAAAAAGAATATTTTCTATTACAAGCGCTATGTATTAATCACAGTTTAAACAAACTTTAATGTTTGGTGTATTTTAAATATATCGCAATTTAAAAACACACCTCTGCTATCTCAAATACATGATATATACCGGGTGCAAATAATGATGATTTTACCACTTGCAGGTTAATTTGTCTAGACGCCTCCTACCGGACAGTAGTCAAAGTTATTAGAAATATATCGTTTCGTACAAAAATGCTTAGGTCCAGTAAGAAAGGCAACATTTCCTATCGAGCAAATGGAGAATTCGTTTTGATTTAGAAATCTATGTTTATAATTTAAATGTATTCCTTTGAATTAAAAGTATTTCATAAATAATTACCATCGAAATCTTATATACTCGTCAAACTATAATACAATTTTTCCAAAATATATTCTAGGAATAAAAATTGTAATAAAATACTCATTTTTTACTCGTTTTTATCTAGAATACCAGATTCATGAGTCGAAACATTACAATTAATTTAAAACACAATATATAGACAGATCTAGAACTAGGAAACGTATCTTACAAGTTCCAAGGCGCTTTCAACAAATTAGTATTAAAAATAGTTATATTAAATTATCTACTTATACTAATGATTTATCAAACACAATCAAAACATTATCTACAAAATACGTCATTAAAATAAAAATAAATAGATCATTATTAGAAATATTTTATGATTATTAAATGATACAAAAGATTAACTGTATATAAGTAAAACAATTAGTCACATCTATTCACGGCAAATTAAATAAGCTGGGGGTCAAGTTAACAGAATTATTAAAACAGCAAATTTTATATTGAAAGTCCATCGGAATTTCCTACTTACAGATAGAATGTTACTTGATATCAGAACATTTATTTGTTACAATGGAAAATGCTTCGCCAATACAAACGTTATCATCGCCGTATGTCAGAGTACAGCTGACAGAACATCATACAGATTTAGTCGAAATAAAAATATTGCTGACATTTTAATTATATCTTTAAAACCAAATGGAATCATTAATCAAAAGATCAAAATGATAAAAACACAATGATGAAAAGAGAAACACTAAATGCCAATTAAACCAATTAAAGCACTTTTAACTATAACTGTTTTAACAACTCAAAAACAGCTCCACTAAAGCCAAGGCCTGGCCCATATTGGAGGTAAAATCGTAAATGATAATAAATATTGAATGTCATATGGTGACAGTAACAACTTACAACAGAGAATTAGACATTCACAAACTCAATTGACCCGACATTATATAAAGAAATATGAACCAAAATATAAAGACATTATAGTTGTAGATAATATCGTTTTTACTAACGCAGTTTTAGTGTCAAGTTTAGTTTTGAAGCGAGTTTATTTAAAATTTAGGTACTTAGTTGTATACAGAGCCAGACCAGTTAACAGGAATGTATTTTCTCAGCTGGGTTACTTTCGTAATGTGCTATTCACGTGCTATTATGTTGTAAATTATTATATATTTTACTTTGGTTTAATGAGTACAAAAATCTTCCAGGCTTGCAGCCCTGATGTCGCTCTCGCAATCATCGGTCTTACCACCCCGGATGCTTCAAGATTTGAAAAAACGTACGAACGTCTCGATGGAGCGCTATCAAGAGCAGGAGTTGAGTATAATGCAGTCAAATACCAGATTGAATCGCGATTCACCAGCTTGGTATTTGGCTGCATCGCACGAGATGACACCAGCTGCTCATAATCTGACGGTCAAAGCTTTGAGAAGAGAAACCATGGCTGTGATGCTCGTTGAGGCACTTCGTATGCCACCCAAGGACGCGGAAACTTTGCTGCCGTCGGTTAGCACGAATTTGGTAAGTTCAACTTATCAATTATTCGATTTAGAAAAAGAAAACAATGGAACAGACGTTTCGCGCGTTTACAGGTGAACATCTGTTCGGGTGATTACCTCCGAATAATCGTTGACTGCAAGCGGTCGGAATCGCGCTATCGCACTCACACCGGCCGATGCAACAATGTTCTGTATCCGGCTAGAGGTGCTGCTCTAGAGGCTTATACTCGTCTTCTACCGGCTGACTATTCTGATGGCGTTTCTTTGCCTACGCCTGGATTACCAAGCGCTAGAGCCGTTAGCTCTGCTGTACACGCGGGTGGTCCTGACCTAAGGTGAGATATTCTTTTTTTTTCCAGCGATTTATATTATTGATTTCATTGATTGTAAGTGACTTGCAACGGGTCACCATAAAGAGGACAATGTACCTTTGAAATAATGATGCCTAAAAATAGAATTTAAAATATTTACAATAATTCTAATAATAGCTGACAATTCTCTATAACAACTTCCCGACTTTCTCACAATAACTCTTGCATCTAGTCCTCAACCGGTACATCTTTAATATTTTCTATCTCTTAATCGTCGGATTCGACTGTATGAGTAGCTGCATTTATCTATAATTAACCTCTAGCGACCCTCTAGCTAATCATAGGTGAAAACCAAAGATTATTTTAAAATCGAGTGCACAGCGAATTATTACAAATGTTATTACTTTTTAACGAATTGTTTAAAAAAAGATCACAAAGTTTTAGCTCAATCGATCCATCGGCTACTTTTGAATTTTGCTAATAGTGAAATTTCTATCTTGTCGTATAACTAGGCACTGTATACAGATTTCCGTTAAAATTATTTTAAATTCTAATTTTGGGTACCGTCATGTAAAACGTATCGCGATCCTTTATTTTTTATGATATTGTGTTTTATTTGAATTTAAACAATGCATCTGTATTGTCGATAATTGTCAAGAAAATTCCGTGGAATCCGGGTAATTGCGTTGTATATACGCAGAAGTTGGCTTAGAGAGCCTCGTGCGAAGTGAAGATCGCCCGTAGGATATGCATTCCCCGTTTATAATTGTTATCTCTCGTTTTTTACACCTGAATTCGGTATTGGGAAATACAGCGTGGAAACAATAAAGCGGAATGGCGCACTTAAAGTAAAGTCTCCTACTTTGTAAAATGACTGCTGGCACAGTGTATATATATACACACATACACAGAATATTCTGTGTATATAACATTAAAAAAATTAAATTTAGGTTTAGAAATATTGTCAATGTAATATTCGCACGCGATCGTCACAGGATTTATTCGATTTGCCACAGGAAGAGTCCGATTTGCAACTATGGAAGGCGAATGATAGACTTTCTATTGATATAACTGTTCATTCGTACTATTACACAATCTAGAACCGTACTCAGCCCATTATACTATAGCATAGACACTTGCGGTATTTTTTTAACAAAGGTACACCTCATTAATTGTCAAAGCGTTAAAAAGAGTATTATTAAATTATTTATATTTAATTTAATATACACGAAATTTTTTTAAGATCGAAAAAGGTGATAACCCTAGTTACTCTATGTTTGTAAATTACATAATTACATATGCGTGGGTTTGGCTGATTCAGAAAATATAAGTACAGTGCGTGATTGTGAAAATGAAAAGGACTAATCCTAATGAAACTTTATTGTCTAGTTTCAATAAACCAGCACGCAGATGCATACATTAAAATAGGTATCGAGAAAGATTCATCAACAGACTCATTTCGTTTAATCCTGTTTACCGATAAAGGCATCCGCACCTGATGGCCCTGACGGCATTGTTCGGTGAGTTCGTTTCGCACGACCTGACGCATACACCTAGGATGGCTCTTCCAAACGGTGAACGACTTAAATGCTGCGATGTACCGTACAATCGATTTCATCCCGAATGCTTTCCGATCAGAGCTGAAGATGAAGCTGGGGGTTGCATGGAATACGCGAGATCGGCTCCGCATCCGGGAAACGCTCATCAGGTTATTATTATTTTTATTTTCTTCTAGGCATACATTTTTTACGACTGTTCTTATTCTTCAAGTACGCGTGCTGAGATTGCACACAAATTGTAAAATATGCGAGAGAAATCATTTCGAATGAACGTCAGAGTCAACGTTCTATTTACTATATGTTTGTAAAATACTTACAGTTCTCAGATCTTTCTATCTTTTAATCGTGCATTATTAGATTTATTTCATTCGAAACGCCTTTGATATTATTACAATAATTGAGCCAAAAATAGATCTTAATTAGCTTAACGAAAAGACATCTTTTTGAATCAAAAGGAAAAATAATTTCTTGCAAGATCTTTTTGTCAATTATTGACAAACGTCAATAATTTCCTCGAAATCCTTAGCGATTCTTAATAATTAATAGATAATTTATACCAATGGCAAGTCAATTCGATGTAGATCGTGTTTAAACCTTATTGTACAATAATATAGACTAGAATGATTTTATCGCTTGCAGGCTAATTTGGCTAGACGCCTCCTAGCGGTTAGCTCAAGAAATTAATGAAATAATTATATTGTGCAAAAGTGCTCAATTTAAAAAAAAAATCTCTTTTGGATGTATATCCATGCAGTTGAGATTTAAAGAAACATCGAGAACGCGAACATCCGAAGAGGTTTATGCATTGGCAGATAAAGTCCCGTGAACGTCGCGACGAGGTGAATGGGACCGCGGAGAGCGACTTCCGCTTTCGGAATTTATCTACTTGGATTATCTCCGCGGAAAATGCAAATGCTCGTGTACTTAGACTTACGGCATTACGTGACATACTCCGATGCAGCGATCGTTGAACGGGAAAAACGTTTGTTTTCATCGTCGCTTTGTACATGAAAGTGGGAATTTTCAACGTGTAGCCTTCTGTAGTTTTTTCCGTCATCGTTCTCTACCATCTACGATAAATTTTTCCATGAACAACACGATTCTACTTTGATATTATTATATTTGACCTCAAAAAATAAAATTAAAATTTTTATACACGTGCTTGTAAATATAGCTTCTCGCACGGGTAGAACATGTTCGTGAAAATCGCGCGCGCGCGTTGGATTACAAATACAAAATGAAAAAAAAAATCAAGGAAGAAGAAGGTCGCGTATCGCACGAGAAAAGCGCGACACAATTAAGAAAAAACAAATCTTGGTAGATTTCTTGAAAATGAGAACGTCGGCATTGACTCTATGTGATCGCGCGAATATCAGGAAGCACAGAATTACGAAGCGCAATTACATTCGCGATAATCATTCAAAATAGACAGTTAGTGTTGTATTGCGTCTACCGTTATATACTTGTCCGTAA
This sequence comes from Apocrypta bakeri, assembly GCA_018906985.1. Lineage (NCBI taxonomy): Eukaryota > Metazoa > Arthropoda > Insecta > Hymenoptera > Pteromalidae > Apocrypta > Apocrypta bakeri. The sequence goes on along the minus strand of JACCIA010000012.1, from coordinate 14,099 downwards.
ATCATGCAGCTCCTCCGTTATTACATCGCGTTTGAAGATTTTGCAATTTTTCCTTTTTTGGTATGTACTATATATATACGTAGGTGTATACTTACGCAGCTGTGCTGCATGAACTTTTCGTTAAATATCCCGTAAAAAAGAGATTTTTTTGCTGCTCCAGATATTGCTCAGAGCTCATTGTTAGCCGATGAAAAGGATCTTCGAAGATACGATTGTCTAAATTCTCGCTAATAAAGTTTCGATGTTTTTATAAACTTCTTATGAAGTTTACGACTATTTGTTTGTATCTATATATTTTTTTGTTATACGAGTTTCGGAAAGAAAAGGCATAAACTTAAACGACAATTGACCCATTTACCTTGAAAGCATGAAGATGAGGAGGAGTCACTCGGAACATAAAAAGAAAGTGAAAAGGGAAAGTTTAGTGGCAGGTCGTAAAAATCTTCGAGAAAATTTGTCGCTTATTTCTGCATATACGTGATTATAATGCTTGGGGTCCACGGCGTTTTCGCTGCAGGGTAAGAGTTTTCGATTTCGATTAGTATCTCGACATTTTTATCATTTGTTATTTAACGTTATGGAACATGGAGCGATGATAAAATCAGTTGTATATATGTATACTATAATGTTATCTGTTACGATAACGATTTACGACTTGTACTGATAACTGCAAATTATGCAAGAAGTCGTTTTTATAGCTTTAATTAGTATATAGTTATAAAATTTATAGGGTTGTAAGCTAGGCTCGAGGCAGCAAATGAACCAAGCAACCTCTTATTTGGATTTGTCGCCTTTGTACGGGAGTTCCGAGGAAACGGCTCGAGCATTGAGATCCGGTAAAAATGGCCTTTTAAACACGCAGCGGAAGAATCTTCCGATGCCGTCTCACGACTCGCGAAATTGCAGACTTCAAAGTCGCGCATTTCCTTGTTTCTTCAGTGGAGATTCAAGAGTCAATGAACATCCTGGAGTTGCTCTAATGCACGTGTTGTTCCTGAGGTCAGTATACTCGTTATTTAATAGATACAACAAATGATAAACGTCAATCCTATAGAATGTAAATGAAGTTACTTGCACATAGGCTAGCATTGAGTTCTAAATCCATAAGTTAGAACTACAAATGATATAACAATAATAATTTGCTTAGATAATATGACTTTTCTGGATTTAATAGCGTAAGGATCTCTTTGTCACTGTTGTCTCTATTAAGATACATTTATTCACGTTCAAAATACACATATGTGGGTCAGTCTCTAAAAGATTGATAGGTCAAAAATGTTCTTTTCTTCTAAATGTTATTTTAAACTGCTTTCGTCACTGTATCTATTTTCATGAATTTTTTAATATTTTTTAACGAAGGCACTTCGTGTAACAGGATGTCAAAGTAGCACTTTGCGTCCATTTTCTAAAAATTGTAATTCTACTGGGCACTATTTATTAAAAACACAATAGTCTCTTAAAATTTAGTTTTGAGAAGATTTTACTGCGTGATTTGATGCTGGACCAAACTAATCGCTACACTATTTCACAACAATAACACCAGAAAGTCTTTGGATGAAAATTATTTAGGTAATATGGGCCAGTTTTGAAAAGGTTCGATCAATGATATCGACATAACAAATCTGTGAATATGTCTTGTATAGTGATAGAAAGGTCTTAACTAACGAATCAAGCTCTATTCTTAACGTAACTTAACTTAACTTATACTTTACGATATAATAGCTTTATTTCTAGCTAAAAATGCAACTTACCTTATATTTTATTTACATGGACCTTTTTCGCTTATTTTTCTTGAATGAATTCGGCTTAGTAAATATTTCGAAAAAATGCACGCGGAGCAAAGAATGATGTAACATTTTTAGAGAACACAATCGTGTAGCTGATAATTTGAAACACGTTAATCCACACTGGGATGACGAGAGGCTGTATCAAGAGGCTCGAAGGATCAACATTGCTGAGATGCAGCATGTAACCTATGGCGAATTCTTGCCTGTCGTTCTTGGAGAAGCTGCTTTGGATGAGTGCGTATTTTTGTTTATATTTCATTGATTTTTCAAATCGAAATATACTTTATATATATTCGAAATTTGTCTTCCTTCGAACGATCAGTGTCTAACAAGTAATATATAATTATTCTTACTAGAAAGTGATTTGATTTAATATATTATAATAATAATAATTAACTTTATCATATTATATAATTCGAATATATTTTAAGAGATACTTTGCACAGAATATTAATATTCTCAATTGATATTCTAACATCGGACAGTGAAATATACAAAAAACTGTATAGATGCAGTAATTGATTAAATCCCCGAAAAATGCATGTTGCCTAAGTACATTTACTAGAGTAAACCAAACAAAATTTATATTTATTTTATCGATTCTAAATTAAATCCATTCATAAGAATAATTACCAGTTAACAACTTTATTCATAAATGCTATGGAGAACGTATTTAAAAAAATCGATTTTGCATCCTCAACATCCGTAGATCGCAGTCAAATGTATAGTTGACTTTCGCAATATTGATATCCGCACCCACGTAATACAATAATACGTTAAAAAATACGTTTACTCTTCGAGTTTATGCATAACACGTAGGACAGCAACTTTCACCCAGTCCACTGTGCAATTCGTACAGCACTAATTACATAAATTTATTTTCACGTACACCTTAGATTTACATAAAGTTTATCTCATTAAACGTGAAATAAAATTTTTACGGTTCTATACATTATTATAATACATAATCCGTAACACACACACACACGCACACATATATATATAATGATTAATGAAACCAAAATTTAATTAACGCGTGCATTTGTCCGGATACTAGCTACGACCTACGGCTGTCTCAACGCGGCTACTTCCTAGGCTACGATTCTCACATAGATGCCACGATGGATAATGCCGCAGCATCGGCTGGTCTATCCTTCGTCGCCGCCTTAACTCCAAAAACGCTCGATTTAGTAGATACGCAATCGGAACAGAAATCGGGGGAAAGATCGCTGCTGTCCGCTTTCTACGCGCCGCAGGAACTCTACGAAGCTGGTGCCATCGACAGACTAATCGCCGGCGCTACAGGTAAAACAATAAATTTTATCAAGTAATTATTGTCGAGTACATATCCATAGAAAAAAATAACCATCTCGAGCAAAAGAAATCCTTTTTAAATAGAAAGAAAATAATCTTAAATAATATGTATTTTTGAATCAAAGATTATACGTTGTTCCAAAAGAATATTTTCCAAAAAAAATGTATATCTTTTCTGATTTTATTAACAACAATTTCAAATACTCTCTGATTGGCTTTGTATTTGGAATTTCTCTAAACTTAAAATGTATCTGCTCGCGGAGTTGATTGTGGCCGTAGTGCGTTTAAAATTTCGCCTTAATTGTAATTTTTTTGCCTCAAGATTATCATTTTCATCAGTGTCGGATCAACTTTCCGCGGACGATCGCGAAATCGGTGAAATTTCTTGTAAATCATTTGTAATACAGTTATTCAATATAGATTTGGTAAGACGTTATAAAATCATTTCGCGAACAAAACGTTTTGATGTAACTTTCGCTTGGAATGTATAGTTCAAGATTAACGGTATATATAAAAGTGGTTGCTTGGGAACCATCGGTAGAATTCTTTGTATGAAATCGTTACTTACGAATATTAATTCATACTATTCACGACCATGTACAGCTGGACATTCGCGTAAGCCCTTACCACCGAGTTTGAACGAGGTGTTGATCGAGCGATACTTCCACGATGGTAAGACTCGAGAACCACCGGTTGATTATGCCGCACAGCTGATTCAGCAGGGTCGAGATCATGGTTTACCCACGTATGTACACTGGAGAAGTATCTGTAATTTACCGGAGGTTAGGAGCTTCAAGGATCTGCAGAATATCATTGCACCGGAGATCATTGAACGATTGCAGGGCATATACAGGTAAACGTTGATAGATTTCAACTAAATCTGAAATACTGAAAACTCACTGTTTGTTAAAGACAAAATTAAGCAACTATGGAAATACTAAATATTCACTGTTTCATTGAGTGAAAATTATTTACTAAATGGAATCGTTACATTTTCAGGAATAGTTAGCTAATATTAGTATTTGCTACATTAAATATGTTGTTTCAATTTATTCAAGTGGACAGGATACCATGAAAACGATGAATTTAAACATTAGAATTGAAATATTTGCACTAATGTAGGCATCAGTTATCCTTATTCCAAAATAATTAAAATTAAGCGATTTATTTACCTGTGATGCAGTTGGTCCTCAATTGGTATGACCTTAATACTTTTTATTTCCGAAAAATCGTTTTCGACTGTACGATACACTATGCAATTGTAAATAAGATTATTTTAAAATCGAATGCATATTTTAATTATTTTCAAAAATAGAGAACTGGCCTTTAACCAGTGATTTAAAAAAAAAAGTTTAAGTCGAATTTCTTCTGATCATTTAATTTAAACTCTTTACGTTCATGTAAAAAGAGATTTTGAAATCATTATTTTAAACGCTGACTAAGTAAGAAGTGAAAATAATTTTACTCTCAAGAATAATAAAAGTTTTTTACTATTTCAACTATAGAAAGTATGTTAGAGATACAGGTGAGCTATCATTTATTATTTTTTTTACAGAAAAGTCGAAGACATCGATTTGGTGACAGGTGCACTCTCGGAAGCGCCTGTAATGGGATCCGTCATGGGACCTACTTTTATATGTCTATTGGGAAGAACATTTAGAAATCTTCGAATAGGTATGCTCTCTTTCTTTTCTAATAATTTAGCGCGATCAGTGAGAATTAAAGTTAAGTAATATATTTATATTACAATGAAAAAAATGATCCTCTTGAAGCAAAATACACAAGACAAAATATTTAAATAAATTAGAATTTCATTTAATGTATATGTGTACACTGAAAAAAGTTTACTTATTAAAAAATTGCTTTGTTCAAAGAAAAACATATTTACTGAAATTTAAAAAAAAACAATATTAATTATTTGGTTTAAATAGAAAAAAATATATACATTAAAACGTTACTGTATACAAATAAAAAGTTGTCTGAATGAGTTAAATAAGTTTTAGTAAGTACATTGAAAAATTGAAATTTCTATGAATAACTTACTAAAATCTGCGATAATGATTTCTTTATTTAGATACATATTAGCTTAAATAAAACATTGTGTTTAAAAGACGTAATATTTTCTTCTTTTAAAAATGTAATTTTTTAATTAACATCAAATTGTCTTACATGTAAAGCAAATTTTCTTTTCATCAAAAAGACACATACAAAAGTACAAGAACTTGATTTAAACTTTTTAAAAAAAAATTTAAAACATTAACAGTACTTCTTGAAACGAGAATTCTCCATTGAATTGACAGAGAATCACGACTTTTTAAATAACATTTTAGTAAATATATTTCTCAGTGTAGTATTATTTTAATATTATATATATAAATAATATGTTACGCACATGTTATACAGGCGATAGATATTGGTACGAGAACGGAAAAACACCGGGCTCCTTTACGCCGGAACAGCTTCAGGAAGTCCGAAAGACGACGATGGCTCGAATACTTTGCGACAACGGCGATAGGCTGAAGCGAGTTCAACCTCGATCTTTCCTTCTCAAAGATAGGTTCCTGTAAGTATGGTGACCATTATAGTTGCGTATTATTGCGCTTTTTTTTTAAAAAAAAAAACAACTTAAGCATTAATACGTTCGCAGAAACAATATGGAAAACTGCTCACTGCACAAGATCAGCGACATGAACTTTTTATTCTGGAAGGAGAAACGAAAGGAGTCTCAAAAGTCCTAGAAACTACCGAAGAACATCTGTCGCTGCCATCCAATGCCTTTGTTACCTTTTTCTTCACGTAGATCTGTACCCTATACATATATATATCAGCATACATACGTTGGGTATCTCTTGTTTAAGAGCCGCTGCACAACGCGATAGTAAAGATGTAATTAGAGGTAGTCGACGATTTTTTATCCGTACTTCCCGTCTCCGTAGAGTGTAGCCTACTCTTACCAGCAACTATATATGTATACATAGCGTGGCAGTTTCTTCTATCACCGATCAATTAGGTCAGAAGTAGAAATTTCCTGCTCAATAATTTTCCAGGCCGATTAGAACTATTTTGTAGTTTTTTTTACCCGTTTCCTTTGAATTTATCGCGAATATAGATGATAGACCGATCGTTCCTCTTGGTTTTATTAAATAAATTTTTAAGCGAAGCATTCGAGTAATATTTTTGTTTAATGAACTAGTGATATAATTATAGACGTTTTATGCTATAATATATCTTCTCTATATATATAAATATCTATATATATGTTTTGAAATCCCGGTGAAACGAGATAAATCAAATCCGAGAATTCGCGTGGACAATCAGTATTTATGAGATTACCTACATAGATTTATAATTTTTTTTAACTAATTAATGTTTAATAGCTTGTTCTAAGTAATTGACAGCGATATAATAAAGTAAAGTAACATTTAAAAAAAGTTTACCCTGAAACCGTATATTTTATTAAATAAGAACCCGATATTATTTGTACAAAATAGAGCACGATTGTTCGATTGTTGAATTTTCTGTAAATAAGGCGAATAAATAGTTTATTTTAAGACAAATATATTCTTTAAATTCAACATTACTTTTAAGATTTTTAACCTTTTGAATATTATTTAAATTAATAAGTGCGATATACAAAAAGGTTGAGGGAAAATAGTGGCAAAGTGTCATCGAATAATTCTAACGCTTTTCGATTCAAAGACAATAGACCCATTGAAATAAGGTAAAGAAACTCAATTCAGTCATCTTTAATTGGTGCTTTTTTACTGCGGCTCTTAATAATTGCACAACTAGGCAAGTAAGAGGACAAAAAGGGAGATGGAGTTAAGTTCCATATGTACCTTGTTCAAGGATATAATTTTTTCCTTAAGCGCGAGTATTGGGTTAATGGGAGTGTTTAACTCCATCACCGAACGAAGTTTTGTAATATTGTATATATGGTATATAATATAATGTAATGGAGAAAACAAGCCCTTTTACATCTTATGATTGTGATTTTACAGGCTCCTTTGTTTTCTATGAAGGAATACGAAGACTGTCGAGAAAAATCAACGGTTAAGTCGTTGATTTTTAGTATCGAAGGAACATAATTCATCAAACGTTTTAATGAGACATTATAGCGAAATATACCACTTGAAGCAAAGGATATCTCTTTGAGTTAAAGTGAAAATAATCCGAAAAATCTTTTTAAAAAGACATCCTATGGAATCCAAATAAAAATTGTTGGTACAAAGATTCTTTTGTCTTAAAAGGATTCGCGTTGATCAAGCGTGAATCGTTATTTTGAAATTGTTATCAATTTCTTAAAAATCACTATAGCTCCCTGTACTTGAATATACGCCCCCTAGTGGATATTATTATTGCAAGGTGGGCAGACGAGATCCCCCGGCATTTAGGTTACGCACTCACTGTACTTTCCCCTACAGATGTTGGCCGGCAGACTGAAAAACGAGTAAACCCAGAACCTTAGTCGGAGTGGTACGTACAGCTTCCGTACCTCTGTTAAGTATTAAATTGATCCAGAATACCTAAATGACTTTTAACGAAGCACTTTGGTATGGTTGTTATGAAATCGTAATGAATAGAGTATTAGGATGGTTCATCGTTAATCTGGACGAACTTACAACAGTCTTATTAGTGTATTTAGTGCAGTTTAAGTCAGTACGTATGAAGCGAACACATATTTTATTATAAATATGAGGGAAATTGCTAGACAACTTTATTCCTAGCTAGAAATACTGCTTCATTCCTAATTTCTAATCTTCATGGTCACTTTTGTATTCATCGAAGGAACGGTTTACTCTTCGTGAGAATTACCTTTTATAATAAAAACTACATTAGCACAATCTTAAATACATTTTGTACATCATTATAGAATTAATAAAAAGGTTATTTCTTAGTAATTGTTAAAATGATGAAAAAATTCAGTGTTCTTTAACTAAAATTAATGTTTTAACTCAATATTATATAAATAATTTAAAATTAAATTTCTAAATTCACATTAAATTATATATTATGATCTATATCTACTGGTTTGTAAGTATTTCATTTGTAAAGTTTAATTTATTTTACAACAAAAGTCCCATTTATTTTTAGTAAGAAATGCTTCCCTTAGAAATTAGAATTTTTTACAATTAATGCAAAAAGGACATTTTTTGTTCTTTCATATTTTCTTATACTTGAATATGGGAGTAATTTTGAGACTGTATCAAATGGTGTCCAATAGGATATTGCAATAACAAAACGACAATAAATATTTGCAATACAAGCAACAAAGTGTATACGGAAAGTGTACGTACCTATTACAATTGATATTACTCAACATTTTTGTACATTTTTTAAAAGTAAATCGAGACTGGAAACCTCAATAAGCATTTTTTCTGATGCATCAGTCTTTCTGATTGGTTTTGGTACCAATATATATACATATTTTAAAAGCTGATATTATGTAGTATTACTTAATACAGTATTAGGTAATGTCACATATACAATCATTAAGAAATATATAGTCATTTTTTATCATTGGAAAAAATACGTTATTAGTATTATACAACATTTGTGTTAATTATGGCAACGCCGATCTTATGAATCGATTTATCTTAAATGTCTCGTATGGCGTCATATTCTCCAATTATATCAATAAATTTTGATGAAAAAGTAATAATAGGCTATATTTACTCTTTGTACTATTGGTAAACCCTAAAAATTCAACTCTAATTTTTAATGAGAAATGAAAATGGAAGCAATCCGCTACTCGAGTCCTCGATTAATCCGTGATTGATTTACTTCAAGGGATTGGTGCTACCAGCAAAATGTTAGATTTTTTTAGTAAAGTTCATGGTTGTCAAAATAGAGCACACTTACTGAGAAACAAATATAGAATAACAGTAATAATATGTATGTACATTTTCTATGCTTTAAACAAAGCGTGATTACTTTCTTTACAATATCAGTTCATTATATTATTTCTTCGATATCTTGATACGCGTTTGTTATTTTCCCCGTTTCAATTGTATTCAATATTCAGTTCATATTTAATTTTTGATGTTTAACTCTTTTTGTAGCACATTGCAGCTATCGGTTTTGTTATACTAAAGAAATGTTCGTTTAATAGATTAGTATTATAATTATAGTTGTTGTAATTGATAATTGGCGAAGTAAAAATAGTAGTATTTAAAAAAATGTTTTTCCGAAATCGTATATTTGATTATTGAATATAACATTTCCATATTGTACATACGAAATATTGCATGATTCTTTATTTTAAGATAAATGTACTCTGTACGTTTAAAATAACTCATTATTTTGAAATTTACCTAAATCAGTGCGTTACATAAAAAAGCTGAGTAAAAATAGTGAAAAAGTGCACTTGAATAATTTTATCGCTTCGCAATTATATAATACAAAGACAATGAACCCATTGAAATCAGGTAATGGATCATAGTTCAGTCATCTTTAGTAGGTACTTTTTTACTAAGTCTCTAAATAATTGCACAACCCAAGTAAGAGGACACAAAGGCAGATGGAGTTACGTTCCACGTGCACCTTGTGCAAGTACATCATTTTTTCTTCAAGTACGAGTATTGGGTTAATGTTTAACTTCATCGCGGAACGAAGTTTTGAAATATATATAATATATAGTAATGGAGAAAACAAGCCCTTTTACTTTTTATGATTGTTATTGTTGGAAAATATGCTTACAACAACAATACACACACTACGCACACCTACAGTATACAAAAGAGGGATAAGAGGGTATCTCAGCTACCTGGGTTTATTGCACAAAATAAACTGCTTCAAGGAGGCTTGGCAGATGGGAGCTTAGAAAACCAACCTTCACTTCCTTCGGAACCACTGACAAGAACAGTCACCCACATCAAAGAATAATTTCTCTAACTTTTGTTATTTAGTCTCTTATTACACTAGTGCTTCTATATTTATAATAGTTGAATAAATAAGTGTTTTCTTAACCATATTATTGTGAACATTTATTCTAAAAACCTAATTAATTTACAACAGGTTATGGGCCCAGCCCTAGTGTATTAAAGTTAAAGAGTTTAAAAATAGAAACAAAAGTTTTTAAAGGACAGTATCTGTGTAAGTGCACATAAGTGAATTTCAGTTAATTTTTTGTGATATACTTGCAAGTAAAAAATATAAAACAAAATGGCAGAAATCGTGCGCAATTCGGTTCAGAAACTGAACAGTAACAATTATTCTACGTGGAGCTATAAACTGCAGCTCATATTGATTGAAAAAAAATTGTGGGGTGTTGTTAAGACAAGCATGCCTACTACAACTGATGATACATGGACCGCGAAGGATGAAGCGGCTCAAGCTACCATCGGATTATCAGTTGAGGACAATCAATTAAGACTAATAAGGAAAGCAAAGACAGCACATGAACAGTGGAATATGCTCAAAGAGTATTACGAGAAATCAACCCTCTCAGGTAGAGTACACCTGCAAAGACGCCTCTATCATACAATTCTACACGAAGGAGGCGACATGGTAAATCATGTTGCAACCTTATTAGAATATGCCGACAGGCTCTCCAGCATGGGTTGTACAGTTCCCGATAACACACTCGTAGGAATCTTGTTATGTAGTCTACCGGATTCATATAGCACCCTCATTATGGCTTTAGAGGGCAGAGCCGAAAAAGATTTGACTCTTGACTTCGTCAAAGGAAAAATAATCGACGAATATATGAGACGCATAGATTTACAAAATGCAAGGAGTAACGGGGAAAACGAAACAGTATTGAAGACTATATACAGTAATAACAAAGTGCAGCATCAAAAAATAAAGTGTTTTTTCTGCAAAAAGACGGGCCATGTGAAGCGTGAATGCAAAAGTTATAAAGCATGGTCGCTAAAAAATGCAGAAAAAGGTAACAAAGTCGTAGAGGAAGAATACGGGCTCTATTTAACAGTTGAAGAAAAAGGAGTTTGTTTTAAAACGAATATGGAGAAACAAGCGACTTGGATAGTGGACTCAGGGGCAACAAGCCACATGGTTCAAGAAAAGGATTTCTTTGAACAATTAGACACAAACAGGAAGGGACATGTTCGCCTCGCGGATGATGAACACCGCATTCAGGTAAATGGCATTGGCTCCGGAATAATAAAGTGCATAGACGACAGTAAAAACCCATCCAATATAAAAGTATGCGATGCGCTTTACGTTCCCGGATTAGGAGCAAACCTCTTGTCCGTACGAAAATTGACAAATGATGGCTTTGAAGTTGTATTCAAAAGGGACATTTGTACAATAATAAAAAACGGAACAATAGTCGCCCTAGGTAGTGTAAATGCAGGATTATATGAATTGACCGAAAGGGCCTGTGTCATAAAACAAACATCAATAAAGGACAGATGCACTCAAGACTGCAAACACGTGTGGCATAGACGCTTTGGACATCGGATAACAGCAGCAATTAAGGAGCTGGAAAATAAAAAATTGGCGACGGGGATCCAGGTATCGGACTGCGGAAGAGAAACCATATGCGAGACTTGCATTGAAGGTAAATTAGCTCGAAAACCTTTCCCAAAGGAATCCAAAACAGAGACCCGTGCTATTCTCGAGTTAGTGCACACGGACGTCTGCGGGCCAATGCATAAGCCGACCCTGAGCAATAAAAAATATTTTCTTACGATTATTGACGATTACTCCAGGTACTCGCATCTATATCTTATGAGTCATAAGGACGAGGCCGCCGGGTTAATAAAAGATTTTGTACAAATGATGAAGACTCAACTCGACAAACTACCAAAAATAATTAGATCAGATCGAGGAAAAGAGTATGTAAACAATAGTCTTCAATCATTTCTTAAGAATAACGGTATTTGTGTACAATACACAGCACCCTACTCACCTCAGCAAAACGGAGTTGCAGAAAGAAAAAATCGATCTTTACTTGATATGTCAAGGTGCATGTTATTTGATGCTCAGATGGACAAAAAGTTTTGGGGAGAAGCAATGCATACTGCAAATTATTTGCAAAATAGATTGCCCAGTAGATCAACTTCAAAAACCCCATTTGAACTATGGCACTCAAAAAAGCCAGATTTATCGAATCTACAGATCTTCGGCAGCTTCGCTTACATGCACATCCCTAAGGAACAGCGTAAAAAATTGGATGTAAAAGCGAAAAAATTAATTTTTCTCGGATATTCTGAGGAATCAAAAGCTTACCGACTCTTAGATGCTGTTAAAAATCAAATAAAAATAAGCCGCGACGTAATTTTTATTGATAAAAAAGGAGTAGAAGAAGAATCTCATCTAGAAGAGAACAGTGAGATATTATTACATGAACAACATACAGAATATAAGAATAATAATGATAACAGCATGACAGATGTATTGGGCGACGATGCTGCATCGGGTACAGAAGGTAGCGTTGAGGAGGGTAATATACCTGCAGCAGAGCAGGGTGCACTGCCGAGGCGCTCCGAAAGGTCCAACAAAGGAGTGCCACCGGACAGGTATATGGCCGCATTAAATCTGACAATTGAGGAGCCCGATCCAACAACCGCCAAAGAAGCTTTATCAAGGCCCGATAAGTCAAGTTGGAAAAAAGCTATGGACGACGAAATGAAGGCTCTGCGGGATAATGGCACATGGGAAATCGTACCAAGACCCGACGAAAGGGATATCATTACATGCAAATGGGTTTTCAAAATTAAGCGGAACGCCAATGGGGAAGTCGAAAGACATAAAGCTAGACTCGTAGCTCGCGGTTTTTCGCAAAAATATGGAACAGATTTTGATGAAGTTTTTGCTCCTGTTGTGAAACAAACTACGTTTCGTACATTATTATCAGTTGCAGGATGCAAAGGCTTACAAGTTCGACATTTCGATGCGAAAACCGCGTTTCTCAATGGTGAGCTCAAGGAATCCATTTTTATGAAACAACCCGAAGGATATATTGAACAGGGACATAATATGGTTTGCCGCTTGAGGAAGGGAATATATGGATTAAAACAAGCGGCTAAAATTTGGAATGATCGCTTAAATGATTGCTTACTAGAAATAGGTTTTAAGCAAAGCAGAGCTGATTTATGCTTATACATAAAAGAAGAATACAGTGAAAAAATTTATATTATTATTTACGTCGACGATTTTCTCGTTGTAGCGAAAAACGCAACAAAAATTCATGAAGTTGAAAAAATATTAAGTAAAAAATTCCAACTAAAAGACCTCGGATTTTTACAACTTTATTTAGGTATCCAAGCAAGAAGAGACAAAAGCGGCATTTTTTGCTTAAAGCAGTCTCAATATATAGAAAAAGTTATAAAGAAGTTTGGATTGCAAGATGCGAAATTATCAAACATTCCATTAGATCAAGGATACATAAAAATAAGGAATGATCAACCACTGATGCCAGAAAGTGAGCGCTACCAACAACTAATTGGAGCTTTATTGTATATAGCTGTAAATACGCGACCAGACATAGCAGCAAGCATTACAATTTTAAGCCAGCATAATAAAGCTCCCACTACAGCCGATTGGCATGAGGCAAAAAGGGTCGCACGCTACCTGTATGGGACAAAAGATACTGAATTACAATTAGGAAGAATTAACGCTACAGAGAAACTCATCGGGTATGCAGATGCAGACTGGGCCGAAAACCGCCTTGATCGAAAATCGAATAGCGGCTATATTTTCCATTATCTTAACTCGCCGATTAGTTGGGCTTGTAGAAAACAACCATGCGTTTCTTTATCGTCAACCGAAGCAGAATATATTGCTCTCGCTGAAGCATCACAAGAAGGCATATGGATTCGTCGTTTACTAGAAGATATTGAAGGAAACATGCAAGAAACGACCTTAATTTACGAGGATAATCAAAGTTGCCTAAAACTGATAGACCACAAAAAATTTAATCACAGGACTAAACATATAGATACAAAGTTTCATTTTTTAAAGGATTTGAAAGATCAAAATATTATAGAGTACAAATACTGTCCAACAGAAAATATGATTGCCGATATGATG
>JACCIA010000119.1:0-28592 GCA_018906985.1 Apocrypta bakeri | reverse complement strand
TAAACTTTCCAAAACGCGAAAAGAATCATTTGTTTTAAGTGCGGAAAGACAGGCGTAAAATTCACATATTGTCCGACGTGCAACCCACAAGATATATACTGTCAATCATGCGGCTTAGTTGGTTATCTTCACGCAAACTGTCCGGAATGTACGGGAAACGAAAAATAAAATCGCATGAAGGGATCGATGCGATTGAGTATTCATTAAAGATCTCATTAACAAAAGATAATAAATACGTTACGCATACAATAACAAACCCACAAGATATCTATAACAAGAATAACACATTAAACGATCGTGACTCAATTAACGAATTAAAAACTATCTATCAAAACAAGGATATCGCACAGGCCATCTGTGAAATGGACAAAGAATCGGATACCTCAACCTCTTTAGAAGAAAAACTTATTGCACTTAATGATTACGTTGATGAAATTAATCCACTATACGCACTATCGGACGATCAATTAGCCTTAAATAACTCACCCATAATTCTCAAAAACAATAAACAAGAAAGCCTATTCGTAATCGACAAGCCACACAACTTACCGGTTCAGACTCCAACGCTTATTTATGTACATATTGAAATAACGGGAAAAACATACTCAGCTTTAGTCGACAGTGGTGCGAGTAAAACCTTTATCGGAAGTGACATAAAAAAATTAGCGATTAGAAATGGGATCCGAATAAATAATAATATCATAGGTCATGTTACAACGCCGCTAGGACACACGGAACGTTTACGGGAATCAATCAACTTACCAATAAAAATAATGGGCAGAGTTAGAACAATTGACACGAGAGTACTCGAATCATTAGACCAAGACTGTATATTAGGTTTAGATGCGCTACAAGATTTCGGTATTATTGCAAATTTCAAAGATTTGACGTTCACATTTTCATCAATGCCTTTACAAACACACTCATTTAATATACATTACTCCAGAATACTACAGGATAATGTAAACTGTTGTGGTCTGCGAGAACTTAATGCTTCAGAAGAGCAACTATTAATAATTTCTTGACAACCGAAATTCCACCTACTCCAATCAAACTAAGCACAACACATTTAGTTGAAGCAACTATTAATATAAACAACCATCCGGCAATTAAACAAAGACCGTACCCAATCTCTAGCGCGATTGAGAAAATTTTGTTCGAAGAAGTAGACAAAATGTTAAATAACGACATAATTGAACGCTCAAGTAGTGATTGGACGTCACCAGTCTTAATGGTTCGCAAAGCAAACGGTTCGCGCCGATTTTGTTTAGATTTAAGAAAAATTAATTCGATTATGAAAAAGGATGCCTACCCATTACCATTAATGTCATCTATATTAGATAAATTACGAATTGCGCGTTACATCTCAACAATAGACCTAAGTCAGGCGTTTTTGCAAATACCTCTCGAAAAACGAAGTCGCGAATACACAGCTTTTGCAGTACCGGGTAAAGGTTTATTCCAGTTCAAAAGACTCCCGTACGGATTATCTAATTCACCAGGTATTTTTCAAAGATTAGTAGACTCTCTCATAGGACCGGAACTACAACCGCACGTATTCTCGTATATCGACGATTTAATTATCGTAACAGAAACGTTCGATGACCATTTGAAGTGGTTAAAGACAATCTTCGATAAATTAAAGCACGCAAATTTAATAATTAACAAAGAAAAAAGTAAATTTTGTCTCTCGGAAGTCAAATATTTAGGATTCATAGTTAATAAACACGGTTTACAAGTCGATGAAGATAAAATAGCACCAATACGCGATTACCCAGCACCACGCACGCTGAAACAAGTCAGACGATTTATAGGCATGACATCTTGGTATAGACGCTTCATACATAACTTCGCTTCACTAGCTGAACCCATATCTCGATTACTTCGCAAAGACGAAAAGTGGAAATGGGGTGATAAACAACAATCGGCGTTCGAACAAATCAAAGGCTACCTTATGAAAGCACCTATCTTAAGGCGACCGGATTTCGAAAAACAATTTACTATACAGGTAGACGCGAGCACAATCGGCTTAGGAAGCGTACTCACGCAGGTATTGGAGGGTTCAGAATGCGTAATAGCATACGCAAGTCGCACAATCACAGATGCGGAAAAGAATTATACTACCACAGAGTTGGAATGTCTAGGGGTTATCTGGTCAATCGACAAATTTCGAGGCTATATAGAAGGTACAAGCTTTGACGTAATCACCGACCACAGTAGTCTACAATGGCTTAAAACGCTAAAGAAGCCCTTAGGCAGATTAGCTAGGTGGTCTATGCAATTATCAGCATACGACGTAAACATTATACACCGTAAAGGGGCGATGCATAACGTACCAGATGCACTCTCTCGTATGCACGAGTCGAACATAGAAGAATTAAATTCATTTGAAACACATAACAATAACGACTGGTATGATACGCGAATAAACGAAGTAACAAGAAACCCTACAAAATATTTTAATTGGAAGGTAGTAAACAAAACATTATACCATAAATTAACTGAAAATTTACACGACACAATAACCCAAGACCAGACTCTATGGAAATTAGTTGTTAGACAGAACGATAGAGATAAAATATTATACAACGCGCATGACGATACGCAGAGCGGACATTTAGGAATAGAAAAAACGCACGCACGCATAATTAAGGATTATTTCTGGCCCGGTATGTTTAAAGATATTACAAAATACGTCAATCAGTGCGAAATATGTCAGAAAATTAAATCGGAACAATTAACTACACCTGGCTATCTCGGTCAAAGAATAATCGAACACCCTTGGAGTGTCGTAGCTGCAGACATTATGGGTCCGTTCCCACGCAGCAAAAAGGGCATGCGTTATCTTTTAGTTATACAAGACCTTTTCACTCGTTGGATAGAATTACAAACGTTACGAGAAGCGACGGGGATGTCGATAAAAAGAGCACTTAATGAGCTGGTCATAACAAGGTGGGGAACACCGCGGGTATTTATTTCGGATAACGGTACAGAATTCATAAACAAGACTTTGTCCTCCTACGCGAAAGAATTAAAAATCAAGCATTCAACGACACCACCTTACCACCCGCAAGCCAACCCAGTAGAACGGGTAAATCGTGTATTAAAATCAATGATTTGTGCATTTATTAAACAGGATCATCGAGATTGGGACTTACACATCTCCGATTTCAGATTTGCATTTAATACATCGAAACATTCATCCACTCGGCTATCTCCAGCGTTCTTAAATTTTGGTAGAGAACCACTCCCACTAAACTCGTTACGAAGGGAACTAGAAAGTTCGGAATCGATAGTCCAAGCTGAAGTAAGCAAATGGTCAGATAGGCTGTACAGACTACAAGCAATTCGAGACTGGGTAGTTCAGAATTCTGAAAAATCGCATGATAGGCAAGCAACGTATTTCAATAAGAAACATCGCGCTTTAGCTTATGAAGTAGGAGATCAAGTGCTTATGCGCAACAGGGTTTTGTCCGATGCAACAAAGAACTTCGCAGCAAAATTAGCAACACCATTTAAAGGGCCTTACACAGTGGCAAAAATCCATTCACCGTTAATTTACGAACTTACGGCAGCGGATAATCAAATGATACCAAAAATTCATATCTGTGACCTTAAACCTTACACACCTAACAATCTCAATACCCTATAGATCCCTGCAATCAAAGGTTATCTGAACATAACACCACACAACATCAACAGGCTACCTACAATCATCGTTATCTTTGCGACATTAACCCTTACGACCTTGCGAACCGTAAGTAAAAAGTGATTAGTATTGTTATTACGACGAACGGATACCTAATTACATTGTATAAATTTAAAAATAAGGGTATCTACTAACATCATGGACTTCGGACGAACCTCGCCAGTTACAACGGTCGAAGAAGAAGAACGAAGATTGTGGGAAGTACTATCAGCAGCAGAAGATGGCTCCGAGATCGAGGTAATCTCCTTACCTTCCTCGCCCGCATCACGAAACGAGGTAGAAGTCGTGCTAGAAGCCGGCTACGGCCTAAGAGAGCCTGGGGCAGGCTCTCCTCCAAGGAGGGAGGAGTCTCCCATGGAGGGAGATTTCTTGCTGGTGCCAGAGCAACAAAGAGCACAGAACGATGAAGGAAATGGGGAAGTGGACTCAATAGCCACTACGCCACCAAGATCCTGGCATTCCTCAGAATGGATGTCCATATCGGACGAGGAGAGAGAAGCAGAAGATGAACCAGAACTCATCGACGAGGGCGAAGCAGCGGAGGAAGAGTCTCCAAGGACAAGAAACGCGCAAGAAGAACAAGCGGCCGAAGACCGAGACAACCCTTACCTCCCACTGGTTGAATTTAAAGAAGAAATTACAGCATTCTTCCAAGAATATCCGGGGGTGGAGCAGGCTTTCCGGAAGACGCACCTCCGATTAATCGAAACAGTACGCAGGCGCTCCTGCTTGCTAGCAAGCTCCAAGTTTTGTCGAGGTAAGGTGAAGAAGGTAACGTCGAACCCCATCACCACCGGGGCATACATCACCGTGACCTCGCTGAACCCTGCGGTAGACGGAGAGACACAGACCTTGGCCACAACGACGCAAGAATCTGCTACCAACACGGAACATCAACCGAAGGGCGTCGCCACCCAAACCAAGACCCCGACCAGGGACGCGTCCACGCAAACGGAAGGGGGACCGAATGAAGCGCCCAGTCGACCAACGCCACCGTTCTCGCTGATGGAGTCCACGTTCAAATATATCCGGATGGAAAACTTCTCGTCGAAAGAACGGGAAGCAAGCCCTACGTTAACTGGGGAAACGTCACGCACACCCGGGTACGCCGACCAGGGAAGACGGGAGACGCGGTACGAGCCCTAAAAGAGGGAGGAGGAGTTCCTGGGCAAACACACCATCAATGGTCGCGTAGTAGAAGTACTACCACGACTCCCAGGTTGCTTCAACTGCGGGCGGAGCCGGCATCACTACAGCCAATGTCCGCACCCAATTACCACCTCCTTCTGTTACCGTTGCGGACGGCGCAACGTCAAAGTCCGGGAGTGCCCAAAATGCTCTCCGGCCTGGAAGGAAGAAGGCCCGTACATACGACGTCTCCAAGCCCACGTACCGTGGAGCGAGCCGTTGCCACCTTGGCCCTCAACGACACACGAGAACCGGGGACCTCAAGGTCAACAGTTATAGGTTAAAGGCTATCTATGTTAGACTCCTCTAGGCTAATTATTTTGTAACAAAAAAAAAAAAAAAAAAAAATAAAACAAAAAAAAAGGAGAGAAAAATAATTACACATGTAGTGTGTATCATCGCTTATATTTAGTTCATAAGGTTAGCTATAAGATAAGTTCCTTTTCAGAAATAGCAAGTAAGAAATACAGAATAAATTGATTATACTATTTTACACATGACTATCTGTTGCAACACACGCTACCACTCAAAACTTACCATCCCACTTATACCTCACATCACCTAACCTGTCCAAACTTCATAACAACTGGGAAAGACTAAGTCCGCTGCACCATAGCTTAGGTAGAGATTGGCCTACGGCCGCGAGGAACCGTCAACGGACTTACGGAGTAATCCGGAGGCTCACTCCTTTCTACCGGGAAGGGGAGAGTTGTAACGTGGTGAATTTTCCCCACGTCACAAGATCATCGGCAGTCGCCGGGGCAGAGCGTCCCGAGGTAGTATGAATGTGAGTGTGAGTGCTATTTAATTCAGCGTCTGCTTATAGAGTGTGCAAGCAGCGCGGGAGCAGAAGAGATACGCGCCAAATATAAAAAGGACGGCGGATTGCGACCTTTTCCACCGGCGGAAAGGACAAGATTCTTCTGGCAGGACGCAGATGGAACGGCAGACAGACAGGACACTCAACCTGGGCCCGCGCTCTGTAAGGCGTCGTACGCGTTTGGCGGAGCCCCATGTGGGTATGTCGGACGGGGCCGGGAGCAGCTGGAACCGGACCGACGGCATGGACCACCGAGTGTCGAAAGGATTCAAGAGAGCGGACGCTGGCAAAGTCAAAGGCCACGACGTTGTGCACCATCCGATCCCTTGAATCACTAATTAAAGTGAAGAAGGAAATAACTTCTCTCTTTAATTATCTGAAAGCTGTATCGGCTATCTGCGTATTTGAGAGTTTTTATTTCGCGGGTATCTGCTTCAGCAAGCGTAGAGTAGCGAGGTTATCTATGCGCATGCGCGGCGCTCTAACGATGCATAGAGCGCGCCCGGGTAGCGACGCGAGAGTGAGCGAGACGAACGATCGGTAGGCGATAACCAATCAGGGCGTGCGTAATTCGGCGGCGTAATAAGCCGGACCTTT
This sequence comes from Apocrypta bakeri, assembly GCA_018906985.1. Classification (NCBI taxonomy): domain Eukaryota; kingdom Metazoa; phylum Arthropoda; class Insecta; order Hymenoptera; family Pteromalidae; genus Apocrypta; species Apocrypta bakeri. The sequence continues at coordinate 22,278 of JACCIA010000119.1, read as the reverse complement.
GTCTTCAAAAATTGTCGCGCGCAACGACACTCTCCTGCCCTGGTGCCTAGCCGATCAGACGTGTTTTCTCTGAAGGGACGTGTGAGGGAATTTCTTTGTGCTTTGATTGATTGGACATCTCCTTCGGGTTCGACTTCGTCGTGTAATAAGGTAAGTGAGCTTTTGTTCTTGACGGAATTCCTCGCGGAAGCGTAGTTTCACGTCGCGGACGCGATCGCGATTGCCTTTTGTATCGGCTATCTAGCGCCGGCTGCCTTTGTTCGGGGAATACCTACCCGACCGCGTGTTCGCAGTCGTCGGGTTATCTAGTAGTGCACGGATACCTTTCTACTCTCGGTTGTCTCCTTTTTGTTATCTTTAGTCAGTAAGCGTTTTGTCAAAATCACTTTAGTCCGCGTAACGCGCGTTTTGCCGTAAGTCGTCGGACGCAGGCAAACGTGTCGCCGGTTAGGGTAACTTGGTTGAAGGCTGACAGCTAGGGGTGAGAGCCAACGACCCTGTTTAGTTTAGACACTCGTCGAGCGTCTGTAGTATTCGCAGGCGAGTAATGGTTTAAGGTGTGAATGAGGAGCCAATAGCGGGGCATGAATGATAGGGGAATGTAGGAGCGTGAATGCTGTGCGAGCGTCGAACCTCGAGACGCGCGAGAGTCGGTTGTCTAGACGTCACGCGAAAGACTAGGGTTGCCTTTAGTGAGTAATTGTGCGCGAGTGGCCGCATGCGAGGCTATTTTGTATGTACGTCAGATTTTAATAACAGCTATAGTCGACTCAAATTGTGAATGCGTAATTCTTTTACCTGGACCCCGAAACCTGATCCCACATATCACTCCCATTGTCTCTGAGCTGGTCGGAAAACCCCGGTTAGTTACCTCTAACAAAGAGTCGCGAGACTCTGATACTCACGCGGAGTATCTGGCGCCCCGGGTAAAAGGATTTTTAAGTAAAGGTAGCTAATCGGTAGTATAACGCGGTAAAGAGGCTCCTGGTCGAACAAGTATTGTGACCCATAAAGGTGAATCGACCACGGAGATAATACCCAGTTATAACAGTTAAAACAGCCGGATATAATGGTTTCCGTTTCTCCTCGTTTTTGAACGTTTCAGCTCGTGAAAAGCTCAAAAACGAGGAGTAAACAAAATCTTCATTTTCGATGTATTTTTCTTATTCTAGGTGCAATTTCGCTTTGTATTACAAAATTATCAATAAATTCTACTCGATATTGCACCCTGCAACTGATCTATGCAGTATATATAGTCAGATTTTACGTTTTCGCTCTCACCTCCTATACACCGATTCAACGACAGAAATGCTCATTTTCTATGTTTGTATGCTATTCTAGGTGTAATTTCGCTTTGCATTACGTTTTTCTTAACTGCCTCTATTCGATAATGCACCCGGTAACTGCCCTATACAGTTAAAATAGCCGTATATAGTGATTTCCGTTTCTCCTCGTTTTTGAACTTTTCAGCTCGTGAAAAGCACAAAAACGAGGAGAAAACAAAATCTTCGTTTTCGATGTTATTTTCTTATTCTAGGTGCAATTTCGCTTTGTATTAGGAAATTATCAATAAATTCTACCCGATATTGCACCCTGCAACTGCTCTATGCAGTATAGATAGTCAGATTTTACGTTTTCGCTCTCACCTCCTATACACCGATTCAACGACAGAAATGCTCATTTTCTATGTTTGTATATTATTATTATTATTATTATTATTATTCATCTGGGAGGGACCTCAAACGGCCCCGGCACGTAGGCTGTGCGCCCATTGTACCATTCCCTGAAGTTGCTCAAGCTACTCCGGCAGACCAGCCATTCTCCAGAACGAGAGAATGGCGCCCGAGTTGGCGAGCCTTATCTCCTGTGGGTCTATGAAAAAGTCCCCTAGTAGTTGGTTCCTGAGGTTGCAGAAGCCCGGGCATTGTGTCATGATGTGAGCAGGAGTTTCTTCCTCCGACCCGCACCAACTACACGCGCCCAGTTCTTCCCCACCTGTTTTATTTCCAAAGTGTCTATGTCGCCCATGACCAGATATGATCTGGGCTAAACATCTGGAGTTCCTCCTGCTGTTGCCAGTCATGCAGTGACTCCTCTCTTTATTCGGTACCAGGCCAATCATCATCCTGGAGTGTCTGCAGTCGCGACTTTCCAGCCAGCTTCCGGTGTGCTTGTCCCTGACCCATTCCAGTATCCTCCCCACGGCTAGGCACCTAGACGCCCCGACCGAGGGTTCTGGACCCGGTAGGCAGGTTCCTGCTCCCAGAGCGGCTAGTCTGTCAGCGACCTCATTGCCCCTGATGCCAGTGTGTCCCGGCACCCATAATAGCCTAACCCTGTTGTAAAGGGCCAGTTTGTTGAGCGTCTTCTTACAGTCCCAGACAAGCGCCGAGGCGGTTCGGTGAGTTTCCAACGCCCCCAGCGCTGCCCGGCTATCAGAACAGATGCTGATATGCTTGTCCCGTGTCTCGAGTTCTAGAATCCTCTGGGCACAAGACATGATTGCTACGACTTCGGATTGAAAGACAGTGGCGTACTGCCCCAGTGGAAGATAAGTGCCCCTTCCGTCCCTGCGACAATAGTATCCCGCCCCTGTTCCCTTAGCGGTCTTGGATCCATCTGTATACCAGATTTCTCCGCTGCCCGGCAGGGTGTCCCGTTTCGTGCTCCCGTCCTCCCTGCTAGGCACCTCCACCGTGTATCTTCTTCCAAAGGTAACTCTTGGAATAATAATATCCGTCCTCATGTTAATTTCTGGATCGGATGTCAACACCCTGGGTAATCGGGTGTGTCGTGTGCCTGGCCTCCATTTGCCCTGGGCATTTAATCTATAGGCCGTCTTCGCCGCCTCGCCAATAATGGCGAGGTGTATAGGCTCCACCCCAGCCAATAGACTGAGTACCTTAGTTGGAGTTGTGCGTCTTGCACCCGTGGCTCCTCTAAGTATGAGTCTCCTTATTCTTTCCAGGGCCCTTCCCGCCCCAACCTGCTCCACCCTAGGCCACCAGACCACGGAGGCGTATGCAAGTCTGGGCAGGAGTACAGCCCTGTAGAGCCAGAGAACCATATTGGGACTAAGTCCCCAGGTGCTGCTGAAGGCCCTTCTACAGGTCCAAAAGGCTGTAATTACCTTGTTACATTGGACCGAGAGATGTTCCTTCCAATTGAGCTTTTTATCGAGGGTTACCCCTAGATATTTAGCCGAATCCTTCACCTCTAGTATCTTGCCCTGAAGCCTCGAGGCCCTATAGCGGTGAATCTTATATTTCCGTGTAAAGATGACCAGCTCGATTTTACTCGGGTTAACTGAGAGCCCCGTAGAGCTGCACCATCTTTCCACTTTCTTTAACGCTAGTTGCATCGTGTCCATAGCTAACTCAATGCAACTGCCTTTAACAAGGATCAGAAAGTCGTCCGCATAGGCTTGGGCGCTATACCCTCCCCCATCAAGTACTTCTAGCAGCCCGTTAGCCACCAGGCACCAAATGGTAGGGGATAGAACGCCGCCCTGCGCACAGCCTCTACTGACCCTTCCTGTAATTGTTTTTGTCCCCAACGTGGAGACGACTTTCCTGCAGCTCAGCATGTTCCCCAGCCAGTTGACCAACGTAGCCGGTACTCCCTGCTTCGCTGCCTCTTCTTGGACAATATTGGTGGAGGTGCAATTGAATGCGCCTTCAATGTCCAGAAATGCTCCCACCATATATTCTTTCCTATCCAACTGTCCTTCAATTTGCCGGACCGCCGAGTGCAGGGCAGTTTCTGTTGAATGCCCCGCCCTGTAGGCGTGTTGGTTGGGATGTAATGATGATATTGACAAGACCTCGTCCTGTATGTACCTGTCGACCAGTCTCTCCAGTGTCTTAAAGACAAAGGAGGTCAGGCTGATAGGTCTAAAGTCCTTCACCGTAGTGTGACTCGATTTCCCCGCCTTGGGTATGAAGACTACCCTAGCGGTTTTCCATATGTCGGGTATATGTGCCATGGCAACACTAGCCCTATACAGCTTGGTTAGCGGGCCGGTGAGTTCCTCTAGACCCTCCCGCAGCATAGCCGGGTATACTCCATCGTTCCCCGGTGCCTTGTAAGGGAGAAAGTTGCTCACCGCCCATCTAACCCTTTCCGGAGTAACCACTCGAGCCGCTAGGCTCCAGTCTGTCCTCGCCGGCCTCCTAGCCCAGTTCCTGCCCTCCGGTCCTATGGCCCAGCTTGTACCCACCGGTCCAGCGGCCCGGCTCGTACTTGCTGGCCCCTCGGCCCAGTTTGCTCTCACCGGTCCTTCGGCCCGGTCCGGAGTCCCCTGGATCCCCGCGGTCTCGCTGAAATCTGGAAAGTTGGCTCCCAACAGTAGGCGCAGACTCTCCTCCTCGGAGGAAGTGTACTCCCCTGTTGGTAACTTAATAGCCTCCAACCACACTTCTGGGTTTTTGGCCAGGATACGGTTTAGCCTCGCTACGTCAGGGTATCTCTCGATCCCCTCACAGTAGTTCTTCCAACCTTTAAGCCGTGCCTTGTCGACGCTCTTCTTGTAGCGTCTTTGCACTTCTCTATGTTGAAGCCAATCCTCCGGTGATCTGGTCTTCCTTGCCCTATTAAAGGCTTTTCTGACCTCCCGTCGTGATTGTTCTAGTTCCTTGTTCCACCAAGGTGTACTATTGGTTCCCTTGTGGCAAGTTAAAGGGCAGCTTCTTTCATAGGAAGTCTTTATAGACCATTCAAGGCAGCTCGCCCAGTGATCCAGTCCTTCCTTAGTGCCGAGATCTGATCTGAAGGACGCGAGCTCGCTCTTGAGAGACCGTCTATACAGTTCCCAATCGGTTTTCATGGGGTTTCTGTATATCTTCCTCTCCGGCGACCCCGCTCTCCAGCCAAAGCAGATATGTCTGTAATCTGAAAGTGAAGGTTCTGTAGAGACCCTCCAATTTCCGATACAGCTAACTATAGACTCCGAGCAAAGAGTCATGTCCAGAACCTCTCGTCTAACAACATTGAAGAATGTAGGTTCATTCCCCCTGTTCAGAATACAGAGATTTGTTGTAACCAGATATTGTAGTAGAGATTCACCTCTACTGTTGATATCTGTGCTACCCCATACTGTGTGATGCGCGTTGGCATCGCACGATAAGAGGAGTGGAGTGTTTCCCTCCTGGCACCACTCCACTAGTTCCTGAACCTCCCTCGGTGGGGGTTCGTCCTCGGCGTCGTAGAGGAAGTAGCCAGAAGCAATGACTACCTCCTTTATTGAGTCTCCCATTGGGAGACTAGCCCTAACGACAGCGAGGTCGCCGCTACACCGGGACGGCAGTAGCGTTGCTCCCAACCCCTTGACGATGATGCACGCCCTCGGGGTGCTGTTCGTCGGGTCTCTAAAGAGACGACCAACCCCAGCTAGCCCCCTAATACGGCCCGCAACCACCCAAGGTTCTTGGATAAGGCATACGCCTGTGTGCACATCAGCAAGGCGTCTGGCCAGAATAGCCGAAGCACCTTTGCTGTGGTGCAAGTTAATCTGAGTGAATGCCACCCCGACGCTAGCCATAGAGGTTAGGTCGGTGCGGCGCCACCCTTGCCCTGTCCCCTGGGGCCAACGCCCACCCTCACGAGGATGGTACCCAGGCCCCATTGTACCCTGTACCCGCGGCTCTTAAGGACCCGCAGGCACGCATCGGGGATGCTGAGGACAATGAAGGTACCACACTCTGGTCCCTCCCTTGTTTCCTCAGCTAGCACCCGCCACCTCGCGACGGCAAGGTCCGGGTGCCTGCGCCCAATCCGCCCCAGAGCCACCTCCGGACTGATCCTATACCAGGGATCCGGATGGTGGCCCGGTGAGGTTTCTTAAGCACAGACACCTCAGACAGTGCCAGTTTGGCTCCTTCCCAAGGACGCAGACTGGGGGCAATTGCCTCCAGCCAGTCCCTTGAGAATTCATCCTCCGCCACCACGACGAATGCCCCTAACTTAACGAAGCAGTCCTGGAAGGAGGGAAACGGTCCAGCCTCGATCTTGAAGATCTCAGCCTCGACCGCCTCGTTGATGAGAGCTAAATGATGATGGTTTAGCTCTTCATCGGGGTATCCCTCCCCCACGAGGACCCTCGTCAGCGGGTCAACCAACCTCGCCGTGGTGAGGCCCTGCTCCAGGTTCGGCCTCTTGGCCGCAGTCCTATTGATGGGAGGGGTCTCATTAGATCCTTTGCGGCGTTTGCCGGTCTGGATCTCAGAGGCCCCTGCCCCCGATGTTCCAGGATGGGAACTTCCCCGATTCCTGGGGTTTTCAGACCCCGAGGTCTCGGCTCCTTTCCCTTCCTGTCTCCGCTTCTGACGCAGGATCTTACGCCTTTGGGCGCCAGAGACCTTCCGGCTCGGACCCTGCGTCAGGCGACTCTCGACTACGGTTCCTCGAGAGTTCTCCGAAGAGCCCTCCTTCAGCACCATAGCCGATTCGGAGGTGGCGCCTCCCTGGTTCTCTAACGAGCCCCTGTTCGGTGCCACCCCGTACTCCCCCTCGCCAGAGATGGGTCCGACCGAAGTCCCCCCTGTCTCCAACGAGGTAGAGGAGGGGGGTTCCTTTCCCTCCAGACTGGGCGTTGCCGCCCCGCTGGAGGAATCGTCACCTCCCCTCCCCTCGCAATTGTTGGTTCTTTTGAGAAATCTATCCATAAAGATCCCACGAGCAGTGAGGAAGTATGCGGTCCGCCACCGCAGAGCCTCATACGGTGGTAAGGCTAGATACGAGGGGAGGGCGCCCGGTATCCCCAAGGCATCGTTAGCGACACCGTCTAACCCCGGGTGCCAAGAGAGCTAGCTAGGCACGATGGCTCACACCGTCTAGCTTGGGGGGACGACTCATGTGGTATGTTCTGTAGTGTAATGTGTTGTGTGTGTGAAATTAACGTGTAATTGTACCGTTTTCGTGTATCCAACCTGTCGAGTCGTCTCGACCTGGTTGGATGGTTGCTCCTAGCCTCTGACCGGTCCGTCAGGCTGATCACGTACCCTCCCCCTCTGTTTCGAGGAGAAGGGGCCGTGTCCCAGCAGCGTCCCGGGAAGAGCCTAAACGGGAGAGCCCTTTTTAAGGGGATCCCGTGACTCAGGGACCCCTACCGCCAGGTACTAGGGTGTGTGTCGTTCGCCCCGTTTCACCGGCGATCACTCCCCACCCCCTTTCCCTGGTTTCCAGGACCCCATCTCCTGGTCCGAAGCCAGTACAGCCCCAGAACCGCACGACGAGCCACCACACCGACCCATTTTGCGAATGGGCACAACGTCAAGGTGGCAACCGTCGTGGGGGTGAACCTGCATTACTCGTCCTTTGTTTTATTGATTTTTAACCATGAGTTCGCATTGCAATATAAACATATTGAATGCTCTATACCAGTTCTGGACTGTACCAGTCATGTTTGCAGTTAAAATGGTCAGATGTAAGAATACTACATTTAACGGTTTCACATGCGTATCAGATACTGTATTGCTCATTTTCTAGTTGAAGTGTTTTATCTAGTATTTCACCGTCAATTACCACCAAGGAAATTGTTCCTGTACCAGCTGTGTACTGTTTCAATGCTGTAGCAGTTAAAATTGTTAGTTGTAACGATACTAGGTTTAACAGTTTAAGATGCTTATCAGAACCTGTATTGCTCGTACTTTGTTTTATTGATTTCTAACCATTAGTTTGCCTTGCATTGTGAATAGTTAGACTGCTTCTAACAAGTTCTGGACTGCACCAATCATGTTTTCTGTTCAAATGGTCAGATGAAACAATACTACGTTTAACGGTTTCACAGGCGTATCAGATCCTGTATTGCTCATTTTCTAGTTGAAGTGTTTTATCTTGTATTTCACCGTCCATTACTACCAAGGAAATTGTTCCTGAACCAGTTGTGTACTGTTCCAATGCTGTATGCAGTTAAAATGGTTAGATATAACGATACTAGGTTTAACACTTTAAGATGCTTATCTGAACCTGTATTGCTCGTACATTGTTTTATTGATTTCTACCCATGAGATCGCCTTGCAATATGAACAATTTGAATGCTCTATACCAGTTCTGGACTGTACCAGTCATGTATGCAGTTAAAATGGTCAGATGTAACAATACTACTTTTAACGGTATCACATGCGTATCAGATCCTGTATTGCTGATTTTTCAGTTTAAGTGTTTTATCTGATAATTTACAGTACATTACCACCAAGGAAATTGTTCCTGAACCAGTTGTGTACTGTTCCAATGCTGTATGCAGTTAAAATTGTTAAATGTAACGATACTAGGTTTAACAGTTTAAGATGCTTATCAGAACCTGTATTGCTCGTACTTTGTTTTATTGATTTCTAACCATGAGTTCGCCTTGCAATATGAACAATTTAAATGCTCTAAACTAGTTCTGGACTGTACCAGTTATGTATGCAGTAAAAATGGTCAGATGTAACAATACTACGTTTAACGGTTTCACATGCGTATCAGATCCTGTACTGCTCATTTTCTAGTTTAAGTCTTTTATCTGGTATATCACCGTCCTTTACCACCATGGAAATTGTTCCTGAACCAGTTGTGTACTGTTCCAATGCTGTATGCAGTTAAAATGGTTAGATGTAACAATACTACGTTTAATGGTTTCACATGCTTATTAGATCCTGTATTGCTCATTTCCTAGTATAAGAGATTTATCTGGTATTTCGCCGTCCATTACCACCAAGGAAATTATTCCTGAACCAGTTGTGTACTGTTCCAATGCTGTGTGCAGTTAAAATGGTTAAATGTAAGGATACTAGGCTTACCAGTTTGAGATGCTTATCAGAACCTGTATTGCTCGTACTTTGTTTTATTGATTTCTAACCATGAGTTCGCCTTGCAATATTAACAGTTAGACTGCTTCTAACCAGTTCTGGACTGTACCAATAATGTTTTCTGTTCAAATGGTCAGATGAAACAATACTACGTTTAACGGTTTCACAGGCGTATTAGATCCTGTATTGCTCATTTTTCAGTTTAAGTGTTTTATCTGATAATTCACAGTCCATTACCACCAAGGAAATTGTTCCTGAAACAGTTGAGTACTGTTCCAATGCTGTATGTAGTTAAAATTGTTAGATGTAACGATACTAGGTTTAACAGTTTAAGATGCTTATCTGAAACTGTATTGCTGGTACATTGTTTTATTGATTTCTAACCATGAGTTCGCCTTGCAATATGAACAATTTGAATGCTCTATACCAGTTCTGGACTGTACCAATCATGTTTTCTGTTCAAATGGTCAGATGAATCAATACTACGTTTAACGGTTTCACATGCGTATCAGATCCTGTACTGCTCATTTTCTAGTTTAAGTGTTTTATCTGGTATTTCACCGTCCTTTACCACCATGGAAATTGTTCCTGAACCAGTTGTGTACTGTTCCAATGCTGTATGCAGTTAAAATGGTTAGATATAACGATACTAGGTTTAACACTTTAAGATGCTTATCTGAACCTGTATTGCTCGTACATTGTTTTATTGATTTCTACCCATGAGATCGCCTTGCAATATGAACAATTTGAATGCTCTATACCAGTTCTGGACTGTACCAATCATGTTTTCTGTTCAAATGGTCAGATGAATCAATACTACGTTTAATGGTTTCAAAGGCGTATCAGATCCTGAATTGCTGATTTTTCAGTTTAAGTGTTTTATATCTGATAATTTACAGTCCATTACTACCAAGGAAATTGTTCCTGAACCAGTTGTGTACTGTTCCAATGCTGTATGCAGTTAAAATTGTTAGATGTAACGATACTAGGTTTACCAGTTTAGATGCTTATCAGAAACTGTATTGCTCGTACTTATGTTTATTGATTTCTAACCATGAGTTCGCCTTGCAATATTGAACAGTTAGAATGCTTCTATACCAGTTCTGGACTGTACCAAGTCATGTATTCTGTAAAAGTGATCAGATGTAAACAATACTACGTTTAACGGTTTCACAGGCGTATCAGATACTGTATTGCTAATTTTCTAGTTTAAGTGTTTTATCTAGTAATTCACAGTCCATTATTCACTAAGGAAATTGTTCCTGAACCAGTTGTGTACTGTTCCAATGCTTTATGCTAGTTAAAATTGTTAGATGTAATCGATACTAGGCTTAACAGTTTGAGATGCTTATCTAGAAACTGTATTGCTCGGTACATTTGTTTTATTGATTTCTATCCATGAGTTCGCCTTGCAATATGAACAATTTAGACTGCTTCTAACCAGTTCTGGACTGTACCAATCATGTTTTCTGTTCAAATGGTCAGATGAATCAATACTACGTTTAACGGTTTCACATGCGTATCAGATCCTGTACTGCTCATTTTCTAGTTTAAGTGTTTTATCTGGTATTTCACCGTCCTTTACCACCATGGAAATTGTTCCTGAACCAGTTGTGTACTGTTCCAATGCTGTATGCAGTTAAAATGGTTAGATATAACGATACTAGGTTTAACACTTTAAGATGCTTATCTGAACCTGTATTGCTCGTACATTGTTTTATTGATTTCTACCCATGAGATCGCCTTGCAATATGAACAATTTGAATGCTCTATACCAGTTCTGGACTGTACCAATCATGTTTTCTGTTCAAATGGTCAGATGAATCAATACTACGTTTAACGGTTTCAAAGGCGTATCAGATCCTGTATTGCTGATTTTTCAGTTTAAGTGTTTTATCTGATAATTTACAGTCCATTACTACCAAGGAAATTGTTCCTGAACCAGTTGTGTACTGTTCCAATGCTGTATGCAGTTAAAATTGTTAGATGTAACGATACTAGGTTTAACAGTTTAAGATGCTTATCTGAAACTGTATTGCTGGTACATTATTTTATTGATTTCTAACCATGAGTTCGCCTTGGAATTTGAACAATTTGAATGCTCTATACCAGTTCTGGACTGTACCAGTCATGTATGCAGTAAAAGTGATCAGATGTAACAATACTACGTTTAACGGTTTCACATGCGTATCAGATACTGTATTGCTAATATTCTAGTTGAAGTGTGTTATCTAGTATTTCACCGTCCATTATTACTAAGGAAATTGTTCCTGAACCAGTTGTGTACTGTTCCAATGCTTTATGCAGTTAAAATGGTTAAATGTATCGATACTAGGCTTAACAGTTTGAGATGCTTATCAGAAACTGTATTGCTCGTATTTTGTTTTATTGATTTCTATCCATGAGTTCACCTTGCAATATGAACAGTTAGACTGCTTCTAACCAGTTCTGGACTGTACCAATCATGTTTTCTGTTCAAATGGTCAGATGAAACAATACTACGTTTAACGGTTTCACAGGCGTATCAGATCCTGTACTGCTCATTTTCTAGTTTAAGTGTTTTATCTGGTATTTCACCGTCCTTTACCACCATGGAAATTGTTCCTGAACCAGTTGTGTACTGTTCCAATGCTGTATGCAGTTAAAATGGTTCGATGTAACAATACTACGTTTAATGGTTTCACATGCTTATCAGATCCTGTATTGCTCATTTTCTAGTTTAAGTGTTTTATCTGGTATTTCACCGTCAAATACCACGAAGGAAATTGTTCCTGAACCAGTTGTGTACTATTTTAATGCTGTATGCAGTTAAAATGGTTAGATATAATGATACTAGGTTTAACATTTTAAGATGCTTATCAGAAACTGTATTGCTCGTACTTTGTTTATATTGATTTCTAACCATGAGTTCGCCTTGCAATATGAACAGTTAGACTGCTTCTAACCAGTTCTGTACTGTACCATTCACGTATGCAGTTCAAATGGTCAGATATTTCGATACTAGGCTTTTAAGTTTCTCATGCATATTAGAGACTGTGTTGCTTCTTTCCTGATTTATTCTATTCTATGTAGTAATAAACCTTGAATAATGATATACTAGATTGGCTCGACCTGCTTATGCTCTGTAACAATGCTGTATGCAGTTGAATTGGTCAGCTATTACAATACTAGGTTTAGCAGGCTTCAATTCTTATCAGAGTCTGTATTTCTCATTTTCTGTATTATAGAAATCTATTTGTTAAATCACCTTGCATTATGATATACTAGATTGCTTCTATCTGGATATGCTTTGTGCCAATGCTGTATGCAGTTAAAATGGTCAGATATATCTATACGATGTTGAACAGGTTTTAATGCGTATCAGAGACAGTAATTTTCATTTTCTGTTTTATGTTATTCGTTCTGGTAATTCACCTTGCTATATGATATACTACATTGCTTTTACCTGTTAATGCAATTTACCAATGCCGTATGCAGTTAAAACGGCCAGACATAACGATACTGGGATTAGCTGGTTTCAATTTGTAACAGAGTCTGGATTTCTTATTTTCAGAATTATGGTATTCGTTGTGGTGAATCGCCTTGCAATATGATATACAGGTTGAAGCAATCTAGTATGCTTCAACCTGATTATTAACTGTACCAATGCTGTATGCAGTTGATATCGTCCGATATATAGTTATTAAGTTTATCAGTTTAACATACGTATCAGTTGTCCTAGGGCTCATTTTCAATTTCAAATAGAGGCAGTTAAGAAATACATAATGCAAAGCGAAATTGCACCTAGAATAATATACAAACATAGAAAATGAGCATTTCTGTCGTTAAATCGCTGTATACGAGGTGAGAGCGAAATCGTCAAATCCGACAATCTATACTGCATAGAGCAGTTCCAGTGTGCCATATCGAGCAGAATTTGTTGATAAATTCGTAATACAAAGCGAAATTGCACCTAGAATAAGAAAAATACATCGAAAATGAAGATTTTGTTTTCTCCTCGTTTTGAGCTTTTCACGAGCTGAAACGTTCAAAAACGAGGAGAAACGAAAATCATTATATCCGGCTGTTTTAACTGTATAGAGCAGTTGCTGGGTGCATTATCGAATAGAGGCAGTTAAGAAATACGTAATGCAAAGCGAAATTGCACCTAGAATAATATATAAATATAGAAAATGAGCATTTCTGTCGTTAAATCGGTATATGAGGTGAGAGCGAAATCGTCAAATCCGACTATCTATACTGCATAGAGCAGTTCCATGGTGCAATATCGAGTAGAATTTGTTGATAAATTCAAAATGCAAAGCGAAATTGCACCTAGAATAAGAAAAATACATCGAAAATGAAGATTTTGTTTTCTCCTGGTTTTTGAGCTTTTCACGAGATGAAACGTTCATAAACGAGGAGAAACGGAAATTATTATATCCGGCTGTTTTAACTGTATAGGGCAGTTGCTGGGTGCATTATCGAATTTAGGCATTTAAGAAATACGTAATGCAAAGCGAAATTGCACCTAGAATAATATACAAACATAGAAAATGAGCATTTCTGTCGTTGAATCGGTGTATAGGAGGTGAGAGCGAAATCGTCAAATCCGACTATCTATACTGCGTAGATCAGTTCCATGGTGCAATATCGAGTAGAATTTGTTGATAAATTAAAAATGCAAAGCGAAATTGCACCTAGAATAAGAAAAATACATCGAAAATGAAGATTTTGTTTTCTCCTCGTTTTTGAGCTTTTCAAGAGCTGAAACGTTCAAAAACGAGGAGAAACGAAAATCATTATATCCGGCTGTTTTAACTGTATAGAGCAGTTGCTGGGTGCATTGTCGAATAGAGGCAGTTAAGAAATACGTAATACAAAGCGAAATTGCACCTAGAATAATATACAAACATAGAAAATGAGCATTTCTGTCGTTTAATCGGTGTATACGAGGTGAGAGCGAAATCGTCAAATCTGACTATCTATACTGCATAGAGCAGTTCCATGGTGCAATATCGAGTAGAATTTGTTGATAAATCCAAAATGCAAAGCGAAATTGCACCTAGAATAAGAAAAATACATCGAAAATGAAGATTTTGTTTTCTCCTCGTTTTTGAGCTTTTCACGAGCTGAAACGTTCAAAAACGAGGAGAAACGGAAATCATTATATCCGGCTATTTTAACTGTATAGAGCAGTTACCGGGTGCATTATCGAACAGAGGCAGTTAAGAAATACGTAATGCAACGCGAAATTATACCTAGAATAATATACAAACATAGAAAATGAGCATTTCTGTCGTTTAATCGGTGTATACGAGGTGAGAGCGAAATCGTCAAATCCGACTATCTATACTGCATAGAGCAGTTCCAGGGTGCAATATCGAGTAGAATTTGTTAATAAATTCGTAATACAAAGCGAAAATGCACCTAGAATAAGAAATATACATCGAAAATGAAGATTTTGTTTTCTCCTCGTTTTTGTGCTTTTCACGAGCTGAAACGTTCAAAAACGATGAGAAACGGAAATCATTATATCCGGCTATTTTAATTGTATAGAGCAGTTACCGGGTGCATTATCGAATAGAGGCAGTTAAGAAATACGTAATGCAAAGCGAAATTGCACCTAGAATAATTTACAAACATAGAAAATGTGCATTTCTGTCGATGAATCGGCGTATAGGAGGTGAGAGCGAAATCGTAAAATCCGACTATCTATACTGCATAGAGCAGTTCCATGGTGCAATATCGAGTAGAATTTGTTGATAAATTCAAAATGCAAAGCGAAATTGCACCTAGAATAAGAAATATACATCGAAAATAAAGATTTTGTTTTCTCCTCGTTTTTGTGCTTTTCACGAGCTGAAACGTTCAAAAACGAGGAGATACGGAAATCATTATATCCGGCGGTTTTAACTGTATAGAGCAGTTGCTGGGTGCATTATCGAATAGAGGCAGTTAAGAAATATGTAATGCTAAGCGAAATTGCACCTAGAATAATATACAAACATAGAAAATGAGCATTTCTGTCGTGAAATCGCTGGATACGAGGTGATAGCGAAATCGTCAAATCCGACTATCTATACTGCATAGAGCAGTTCCACGGTGCAATATCGAGTAGAATTTGTTGATAAATTCGAAATGCAATGCAAAATTGCACCTAGAATAAGAAAAATACATCGAAAATGAAGATTTTGTTTTCTCCTCGTTTTTGTGCTTTTCACGAGCTGAAACGTTCAAAAACGACGAGAAACGAAAATCATTATATCCGGCGGTTTTAACTGTATATAGCAGTTGCTGGATGCATTATCGAATAGAGGCAGTTAAGAAATATGTAATGCAAAGCGAAATTGCACCTAGAAAAATATACAAACATAGAAAATGAGCATTTCTGTCGTTGAATCGGTGTATAGGAGCGAAATCGTCAAATCCGACTATCTATACTACATAGAGCAGTTCCACGGTGCAATATCGAGTAGAATTTGTTGATAAATTTAAAGTGCACAGCGAAATTGCACCTAGAATAAGAAAAATACATCGAAAATGAAGATTATGTTTTCTCCTCGTTTTTGTGCTTTTCACGAGCTGAAACATTCAAAAACGAGGAGAAACGGAAATCATTATATCCGGCGGTTTTAACTGTATAGAGCAGTTGCTGGGTGCATTATCGAATAGAGGCAGTTAAGAAATATGTAATGCTAAGCGAAATTGCACCTAGAATTATTTACAAACATAGAAAATGAGCATTTCTGTCGATGAATCGGCGTATACGAGGTGAGAGCGAAATCGTCAAATCCGACTATCTATACTGCATAGAGCATTTCCAGGGTGCAATATCGAGTAGAATTTGTTGATAAATTCGTAATACAAAGCGAAATTGCACCTAGAATAATTTACAAACATAGAAAATGAGCATTTCTGTCGATGAATCGGCGTATACGAGGTGAGAGCGAAATCGTCAAATCCGACTATCTATACTGCATAGAGCATTTCCAGGGTGCAATATCGAGTAGAATTTGTTGATAAATTCGTAATGCAAAGCGAAATTGCACCTAGAATAAGATAAATACATCGAAAATGAAGATTTTGTTTTCTCCTCATTTTTGAGCTTTTCACGAGCTGAAACGTTCAAAAACGAGGAGAAACGAAAATCATTATATCCGGCTGTTTTAACTGTACAGGGCAGTTGCTGGGTGCATTATCGAATAGAGGCAGTTAAGAAATACGTAATGCAAAGCGAAATTGCACCTAGAATAATATACAAACATAGAAAATGAGCATTTCTGTCGTGAAATCGCTGGATACGAGGTGATAGCGAAATCGTCAAATCCGACTATCTATACTGCATAGAGCAGTTCCACGGTGCAATATCGAGTAGAATTTGTTGATAAATTCGAAATGCAATGCAAAATTGCACCTAGAATAAGAAAAATACATCGAAAATGAAGATTTTGTTTTTTCCTCGTTTTTGTGCTTTTCACGAGCTGAAACGTTCAAAAACGACGAGAAACGAAAATCATTATATCCGGCGGTTTTAACTGTATATAGCAGTTGCTGGATGCATTATCGAATAGAGGCAGTTAAGAAATATGTAATGCAAAGCGAAATTGCACCTAGAAAAATATACAAACATAGAAAATCAGCATTTCTGTCGTTGAATCGGTATATAGTAGGTGAGAGCGAAATCGTCAAATCCGACTATCTATACTACATAGAGCAGTTCCACGGTGCAATATCGAGTAGAATTTGTTGATAAATTTAAAGTGCACAGCGAAATTGCACCTAGAATAAGAAAAATACATCGAAAATGAAGATTATGTTTTCTCCTCGTTTTTGTGCTTTTCACGAGCTGAAACATTCAAAACGAGGAGAAACGGAAATCATTATATCCGGCGGTTTTAACTGTATAGAGCAGTTGCTGGGTGCATTATCGAATAGAGGCAGTTAAGAAATATGTAATGCTAAGCGAAATTGCACCTAGAATAATATACAAACATAGAAAATCAGCATTTCTGTCGTTAAATCGGTATATACTAGGTGAGAGCGAAAGGACTATCTATACTGCATAGAGCAGTTCCAATATCGAGTAGAATTTGTTGATAAATTCAAAATCAAGTGCACCTAGAATAAGAAAAATAAATCTATCTTTTCACGAGCTGAAACGTTCAAAAACGACGAGAAACGCATTATATCCGGCGGTTTTAACTGAGCAGTTGCTGGGTGCATTATCGAATAGAGGCTGATAAGAAATATGTAATGCAAAGCGGTAGCAATTTCTGTCGTTATCGAGGTAGAAATCGTCAAATCCGACTATCTATACTGCATAGAGCATGGTGCAATATCGAGTAGAATTTGTTGTAAAGTGCAAAATTGCACCTAGAATAAGAAAAATACATCGAAAATGAAGATTTGTGCTTTTCACGAGCTGAAACTCAAAAACAAGGAGAAACCATTATATCCGGCGTTTTAACTGTATAGAGCAGTTGCTGGGTGCATTATCGAATAGAGGCAGTTAAGAAATACGTAATGCAAAGCGAAATCGTACTAGAATAATATACAACAATAGAAAATGAATTTCTGTCGTTGATCGGTGTATAGGAGGTGAGAGCGAAATCGTCAAATCCGACTATCTATACTGCATAGAGGAGTTCCAGGGTGCAATATCGAGTGAATTTGTGGATAAATTCGTAATGCAAAGCGAAATTGCACCTAGAAAAAGAGCATGAAGATTTGTTTTCTCCTCGTTTTTGTGTTGAAACGTTCAAAAACGAGGAGAAACGGAAATCATTATATCCGGCTATTTGAACTGTATAGAGCAGTTACCGGGTGCATTATCGAACAGAGGCAGTTAAGAAATACGTAATGCAAAGCGAAATTGTACCTAGAATAATATACAAACATAGAAAATGAGCATTTCTGTCGTTAAATCGGTGTATACGAGGTGAGAGCGAAATCGTCAAATCCGACTATCTATACTGCATAGAGCAGTTCCAAGGTGCAATATCGAGTAGAATTTGTTGATAAATTCGTAATACAAAGCGAAATTGCACCTAGAATAAGAAAAATAAATCGAAAATGAAGATTTTGTTTTCTCCTCGTTTTTGATCTTTTCACGAGCTTAAACGTTCCAAAACGAGGAGAAACGGAAATCATTATATCCGGCTGTTTTAACTGTATAGAGCAGTTGCTGGGTGCATTATCGAATAGAGGCAGTTAAGAAATACGTAATGCAAAGCGAAATTGCACATAGAATAATATACAAACAAAGAAAATGAGCATTTCTGTCGTTGAATCGGTGTATAGGAGGTGAGAGCGAAATCGTCAAATCCGACTATCTATACTGCATAGAGCAGTTCCACGGTGCAATATCGAGTAGAATTTGTTGATAAATTCGAAATGCAATGCGAAATTTCACCTAGAATAAGAAAAATACATCGAAAATGAAGATTTTGTTTTCTCCTCGTTTATGAACTTTTCACGAGCTGAAACGTTCAAAAACGAGGAGAAACGGAAATCATTATATCCGGCTGTTTTAACTGTATAGAGCAGTTGCTGGGTGCATTATCGAATAGAGGCAGTTAAGAAATACGTAATGCAATGCGAAATTGCACCTAGAAAAATATACAAACCTAGAAAATGAGCATTTCTGTCGTTGAATCGGTGTATACGAGGTGAGAGCGAAATCGTCAAATCCGACTATCTAAAACTGCACAGAGCAGTTCCACGGTGCAATATCGAGTAGAATTTGTTGATAAATTTAAAGTGCAAAGCGAAATTGCACCTAGAATAAGAAAAATACATCGAAAATGAAGATTTTGTTTTCTTCTCGTTTTTGAGCTTTTCACGAGCTGAAACGTTCAAAAACGAGGAGAAACGGAAATCATTATATCCGGCTGTTTTAACTGTATAGAGCAGTTGCTGGGTGCATTATCGAATAGAGGCAGTTAAGAAATACGTAATGCAATGCGAAATTGCACCTAGAATAATATACAAACATAGAAAATGAGCATTTCTATCGTTGAATCGGTGTATAGGAGGTGAGAGCGAAATCGTCAAATCCGACTATCTATACTGCATAGAGCAGTTCCACGGTGCAATATCGAGTAGAATTTGTTGATAAATTCGAAATGCAATGCAAAATTGCACCTAGAATAAGAAAAATACATCGAAAATGAAGATTTTGTTTTCTCCTCGTTTTTGTGCTTTTCACGAGCTGAAACGTTCAAAAACGACGAGAAACGAAAATCATTATATCCGGCGGTTTTAACTGTATATAGCAGTTGCTGGGTGCATTATCGAATAGAGGCAGTTAAGAAATATGTAATGCAAAGCGAAATTGCACCTAGAAAAATATACAAACATAGAAAATGAGCATTTCTGTCGTTGAATCGGTGTATAGGAGGTGAGAGCGAAATCGTCAAATCCGACTATCTATACTACATAGAGCAGTTCCACGGTGCAATATCGAGTAGAATTTGTTGATAAATTTAAAGTGCACAGCGAAATTGCACCTAGAATAAGAAAAATACATCGAAAATGAAGATTATGTTTTCTCCTCGTTTTTGTGCTTTTCACGAGCTGAAACATTCAAAAACGAGGAGAAACGGAAATCATTATATCCGGCGGTTTTAACTGTATAGAGCAGTTGCTGGGTGCATTATCGAATAGAGGCAGTTAAGAAATATGTAATGCTAAGCGAAATTGCACCTAGAATAATATACAAACATAGAAAATCAGCATTTCTGTCGTTAAATCGGTATATACTAGGTGAGAGCGAAATCGTCAAGTCCGACTATCTATACTGCATAGAGCAGTTCCATGGTGCAATATCGAGTAGAATTTGTTGATAAATTCAAAATGTAAAGCAAAATTGCACCTAGAATAAGAAAAATACATCGAAAATGAAGATTTTGTTTTCTCCTCGTTTTTGAGCTTTTCACGAGCTGAAACGTTCCAAAACGAGGAGAAACGGAAATCATTATATCCGGCTGTTTTAACTGTATAGAGCAGTTGCTGGGTGCATTATCGAATAGAGGCAGTTAAGAAATATGTAATGCAAAGCGAAATTACACCTAGAATAATATACAAATATAGAAAATCAGAATTTCTGTCGTTAAATCGGTGTATACGAGGTGAGAGCGAAATCGTCAAATCCGACTATCTATACTGCATAGAGCAGTTCCATGGTGCTATATCGAGTAGAATTTGTTGATAAATTCAAAATGCAAAGCAAAATTGCACCTAGAATAAGAAAAATAAATCGAAAATGAAGATTTTGTTTTCTCCTCGTTTTTGAGCTTTTCACGACCTGAAACTTTCAAAAACGAGGAGAAACGATAATCATTATATCCGGCTGTTTTATCTGTATAGAGCAGTTGCTGGGTGTATTATCGAATAGAGGCAGGTAAGAAATACGTAATGCAATGCGAAATTGCACCTAGAATAATATACAAACATAGAAAATGAGCAATTCTGTCGTTAAATTGGTGTATACGAGGTGAGAGCGAAATCGTCAAATCCGACTATCTATACTGCATAGAGCAGTTCCATGGTGCAATATCGAGTAGAATTTGTTGATAAATTCAAAATGCAAAGCGAAATTGCACCTAGAATAAGAAAAATAAATCGAAAATGAAGATTTTGTTTTCTCCTCGTTTTTGTGCTTTTCACGAGCTGAAACGTTCAAAAACGACGAGAAACGAAAATCATTATATCCGGCGGTTTTAACTGTATATAGCAGTTGCTGGGTGCATTATCGAATAGAGGCTGTTAAGAAATATGTAATGCAAAGCGAAATTGCACCTAGAAAAATATACAAACATAGAAAATGAGCATTTCTGTCGTTGAATCGGTGTATAGGAGGTGAGAGCGAAATCGTCAAATCCGACTATCTATACTGCATAGAGCAGTTCCACGGTGCAATATCGAGTAGAATTTGTTGATAAATTTAAAGTGCACAGCGAAATTGCACCTAGAATAAGAAAAATACATCGAAAATGAAGATTATGTTTTCTCCTCGTTTTTGTGCTTTTCACGAGCTGAAACATTCAAAAACAAGGAGAAACGGAAATCATTATATCCGGCGGTTTTAACTGTATAGAGCAGTTGCTGGGTGCATTATCGAATAGAGGCAGTTAAGAAATATGTAATGCAAAGCGAAATTGCACCTAGAATAATATACAAATATAGAATATCAGAATTTCTGTCGTTAAATCGGTGTATACGAGGTGAGAGCGAAATTGTCAAATCCGACTATCTATACTGCATAGAGCAGATCCATGGTGCAATATCGAGTAGAATTTGTTGATAAATTCAAAATGCAAAGCGAAATTGCACCTAGAATAAGAAAAATACATCGAAAATGAAGATTTTGTTTTCTCCTCGTTTTTGAGCCTTTCACGAGCTGAAACGTTCAAAAACGAGGAGAAACGAAAATCATTATATCCGGCAGTTTTAACTGTATAGAGCAGTTGCTGGGTGCATTATCGAATAGAGGCAGTTAAGAAATACGTAATGCAAAGCGAAATCGTACCTAGAATAATATACAACAATAGAAAATGAGCATTTCTGTCGTTGAATCGGTGTATAGGAGGTGAGAGCGAAATCGTCAAATCCGACTATCTATACTGCATAGAGGAGTTCCAGGGTGCAATATCGAGTAGAATTTGTGGATAAATTCGTAATGCAAAGCGAAATTGCACCTAGAAAAAGAAAAATACATCGAACATGAAGATTTGTTTTCTCCTCGTTTTTGTGCTTTTCACGAGCTGAAACGTTCAAAAACGAGGAGAAACGGAAATCATTATATCCGGCTATTTGAACTGTATAGAGCAGTTACCGGGTGCATTATCGAACAGAGGCAGTTAAGAAATACGTAATGCAAGCGAAATTGTACCTAGAATAATATACAAACATAGAAAATGAGCATTTCCTGTCGTTAAATCGGTGTATACGAGGTGAGAGCGAAATCGTCAAATCCGACTATCTATACTGCATAGAGCAGTTCCAAGGTGCAATATCGAGTAGAATTTGTTGATAAATTCGTAATACAAAGCGAAATTGCACCTAGAATAAGAAAAATAAATCGAAAATGAAGATTTGTTTTCTCCTCGTTTTGATCTTTTCACGAGCTTAAACGTTCCAAAACGAGGAGAAACGGAAATCATTATATCCGGCTGTTTTAACTGTATAGAGCAGTTGCTGGGTGCATTATCGAATAGAGGCAGTTAAGAAAATACGTAATGCAAAGCGAAATTGCACATAGAATAATATACAAACAAAGAAAATGAGCATTTCTGTCGTTGAATCGGTGTATAGGAGGTGAGAGCGAAATCGTTAAATCCGACTATCTATACTGCATAGAGCAGTTCCACGGTGCAATATCGAGTAGAATTTGTTGATAAATTCGAAATGCAATGCGAAATTTTTCCTAGAATAAGAAAAATACATCGAAAAATGAAGATTTTGTTTTCTCCTCGTTTATGAACTTTTCACGAGCTGAAACGCTTCAAAA
>JACCIA010000118.1:0-28640 GCA_018906985.1 Apocrypta bakeri | reverse complement strand
AGATGTAACAATACTAAGTTTAACGGTTGCACATGCGTATCAAGTCCTGTATTGCTCATTTGTCCTAGTTTAAGTGTTTTAATCTGGATATTTCACAGTCCATTACCACCTAAGGAAATGATTCCTGAACCACGTTGTGTACTGATTCCAATGCTGTATGCAGTTAAAATGGTTAGATATAACGATACTAGGTTTTACCAGTTTAAGATGCTTATCAGAACCTGTATTGCTCGTACTTTGTTTTTTGATTTCTAACCATGAGTTCGCCTTGCATATGAACAGTTAGACTGCTTCTAACCAGTGCTGGACTGTACCAATTCATGTATCATTTAAAATGGTCAGATGTAACAATACTAATTTAACGGTTGCACATGCGTATCAGATCCTGTATTGCTCATTTTCTAGTTTAAGTGTTTTATCTGATAATTCACAGTCCATTACCACCAAGGAAATTGTTCCTGAACCAGTTGTATACTGTTCCAATGGTGTATGCAGTTAAAATGGTTAGATGTAACGATACTAGGTTTAACAGTTTAAGATGCTTATCAGAACCTGTATTGCTCGTACTTTGTTTTATTGATTTCTAACCATGAGTTCGCCTTGCAATATGAACAGTTAGACTGCTTCTAACCAGTTCTGGACTGTACCAATCATGTATGCTGTTCAAATGGTCAGATGTAACAATACTACGTTTAACGGTTTCACATCCTTATCAGATCCTGTATTGCTCATTTTCTAGTTTAAGTGTTTTATCTGGTATTTCACCGTCCATTACCACCAAGAAAATTGTTCCTGGACCAGTTGTGTACTGTTCCAATGCTGTATGCAGTTAAAATGGTTAGATGTAACGATACTAGGTTTAACAGTTTAAGATGCTTATCAGAACCTGTATTGCTCGTACTTTGTTTTATTGATTTCTAACCATGATTTCGCCTTGCAATATGAACAGTTAGACTGCTTCTAACCGGTGCTGGACTGTACCAATCATGTTTTCGGTTCAAATGGTCAGATGTAACAATACTACGTTTAACGGTTTCACATGCGTATCAGATGCTGTATTGCTCATTTTCTAGTTTAAGTGTTTTATCTGGTATTTCACCGTCCATTACCACCAAGGAAAATTGTTCCTGAACCAGTTGTGTACTGTTCCAATGCTGTATGCAGTTAAAATGGTTAGATATAACGATACTAGGTTTAACAGTTTAAGATGCTTATCAGAACCTGTATTGCTCGTACTTTGTTTTATTGATTTCTAACCATGATTTCGCCTTGCAATATGAACAGTTAGACTGCTTCTAACCAGTTCTGGACTGTACCAATCATGTATGCGGTTCAAATGGTCAGATGTAACAATACTACGTTTAACGGTTTCACATGCGTATCAGATCCTGTATTGCTCATTTTCTAGTTTAAGTGTTTTATCTGGTATTTCACCGTCCATTACCACCAAGGAAATTGTTCCTGAACCAGTTGTAGTACTGTTCCAATGCTGTATGCAGTTAAAATGGTTAGATGTAACGATACTAGGTTTAACAGTTTAAGATGCTTATCAGAACCTGTATTGCTCGTACTTTGTTTTATTGATTTCTAACCATGATTTCGCCTTGCAATATGAACAGTTAGACTGCTTCTAACCAGTTCTGGACTGTACCAATCATGTATGCCGTTCAAATGGTCAGATGTAACAATACTACGTTTAACGGTTTCACATGCGTATCAGATCCTGTATTGCTCATTTTCTAGTTTAAGTGTTTTATCTGGTATTTCACCGTCCATTACCACCAAGGAAATTGTTCCTGAACCAGTTGTGTACTGTTCCAATGCTGTATGCAGTTAAAATGGTTAGATATAACGATACTAGGTTTACCAGTTTAAGATGCTTATCAGAACCTGTATTGCTCGTACTTTGTTTTATTGATTTCTAACCATGAGTTCGCCTTGCAATATGAACAGTTAGACTGCTTCTAACCAGTTCTGGACTGTACCAATCATGTATGCAGTTCAAATGGTCAGATGTAACAATACTACGTTTAACGGTTTCACATGCGTATCAGATCCTGTATTGCTCATTTTCTAGTTTAAGTGTTTTATCTGGTATTTCACCGTCCATTACCACTAAGGAAATTGTTCCTGAACCAGTTGTGTACTGTTCCAATGCTGTATGCAGTTAAAATGGTTAGATATAACGATACTAGGTTTACCAGTTTAAGATGCTTATCAGAACCTGTATTGCTCGTACTTTGTTTTATTGATTTCTAACCATGAGTTCGCCTTGCAATATGAACAGTTAGACTGCTTCTAACCAGTTCTGGACTGTACCAATCATGTATGCGGTTCAAATGGTCAGATGTAACAATACTACGTTTAACGGTTTCACATGCGTATCAGATCCTGTATTGCTCATTTTCTAGTTTAAGTGTTTTATCTGGTATTTCACCGTCCATTACCACCAAGGAAATTGTTCCTGAACCAGTTGTGTACTGTTCCAATGCTGTATGCAGTTAAAATGGTTAGATATAACGATACTAGGTTTAACAGTTTAAGATGCTTATCAGAACCTGTATTGCTCGTACTTTGTTTTATTGATTTCTAACCATGATTTCGCCTTGCAATATGAACAGTTAGACTGCTTCTAACCAGTTCTGGACTGTACCAATCATGTATGCGTTCAAATGGTCAGATGTAACAATACTACGTTTAACGGTTTCACATGCGTATCAGATCCTGTATTGCTCATTTTCTAGTTTAAGTGTTTTATCTGGTATTTCACCGTCCATTACCACCAAGGAAATTGTTCCTGAACCAGTTGTGTACTGTTCCAATGCTGTATGCAGTTAAAATGGTTAGATGTAACGATACTAGGTTTAACAGTTTAAGATGCTTATCAGAACCTGTATTGCTCGTACTTTGTTTTATTGATTTCTAACCATGATTTCGCCTTGCAATATGAACAGTTAGACTGCTTCTAACCAGTTCTGGACTGTACCAATCATGTATGCTGTTCAAATGGTCAGATGTAACAATACTACGTTTAACGGTTTCACATGCGTATCAGATCCTGTATTGCTCATTTTCTAGTTTAAGTGTTTTATCTGGTATTTCACCGTCCATTACCACCAAGGAAAATTGTTCCTGGACCAGTTGTGTACTGTTCCAATGCTGTATGCAGTTAAAATGGTTAGATATAACGATACTAGGTTTAACAGTTTAAGATGCTTATCAGAACCTGTATTGCTCGTACTTTGTTTTATTGATTTCTAACCATGATTTCGCCTTGCAATATGAACAGTTAGACTGCTTCTAACCAGTTCTGGACTGTACCAATCATGTATTCGGTTCAAATGGTCAGATGTAACAATACTACGTTTAACGGTTTCACATGCGTATCAGATCCTGTATTGCTCATTTTCTAGTTTAAGTGTTTTATCTGGTATTTCACCGTCCATTACCACCAAGGAAATTGTTCCTGAACCAGTTGTGTACTGTTCCAATGCTGTATGCAGTTAAAATGGTTAGATATAACGATACTAGGTTTAACAGTTTAAGATGCTTATCAGAACCTGTATTGCTCGTACTTTGTTTTATTGATTTCTAACCATGATTTCGCCTTGCAATATGAACAGTTAGACTGCTTCTAACCAGTTCTGGACTGTACCAATCATGTATGCGTTCAAATGGTCAGATGTAACAATACTACGTTTAACGGTTTCACATGCGTATCAGATCCTGTATTGCTCATTTTCTAGTTTAAGTGTTTTATCTGGTATTTCACCGTCCATTACCACCAAGGAAATTGTTCCTGAACCAGTTGTGTACTGTTCCAATGCTGTATGCAGTTAAAATGGTTAGATAGTAACGATACTAGGTTTAACAGTTTAAGATGCTTATCAGAACCTGTATTGCTCGTACTTTGTTTTATTGATTTCTAACCATGATTTCGCCTTGCAATATGAACAGTTAGACTGCTTCTAACCAGTTCTGGACTGTACCAATCATGTATGCTGTTCAAATGGTCAGATGTAACAATACTACGTTTAACGGTTTCACATGCGTATCAGATCCTGTATTGCTCATTTTCTAGTTTAAGTGTTTTATCTGGTATTTCACCGTCCATTACCACCAAGGAAATTGTTCCTGAACCAGTTGTGTACTGTTCCAATGCTGTATGCAGTTAAAATGGTTAGATATAACGATACTAGGTTTAACAGTTTAAGATGCTTATCAGAACCTGTATTGCTCGTACTTTGTTTTATTGATTTCTAACCATGATTTCGCCTTGCAATATGAACAGTTAGACTGCTTCTAACCAGTTCTGGACTGTACCAATCATGTTTTCGGTTCAAATGGTCAGATGTAACAATACTACGTTTAACGGTTTCACATGCGTATCAGATGCTGTATTGCTCATTTTCTAGTTTAAGTGTTTTATCTGGTATTTCACCGTCCATTACCACCAAGGAAATTGTTCCTGAACCAGTTGTGTACTGTTCCAATGCTGTATGCAGTTAAAATGGTTAGATATAACGATACTAGGTTTAACAGTTTAAGATGCTTATCAGAACCTGTATTGCTCGTACTTTGTTTTATTGATTTCTAACCATGATTTCGCCTTGCAATATGAACAGTTAGACTGCTTCTAACCAGTTCTGGACTGTACCAATCATGTATTCGGTTCAAATGGTCAGATGTAACAATACTACGTTTAACGGTTTCACATGCGTATCAGATCCTGTATTGCTCATTTTCTAGTTTAAGTGTTTTATCTGGTATTTCACCGTCCATTACCACCAAGGAAATTGTTCCTGAACCAGTTGTGTACTGTTCCAATGCTGTATGCAGTTAAAATGGTTAGATATAACGATACTAGGTTTAACAGTTTAAGATGCTTATCAGAACCTGTATTGCTCGTACTTTGTTTTATTGATTTCTAACCATGATTTCGCCTTGCAATATGAACAGTTAGACTGCTTCTAACCAGTTCTGGACTGTACCAATCATGTATGCAGTTCAAATGGTCAGATGTAACAATACTACGTTTAACGGTTTCACATGCGTATCAGATCCTGTATTGCTCATTTTCTAGTTTAAGTGTTTTATCTGGTATTTCACCGTCCATTACCACCAAGGAAATTGTTCCTGAACCAGTTGTATACTGTTCCAATGCTGTATGCAGTTAAAATGGTTAGATGTAACGATACTAGGTTTAACAGTTTAAGATGCTTATCAGAACCTGTATTGCTCGTACTTTGTTTTATTGATTTCTAACCATGATTTCGCCTTGCAATATGAACAGTTAGACTGCTTCTAACCAGTTCTGGACTGTACCAATCATGTATGCGTTCAAATGGTCAGATGTAACAATACTACGTTTAACGGTTTCACATGCGTATCAGATCCTGTATTGCTCATTTTCTAGTTTAAGTGTTTTATCTGGTATTTCACCGTCCATTACCACCAAGGAAATTGTTCCTGAACCAGTTGTGTACTGTTCCAATGCTGTATGCAGTTAAAATGGTTAGATATAACGATACTAGGTTTAACAGTTTAAGATGCTTATCAGAACCTGTATTGCTCGTACTTTGTTTTATTGATTTCTAACCATGATTTCGCCTTGCAATATGAACAGTTAGACTGCTTCTAACCAGTTCTGGACTGTACCAATCATGTATGCGTTCAAATGGTCAGATGTAACAATACTACGTTTAACGGTTTCACATGCGTATCAGATCCTGTATTGCTCATTTTCTAGTTTAAGTGTTTTATCTGGTATTTCACCGTCCATTACCACCAAGGAAATTGTTCCTGAACCAGTTGTGTACTGTTCCAATGCTGTATGCAGTTAAAATGGTTAGATGATAACGATACTAGGTTTAACAGTTTAAGATGCTTATCAGAACCTGTATTGCTCGTACTTTGTTTTATTGATTTCTAACCATGATTTCGCCTTGCAATATGAACAGTTAGACTGCTTCTAACCAGTTCTGGACTGTACCAATCATGTATGCCGTTCAAATGGTCAGATGTAACAATACTACGTTTAACGGTTTCACATGCGTATCAGATCCTGTATTGCTCATTTTCTAGTTTAAGTGTTTTATCTGGTATTTCACCGTCCATTACCACCAAGGAAATTGTTCCTGAACCAGTTGTATACTGTTCCAATGCTGTATGCAGTTAAAATGGTTAGATGTAACGATACTAGGTTTAACAGTTTAAGATGCTTATCAGAACCTGTATTGCTCGTACTTTGTTTTATTGATTTCTAACCATGATTTCGCCTTGCAATATGAACAGTTAGACTGCTTCTAACCAGTTCTGGACTGTACCAATCATGTATGCTGTTCAAATGGTCAGATGTAACAATACTACGTTTAACGGTTTCACATGCGTATCAGATCCTGTATTGCTCATTTTCTAGTTTAAGTGTTTTATCTGGTATTTCACCGTCCATTACCACCAAGGAAATTGTTCCTGAACCAGTTGTGTACTGTTCCAATGCTGTATGCAGTTAAAATGGTTAATATAACGATACTAGGTTTAACAGTTTAAGATGCTTATCAGAACCTGTATTGCTCGTACTTTGTTTTATTGATTTCTAACCATGATTTCGCCTTGCAATATGAACAGTTAGACTGCTTCTAACCAGTTCTGGACTGTACCAGTCATGTATGCAGTTAAAATGGTCAGATGTAACAATACTACGTTTAACGGTTTCACATGCGTATCAGATCCTGTATTGCTCATTTTCTAGTTTAAGTGTTTTATCTGGTATTTCACCGTCCATTACCACCAAGGAAATTGTTCCTGAACCAGTTGTGTACTGTTCCAATGCTGTATGCAGTTAAAATGGTTAGATATAACGATACTAGGTTTAACAGTTTAAGATGCTTATCAGAACCTGTATTGCTCGTACTTTGTTTTATTGATTTCTAACCATGATTTCGCCTTGCAATATGAACAGTTAGACTGCTTCTAACCAGTTCTGGACTGTACCAATCATGTATGCATTTCAAATGGTCAGATGTAACAATACTACGTTTAACGGTTTCACATGCGTATCAGATCCTGTATTGCTCATTTTCTAGTTTAAGTGTTTTATCTGGTATTTCACCGTCCATTACCACTAAGGAAATTGTTCCTGAACCAGTTGTGTACTGTTCCAATGCTGTATGCAGTTAAAATGGTTAGATATAACGATACTAGGTTTACCAGTTTAAGATGCTTATCAGAACCTGTATTGCTCGTACTTTGTTTTATTGATTTCTAACCATGATTTCGCCTTGCAATATGAACAGTTAGACTGCTTCTAACCAGTTCTGGACTGTACCAATCATGTATGCGTTCAAATGGTCAGATGTAACAATACTACGTTTAACGGTTTCACATGCTTATCAGATCCTGTATTGCTCATTTTCTAGTTTAAGTGTTTTATCTGGTATTTCACCGTCCATTACCACCAAGGAAATTGTTCCTGAACCAGTTGTATACTGTTCCAATGCTGTATGCAGTTAAAATGGTTAGATATAACGATACTAGGTTTAACAGTTTAAGATGCTTATCAGAACCTGTATTGCTCGTACTTTGTTTTATTGATTTCTAACCATGATTTCGCCTTGCAATATGAACAGTTAGACTGCTTCTAACCAGTTCTGGACTGTACCAATCATGTATGCGTTCAAATGGTCAGATGTAACAATACTACGTTTAACGGTTTCACATGCGTATCAGATCCTGTATTGCTCATTTTCTAGTTTAAGTGTTTTATCTGGTATTTCACCGTCCATTACCACCAAGGAAATTGTTCCTGAACCAGTTGTGTACTGTTCCAATGCTGTATGCAGTTAAAATGGTTAGATGTAACGATACTAGGTTTAACAGTTTAAGATGCTTATCAGAACCTGTATTGCTCGTACTTTGTTTTATTGATTTCTAACCATGATTTCGCCTTGCAATATGAACAGTTAGACTGCTTCTAACCAGTTCTGGACTGTACCAATCATGTATGCTGTTCAAATGGTCAGATGTAACAATACTACGTTTAACGGTTTCACATGCCTTATCAGATCCTGTATTGCTCATTTTCTAGTTTAAGTGTTTTATCTGGTATTTCACCGTCCATTACCACCAAGGAAATTGTTCCTGAACCAGTTGTGTACTGTTCCAATGCTGTATGCAGTTAAAATGGTTAGATATAACGATACTAGGTTTAACAGTTTAAGATGCTTATCAGAACCTGTATTGCTCGTACTTTGTTTTATTGATTTCTAACCATGATTTCGCCTTGCAATATGAACAGTTAGACTGCTTCTAACCAGTTCTGGACTGTACCAATCATGTATTCGGTTCAAATGGTCAGATGTAACAATACTACGTTTAACGGTTTCACATGCTTATCAGATCCTGTATTGCTCATTTTCTAGTTTAAGTGTTTTATCTGGTATTTCACCGTCCATTACCACCAAGAAATTGTTCCTGGACCAGTTGTGTACTGTTCCAATGCTGTATGCAGTTAAAATGGTTAATATAACGATACTAGGTTTAACAGTTTAAGATGCTTATCAGAACCTGTATTGCTCGTACTTTGTTTTATTGATTTCTAACCATGATTTCGCCTTGCAATATGAACAGTTAGACTGCTTCTAACCAGTTCTGGACTGTACCAATCATGCTTTCGGTTCAAATGGTCAGATGTAACAATACTACGTTTAACGGTTTCACATGCGTATCAGATCCTGTATTGCTCATTTTCTAGTTTAAGTGTTTTATCTGGTATTTCACCGTCCATTACCACCAAGGAAATTGTTCCTGAACCAGATTGTATACTGTTCCAATGCTGTATGCAGTTAAAATGGTTAGATGATAACGATACTAGGTTTAACAGTTTAAGATGCTTATCAGAACCTGTATTGCTCGTACTTTGTTTTATTGATTTCTAACCATGATTTCGCCTTGCAATATGAACAGTTAGACTGCTTCTAACCAGTTCTGGACTGTACCAATCATGTATGCCGTTCAAATGGTCAGATGTAACAATACTACGTTTAACGGTTTCACAGGCGTATCAGATCCTGTATTGCTCATTTTCTAGTTTAAGTGTTTTATCTGGTATTTCACCGTCCATTACCACCAAGAAAATTGTTCCTGGACCAGTTGTGTACTGTTCCAATGCTGTATGCAGTTAAAATGGTTAAATATAACGATACTAGGTTTAACAGTTTAAGATGCTTATCAGAACCTGTATTGCTCGTACTTTGTTTTATTGATTTCTAACCATGATTTCGCCTTGCAATATGAACAGTTAGACTGCTTCTAACCAGTTCTGGACTGTACCAATCATGTATGCCGTTCAAATGGTCAGATGTAACAATACTACGTTTAACGGTTTCACATGCGTATCAGATCCTGTATTGCTCATTTTCTAGTTTAAGTGTTTTATCTGGTATTTCACCGTCCATTACCACCTAAGGAAATTGTTCCTGAACCAGTTGTATACTGTTCCAATGCTGTATGCAGTTAAAATGGTTAGATATAACGATACTAGGTTTAACAGTTTAAGATGCTTATCAGAACCTGTATTGCTCGTACTTTGTTTTATTGATTTCTAACCATGAGTTCGCCTTGCAATATGAACAGTTAGACTGCTTCTAACCAGTTCTGGACTGTACCAATCATGTATGCATTTCAAATGGTCAGATGTAACAATACTACGTTTAACGGTTTCACATGCGTATCAGATCCTGTATTGCTCATTTTCTAGTTTAAGTGTTTTATCTGGTATTTCACCGTCCATTACCACCAAGAAATTGTTCCTGGACCAGTTGTATACTGTTCCAATGCTGTATGCAGTTAAAATGGTTAGATGATAACGATACTAGGTTTAACAGTTTAAGATGCTTATCAGAACCTGTATTGCTCGTACTTTGTTTTATTGATTTCTAACCATGATTTCGCCTTGCAATATGAACAGTTAGACTGCTTCTAACCAGTTCTGGACTGTACCAATCATGTATGCTGTTCAAATGGTCAGATGTAACAATACTACGTTTAACGGTTTCACATGCGTATCAGATCCTGTATTGCTCATTTTCTAGTTTAAGTGTTTTATCTGGTATTTCACCGTCCATTACCACTAAGGAAATAGTTTCTGAACCAGTTGTGTACTGTTCCAATGCTGTATGCAGTTAAAATGGTTAGATGTAACGATACTAGGTTTAACAGTTTAAGATGCTTATCAGAACCTGTATTGCTCGTACTTTGTTTTATTGATTTCTAACCATGAGTTCGCCTTGCAATATGAACAGTTAGACTGCTTCTAACCAGTTCTGGACTGTACCAATCATGTATGCTGTTCAAATGGTCAGATGTAACAATACTACGTTTAACGGTTTCACATGCGTATCAGATCCTGTATTGCTCATTTTCTAGTTTAAGTGTTTTATCTGGTATTTCACCGTCCATTACCACCAAGAAAATTGTTCCTGGACCAGTTGTGTACTGTTCCAATGCTGTATGCAGTTAAAATGGTTAAATATAACGATACTAGGTTTAACAGTTTAAGATGCTTATCAGAACCTGTATTGCTCGTACTTTGTTTTATTGATTTCTAACCATGATTTCGCCTTGCAATATGAACAGTTAGACTGCTTCTAACCAGTTCTGGACTGTACCAATCATGTATGCTGTTCAAATGGTCAGATGTAACAATACTACGTTTAACGGTTTCACATGCGTATCAGATCCTGTATTGCTCATTTTCTAGTTTAAGTGTTTTATCTGGTATTTCACCGTCCATTACCACCAAGAAAATTGTTCCTGAACCAGTTGTGTACTGTTCCAATGCTGTATGCAGTTAAAATGGTTAGATATAACGATACTAGGTTTACCAGTTTAAGATGCTTATCAGAACCTGTATTGCTCGTACTTTGTTTTATTGATTTCTAACCATGAGTTCGCCTTGCAATATGAACAGTTAGACATGCTTCTAACCAGTTCTGGCCTGTACCAGTCATGTATGCATTTAAAATGGTCAGATGTAACAATACTAAGTTTAACGGTTGCACATGCGTATCAGATCCTGTATTGCTCATTTTCTAGTTTAAGTGTTTTATCTGATATTCACCGTCCATTACCACCAAGGAAATTAGTTCCTGAACCAGTTGTGTACTGTTCCAATGCTGTATGCAGTTAAAATGATTAGATATTAACGATACTAGGTTTACCAGTTTAAGATGCTTATCAGAACCTGTATTGCTCGTACTTTGTTTTATTGATTTCTAACCATGAGTTCGCCTTGCAATATGAACAGTTAGACTGCTTCTAACCAGTTCTGGCCTGTACCAGTCATGTATGCATTTAAAATGGTCAGATGTAACAATACCACGTTTAACGGTTTCACATGCGTATCAGATCCTGTATTGCTCATTTTCTAGTTTAAGTGTTTTATCTGGTATTTCACCGTCCATTACCACGAAGGAAATTGTTCCTGAACCAGTTGTGTACTGTTCCAATGCTGTATGCAGTTAAAATGGTTAGATATAACGATTACTAGGTTTACCAGATTAAGATGCTTATCAGAACCTGTATTGCTCGTACTTTGCTTTTATTGATTTCTAACCATGAGCTTCGCCTTGCAATATGAACAGTTAGACTGCTTCTAATCAGTTCTGGACTATACCAATCATGTTTTCGGTTCAAATTGTCAGATGTAACAATACTACGTTTAACGGTTTCACATCCTTATCAGATCCTGTATTGCTCATTTTCTAGTTTAAGTGTTTTATCTGGTATTTCACCGTCCATTACCACCAAGAAAATTGTTCCTGGACCAGTTCTATACTGTTCCAATGGTGTATGCAGTTAAAATGGTTAGATGATAACGATACTAGGTTTAACAGTTTAAGATGCTTATCAGAACCTGTATTGCTCGTACTTTGTTTTATTAATTTCTAACCATGATTTTGCCTTGCAATATGAACAATTAGAATGTTCTAAGCCTGTTCTGGACTGTACCAATCATGTATGCCGTTCAAATGGTCAGATGTAACAATACTACGTTTAATGGTTTCACATGCGTATCAGATCCTGTATTGCTCATTTTCTTGTTTAAGTGTTTTATCTGGCATTTCACCGTCCATTACCACCAAGGAAATTGTTCCTGAACCAGATGTATACTGTTCCAATGGTGTATGCAGTTAAAATGGTTAGATGTAACGATACTAGGTTTAACAGTTTAAGATGCTTATCAGAACCTGTATTGCTCGTACTTTGTTTTATTGATTTCTAACCATGAGTTCGCCTTGCAATATGAACAGTTAGACTGCTTCTAACCAGTTCTGGACTGTACCAATCATGTATGCTGTTCAAATGGTCAGATGTAACAATACTACGTTTAACGGTTTCACATGCGTATCAGATGCTGTATTGCTCATTTTCTAGTTTAAGTGTTTTATCTGGTATTTCACCGTCCATTACCACCAAGAAAATTGTTCCTGGACCAGTTGTGTACTGTTCCAATGCTGTATGCAGTTAAAATGGTTAAATATAACGATACTAGGTTTACCAGTTTAAGATGCTTATCAGAACCTGTATTGCTCGTACTTTGTTTTATTGATTTCTAACCATGATTTCGCCTTGCAATATGAACAGTTAGACTGCTTCTAACCAGTTCTGGCCTGTACCAGTCATGTATGCATTTAAAATGGTCAGATGTAACAATACTACGTTTAACGGTTTCACATGCGTATCAGATCCTGTATTGCTCATTTTCTAGTTTAAGTGTTTTATCTGATAATTCACAGTCCATTACCACCAAGGAAATTATTCCTGAACCAGTTGTGTACTGTTCCAATGGTGTATGCAGTTAAAATGGTTAGATGTAACGATACTAGGTTTAAGAGTTTAAGATGCTTATCAGAACCTGTATTGCTCGTACTTTGTTTTATTGATTTCTAACCATGAGTTCGCCTTGCAATATGAACAGTTAGACAGCTTCTAACCAGTTCTGGCCTGTACCAGTCATGTATGCATTTAAAATGGTCAGATGTAACAATACTAAGTTTAACGGTTGCACATGCGTATCAGATCCTGTATTGCTCATTTTCTAGTTTAAGTGTTTTATCTGATAATTCACAGTCCATTACCACCAAGGAAATTATTCCTGAACCAGTTGTGTACTGTTCCAATGCTGTATGCAGTTAAAATGGTTAGATATAACGATACTAGGTTTACCAGTTTAAGATGATTAACAGAACCTGTATTGCTCGTACTTTGTTTTGTTGATTTCTAATCATGAGTTCGCCTTGCAATATGAACAGTTAGACTGCTTCTAATCAGTTCTGGACTATACCAATCATGTTTTCGGTTCAAATTGTCAGATGTAACAATACTACGTTTAACGGTTTCACATCCTTATCAGATCCTGTATTGCTCATTTTCTAGTTTAAGTGTTTTATCTGGTATTTCACCGTCCATTACCACCAAGAAAATCGTTCCTGGACCAGTTCTATACTGTTCCGATGGTGTATGCAGTTAAAATGGTTAGATGAAACGATACTAGGTTTAACAGTTTAAGATGCTTATCAGAACCTGTATTGCTCGTACTTTGTTTTATTAATTTCTAACCATGATTTTGCCTTGCAATATGAACAATTAGAATGTTCTAAGCCTGTTCTGGACTGTACCAATCATGTATGCCGTTCAAATGGTCAGATGTAACAATACTACGTTTGATGGTTTCACATGCGTATCAGATCCTGTATTGCTCATTTTCTTGTTTAAGTGTTTTATCTGGCATTTCACTGTCCATTACCAATAAGGAAATTGTTCCTGAACCAGATGTATACTGTTCCAATGGTGTATGCAGTTAAAATGGTTAGATGTAACGATACTAGGTTTAACAGTTTAAGATGCTTATCAGAACCTGTATTGCTCGTACTTTGTTTTATTGATTTCTAACCAT
Organism: Apocrypta bakeri; assembly: GCA_018906985.1. Classification (NCBI taxonomy): domain Eukaryota; kingdom Metazoa; phylum Arthropoda; class Insecta; order Hymenoptera; family Pteromalidae; genus Apocrypta; species Apocrypta bakeri. Next base: position 14,683 of record JACCIA010000118.1, on the reverse strand, counting down.
GAGTTCGCCTTGCAATATGAACAGTTAGACTGCTTCTAACCAGTTCTGGACTGTACCAATCATGTATGCTGTTCAAATGGTCAGATGTAACAATACTACGTTTAACGGTTTCACATGCGTATCAGATGCTGTATTGCTCATTTTCTAGTTTAAGTGTTTTATATGGTATTTCACCGTCCATTACCACCAAGAAAATTGTTCCTGGACCAGTTGTGTACTGTTCCAATGCTGGATGCAGTTAAAATGGTTAAATATATCGATACTAGGTTTAACAGTTTAAGATGCTTATCAGAACCTGTATTGCTCGTACTTTGTTTTATTGATTTCTAACCATGAGTTCGCCTTGCAATATGAACAGTTAGACAGCTTCTAACCAGTTCTGGCCTGTACCAGTCATGTATGCATTTAAAATGGTCAGATGTAACAATACTAAGTTTAACGGTTGCACATGCGTATCAGATCCTGTATTGCTCATTTTCTAGTTTAAGTGTTTTATCTGATAATTCACAGTCCATTACCACCAAGGAAATTATTCCTGAACCAGTTGTGTACTGTTCCAATGCTGTATGCAGTTAAAATGGTTAGATATAACGATACTAGGTTTACCAGTTTAAGATGCTTATCAGAACCTGTATTGCTCGTACTTTGTTTTATTGATTTCTAATCATGAGTTCGCCTTGCAATATGAACAGTTAGACTGCTTCTAACCAGTTCTGGCCTGTACCAGTCATGTATGCATTTAAAATGGTCAGATATAACAATACTACGTTTAACGGTTTCACATGCGTATCAGATCCTGTATTGCTCATTTTCTAGTTTAAGTGTTTTATCTGGTATTTCACCGTCCATTACCACGAAGGAAATTGTTCCTGAACCAGTTGTGTACTGTTCCAATGCTGTATGCAGTTAAAATGGTTAGATATAACGATTCTAGGTTTACCAGATTAAGATGTTTATCAGAACCTGTATTGCTCGTACTTTGCTTTTATTGATTTCTAACCATGAGCTCGCCTTGCAATATGAACAGTTAGACTGCTTCTAATCAGTTCTGGACTGTACCAATCATGTTTTCGGTTCAAATGGTCAGATGTAACAATACTACGTTTAACGGTTTCACATCCTTATCAGATCCTGTATTGCTCATTTTCTAGTTTAAGTGTTTTATCTGGTATTTCACCGTCCATTACCACCAAGAAAATTGTTCCTGGACCAGTTGTATACTGTTCCAATGGTGTATGCAGTTAAAATGGTTAGATGAAACGATACTAGGTTTAACAGTTTAAGATGCTTATCAGAACCTGTATTGCTCGTACTTTGTTTTATTGATTTCTAACCATGAGTTCGCCTTGCAATATGAACAGTTAGACTGCTTCTAACCAGTTCTGGACTGTACCAATCATGTATGCTGTTCAAATGGTCAGATGTAACAATACTACGTTTAACGGTTTCACATGCGTATCAGATCCTGTATTGCTCATTTTCTTGTTTAAGTGTTTTATCTGGTATTTCACCGTCCATTACTACCAAGGAAATTGTTTCTGAACCAGATGTATACTGTTCCAATGGTGTATGCAGTTAAAATGGTTAGATGTAACGATACTAGGTTTAAGAGTTTAAGATGCTTATCAGAACCTGTATTGCTCGTACTTTGTTTTATTGATTTCTAACCATGAGTTCGCCTTGCAATATGAACAGTTAGACAGCTTCTAACCAGTTCTGGCCTGTACCAGTCATGTATGCATTTAAAATGGTCAGATGTAACAATACTAAGTTTAACGGTTGCACATGCGTATCAGATCCTGTATTGCTCATTTTCTAGTTTAAGTGTTTTATCTGATAATTCACCGTCCATTACCACCAAGGAAATTATTCCTGAACCAGTTGTGTACTGTTCCAATGCTGTATGCAGTTAAAATGGTTAGATATAACGATACTAGGTTTACCAGTTTAAGATGCTTATCAGATCTTGTATTGCTCGTACTTTGTTTTATTGATTTCTAACCATGATTTCGCCTTGCAATATGAACAGTTAGACTGCTTCTAACCAGTTCTGGACTCACCAGTCATGTATGCACTTAAAATGGTCAGATGTAACAATACTAAGTTCAACGGTTTCACATGCGTATAAAATCCTGTATAGCTCATTTTCTAGTTTAAGTGTTTTATCTGGTATTTCACCGTCCATTACCACTAAGGAAATTGTTCCTGAACCAGTTGTGTACTGTTCCAATGCTCTATGCAGTTAAAATGGTTAGATGTAACGATACTAGGTTTAACAGTTTAAGATGCTTATCAGAACCTGTATTGCTCGTACTTTGTTTTTTTGATTTCTAACCATGAGTTTGCCTTGCAATATGAACAATTTGAATGCTCGAAACCAGTTCTGGCCTGTACCAGCCATGTATGCAGTTAAAATGATCATATGTAACAATACTGCGTTTAATGGTATCACATGCGTATCACATCCTGTTTTGCTCATTTTCTAGTTTAAGTATTTTATCTGGTATTTCTCCGTCCATTACCACTAAGGAAATTGTTCCTGAACCAGTTGTGTACTGTTCCAATGCTGTATGCAGTTAAAATGGTTAGATGTAACGATAGTAGGTTTAACAGTTTAAGATGCTTATCAGAACCTGTATTGCTCGTACCTTGTTTTATTGATTTCTAACCATGAGTTCGCCTTGCAATATGAACAGTTAGACTGCTTCTAACCGGTTCTGGACTGTACCAGTCATGTATGCAGTTAAAATGGTCAGATGTAACAATACTACGTTTAATGGTTTCACATGCTTATCAGATGCTGTATTGCTCATTTTCTAGTTTAAGTCTTTTATCTGGTATTTCACGGTCCATTACCACTAAGGAAATTGTTCCTGATCCAGTTGTGTACTGTTCCAATACTGTATGCAGTTAAAATGGTTAGATGTAACGATACTAGGTTTACCAGTTTAAGATGCTTATCAGAACCTGTATTGCTCGTACTTTGTTTTATTGATTTCTAACCATCATTTCGCCTTGCAATATGATCAATTTGAATGTTCTAAACCAGTTCTGGACTGTACTAGTCATGTATCCGTTCAAATTGTCAGATGTAACAATACTAGGTTTAATGGTTTCAGATGCGTATCAGATCCTGTATTGCTTCTTTTCTAGTTAAAGTATTTTATCTGGTATTTCACCGTCCATTACCACTAAGGAAATTGTTCCTGAACCAGTTGTGTACTGTTCCAATGCTGTATGCAGTTAAAATGGTTAGATGTAACGATAGTAGGTTTAACAGTTTAAGATGATTATCAGAACCTGTATTGCTCGTACATTGTTTTATTGATTTCTAACCATGAGTTCGCCTTGCAATATGAACAGTTAGACTGCTTCTAACCAGTTCTGGACTGTACTAATCATGTATGCAGTTAAAATGGTCAGGTGTAACAATACTACGTTTAATGGTTTCACATGCGTATCAGATGCTGTATTGCTCATTTTCTAGTTAAAGTCTTTTATCTGGTATTTCGCCGTCCATTACCACCAAGGAAATTGTTCCTGAACCAGTTGTGTACTGTTCCAATGCAGTATGCAGTTAAAATGGTTAGATGTAACGATACTAGGTTTAACAGTTTAAGATGCTTATCAGAACCTGTATTACTCGTACTTTGTTTTATTGATTTCTAACCATGAGTTCGCCTTGCAATATAAACAATTTGAATGTTCTAAACCAGTTCTGGACTGTACCAGCCATATATGCAGTTAAAATGATCATATGTAACGATACTGCGTTTAATGGTATCACATGCGCATCAGATCCTGTATTGCTCATTTTCTAGTTTAAGTATTTTATCTGGTATTTCTCCGTCCATTACCACTAAGGAAATTGTTCCTGAACCAGTTGTGTAATGTTCCAATGCTGTATGCAGTTAAAATGGTTAGATGTAACAATAGTAGGTTTAACAGTTTAAGATGCTTACCAGAACCTGTATTGCTCGTACCTTGTTTTATTGATTTCTAACCATGAGTTCGCCTTGCAATATGAACAGTTAGACTACTTCTAACCGCTTCTGGACTGTACCAGTCATGTATGCACTTAAAATGGTCAGATGTAACAATTCTACGTTTAACGGTTTCACATGCGTATCAGATGCTGTATTGCTCATTTTCTAGTTTAAGTGTTTTATCTGATAATTCACAGTCCATTACCACCAAGGAAATTATTCCTGAACCAGTTGTGTACTGTTCCAATGCTGTATGCAGTTAAAATGGTTAGATATAACGATACTAGGTTTACCAGTTTAAGATGCTTAACAGAACCTGTATTGCTCGTACTTTGTTTTGTTGATTTCTAATCATGAGTTCGCCTTGCAATATGAACAGTTAGACTGCTTCTAACCAGTTCTGGCCTGTACCAGTCATGTATGCATTTAAAATGGTCAGATATAACAATACTAAGTTTAACGGTTGCACATGCGTATCAGATCCTGTATTGCTCATTTTCTAGTTTAAGTGTTTTATCTGGTATTTCACCGTCCATTACCACGAAGGAAATTGTTCCTGAACCAGTTGTGTACTGTTCCAATGCTGTATGCAGTTAAAATGGTTAGATATAACGATTCTAGGTTTACCAGATTAAGATGCTTATCAGAACCTGTATTGCTCGTACTTTGCTTTTATTGATTTCTAACCATGAGCTCGCCTTGCAATATGAACAGTTAGACTGCTTCTAATCAGTTCTGGACTATACCAATCATGTTTTCGGTTCAAATTGTCAGATGTAACAATACTACGTTTAACGGTTTCACATCCTTATCAGATCCTGTATTGCTCATTTTCTAGTTTAAGTGTTTTATCTGGTATTTCACCGTCCATTACCACCAAGAAAATTGTTCCTGGACCAGTTCTATACTGTTCCAATGGTGTATGCAGTTAAAATGGTTAGATGAAACGATACTAGGTTTAACAGTTTAAGATGCTTATCAGAACCTGTATTGCTCGTACTTTGTTTTATTAATTTCTAACCATGATTTTGCCTTGCAATATGAACAATTAGAATGTTCTAAGCCTGTTCTGGACTGTACCAATCATGTATGCCGTTCAAATGGTCAGATGTAACAATACTACGTTTGATGGTTTCACATGCGTATCAGATCCTGTATTGCTCATTTTCTTGTTTAAGTGTTTTATCTGGCATTTCACTGTCCATTACCACTAAGGAAATTGTTCCTGAACCAGATGTATACTGTTCCAATGGTGTATGCAGTTAAAATGGTTAGATGTAACGATACTAGGTTTAACAGTTTAAGATGCTTATCAGAACCTGTATTGCTCGTACTTTGTTTTATTGATTTCTAACCATGAGTTCGCCTTGCAATATGAACAGTTAGACTGCTTCTAACCAGTTCTGGACTGTACCAATCATGTATGCTGTTCAAATGGTCAGATGTAACAATACTACGTTTAACGGTTTCACATGCGTATCAGATGCTGTATTGCTCATTTTCTAGTTTAAGTGTTTTATATGGTATTTCACCGTCCATTACCACCAAGAAAATTGTTCCTGGACCAGTTGTGTACTGTTCCAATGCTGGATGCAGTTAAAATGGTTAAATATATCGATACTAGGTTTAACAGTTTAAGATGCTTATCAGAACCTGTATTGCTCGTACTTTGTTTTATTGATTTCTAACCATGAGTTCGCCTTGCAATATGAACAGTTAGACAGCTTCTAACCAGTTCTGGCCTGTACCAGTCATGTATGCATTTAAAATGGTCAGATGTAACAATACTAAGTTTAACGGTTGCACATGCGTATCAGATCCTGTATTGCTCATTTTCTAGTTTAAGTGTTTTATCTGATAATTCACAGTCCATTACCACCAAGGAAATTATTCCTGAACCAGTTGTGTACTGTTCCAATGCTGTATGCAGTTAAAATGGTTAGATATAACGATACTAGGTTTACCAGTTTAAGATGCTTACAGAACCTGTATTGCTCGTACTTTGTTTTGTTGATTTCTAATCATGAGTTCGCCTTGCAATATGAACAGTTAGACTGCTTCTAACCAGTTCTGGCCTGTACCAGTCATGTATGCATTTAAAATGGTCAGATATAACAATACTAAGTTTAACGGTTGCACATGCGTATCAGATCCTGTATTGCTCATTTTCTAGTTTAAGTGTTTTATCTGGTATTTCACCGTCCATTACCACCAAGAAAATTGTTCCTGAACCAGTTGTGTACTGTTCCAATGCTGTATGCAGTTAAAATGGTTAGATATAACGATTCTAGGTTTACCAGTTTAAGATGCTTATCAGAACCTGTATTGCTCGTACTTTGCTTTTATTGATTTCTAACCATGAGCTCGCCTTGCAATATGAACAGTTAGACTGCTTCTAATCAGTTCTGGACTGTACCAATCATGTTTTCGGTTCAAATGGTCAGATGTAACAATACTACGTTTAACGGTTTCACATCCTTATCAGATCCTGTATTGCTCATTTTCTAGTTTAAGTGTTTTATCTGGTATTTCACCGTCCATTACCACCAAGAAAATTGTTCCTGGACCAGTTGTATACTGTTCCAATGGTGTATGCAGTTAAAATGGTTAGATGAAACGATACTAGGTTTAACAGTTTAAGATGCTTATCAGAACCTGTATTGCTCGTACTTTGTTTTATTAATTTCTAACCATGATTTTGCCTTGCAATATGAACAATTAGAATGTTCTAAACCTGTTCTGGACTGTACCAATCATGTATGCCGTTCAAATGGTCAGATGTAACAATACTACGTTTGAATGGTTTCACATGCGTATCAGATCCTGTATTGCTCATTTTCTTGTTTAAGTGTTTTATCTGGCATTTCACCGTCCATTACCACCAAGGAAATTGTTCCTGAACCAGATGTATACTGTTCCAATGGTGTATGCAGTTAAAATGGTTAGATGTAACGATACTAGGTTTAACAGTTTAAGATGCTTATCAGAACCTGTATTGCTCGTACTTTGTTTTATTGATTTCTAACCATGAGTTCGCCTTGCAATATGAACAGTTAGACTGCTTCTAACCAGTTCTGGACTGTACCAATCATGTATGCTGTTCAAATGGTCAGATGTAACAATACTACGTTTAACGGTTTCACATCCTTATCAGATCCTGTATTGCTCATTTTCTAGTTTAAGTGTTTTATCTGGTATTTCACCGTCCATTACCACCAAGAAAATTGTTCCTGGACCAGTTGTGTACTGTTCCAATGCTGTATGCAGTTAAAATGGTTAAATATAACGATACTAGGTTTAACAGTTTAAGATGCTTATCAGAACCTGTATTGCTCGTACTTTGTTTTATTGATTTCTAACCATGATTTCGCCTTGCAATATGAACAGTTAGACTGCTTCTAACCGGTGCTGGACTGTACCAATCATGTTTTCGGTTCAAATGGTCAGATGTAACAATACTACGTTTAACGGTTTCACATGCGTATCAGATGCTGTATTGCTCATTTTCTAGTTTAAGTGTTTTATCTGGTATTTCACCGTCCATTACCACCAAGAAAATTGTTCCTGGACCAGTTGTGTACTGTTCCAATGCTGGATGCAGTTAAAATGGTTAAATATAACGATACTAGGTTTAACAGTTTAAGATGCTTATCAGAACCTGTATTGCTCGTACTTTGTTTTATTGATTTCTACCCATGATTTCGCCTTGCAATATGAACAGTTAGACTGCTTCTAACCAGTTCTGGACTGTACCAATCATGCTTTCGGTTCAAATGGTCAGATGTAACAATACTACGTTTAACGGTTTCACATGCGTATCAGATCCTGTATTGCTCATTTTCTTGTTTAAGTGTTTTATCTGGTATTTCACCGTCCATTACTACCAAGGAAATTGTTCCTGAACCAGATGTATACTGTTCCAATGGTGTATGCAGTTAAAATGGTTAGATGTAACGATACTAGGTTTAAGAGTTTAAGATGCTTATCAGAACCTGTATTGCTCGTACTTTGTTTTATTGATTTCTAACCATGAGTTCGCCTTGCAATATGAACAGTTAGACAGCTTCTAACCAGTTCTGGCCTGTACCAGTCATGTATGCATTTAAAATGGTCAGATGTAACAATACTAAGTTTAACGGTTGCACATGCGTATCAGATCCTGTATTGCTCATTTTCTAGTTTAAGTGTTTTATCTGATAATTCACCGTCCATTACCACCAAGGAAATTATTCCTGAACCAGTTGTGTACTGTTCCAATGCTGTATGCAGTTAAAATGGTTAGATATAACGATACTAGGTTTACCAGTTTAAGATGCTTATCAGATCTTGTATTGCTCGTACTTTGTTTTATTGATTTCTAACCATGATTTCGCCTTGCAATATGAACAGTTAGACTGCTTCTAACCAGTTCTGGACTCACCAGTCATGTATGCACTTAAAATGGTCAGATGTAACAATACTAAGTTCAACGGTTTCACATGCGTATAAAATCCTGTATAGCTCATTTTCTAGTTTAAGTGTTTTATCTGGTATTTCACCGTCCATTACCACTAAGGAAATTGTTCCTGAACCAGTTGTGTACTGTTCCAATGCTCTATGCAGTTAAAATGGTTAGATGTAACGATACTAGGTTTAACAGTTTAAGATGCTTATCAGAACCTGTATTGCTCGTACTTTGTTTTTTGATTTCTAACCATGAGTTTGCCTTGCAATATGAACAATTTGAATGCTCGAAACCAGTTCTGGCCTGTACCAGCCATGTATGCAGTTAAAATGATCATATGTAACAATACTGCGTTTAATGGTATCACATGCGTATCACATCCTGTTTTGCTCATTTTCTAGTTTAAGTATTTTATCTGGTATTTCTCCGTCCATTACCACTAAGGAAATTGTTCCTGAACCAGTTGTGTACTGTTCCAATGCTGTATGCAGTTAAAATGGTTAGATGTAACGATAGTAGGTTTAACAGTTTAAGATGCTTATCAGAACCTGTATTGCTCGTACCTTGTTTTATTGATTTCTAACCATGAGTTCGCCTTGCAATATGAACAGTTAGACTGCTTCTAACCGGTTCTGGACTGTACCAGTCATGTATGCAGTTAAAATGGTCAGATGTAACAATACTGCGTTTAATGGTTTCACATGCTTATCAGATGCTGTATTGCTCATTTTCTAGTTTAAGTCTTTTATCTGGTATTTCACGGTCCATTACCACTAAGGAAATTGTTCCTGATCCAGTTGTGTACTGTTCCAATACTGTATGCAGTTAGAATGGTTAGATGTAACGATACTAGGTTTACCAGTTTAAGATGCTTATCAGAACCTGTATTGCTCTTCACTTTTGTTTTATTTGAGTGCTTCTATCCATACTGCTACGTTCCTTACGCGCCTCTTGTACCTAATACGAACAGTGTGTAAACGTGCTTTCTAACCAGTTCTGGACTGTATCCCTCTCAATCCATGTACGACTCGCAAGTCCGTCCTTTTTCTCAGCTCCTTGGTTTTGCAGGGGCTTCTACCTGTCTCTCTTTTCACTGCGTTCAGACTTAATCACCACTTTTTACCTCTCTTCTCATCGTTCTCTCGCCTACTTTCTTCTCATCGTTTTTCTCATTCTCCCTTGTTGTTTCACTCTGGCCTCTGTCCCTCTCGTGATCATCTGCTTCTCGGTATTTCTAGCCTCCTGTCTATTTGTTTTTCTTTCTAGTTTATATTAGAGTGTCAATTTTTATTCTGGTTGTGTGTATATTCGTCCACCGTTGTTGTTGCCTCTGTACTTACTGCCTGGCATGCCTTGATCGCCCCGATACACTTTCTCTTATCCATCCCTCGTTCTTGCTCTTTTCTAGTTAAACGTATTTTATCTGGTATTTCACCGTCCCGTACTACCAAGGAAATTGTTTCTGAACCAGATGTATACTGTTCCACTGTGTATGCAGTTAAATTGGTTAGATGTAACGATACTAGGTTTAGAGTTTTTTAGAGATGATTATCAGAACCTGTATTGCTTCGCTACCTTGTTTTATTGATTCTAACCATGAGTTTCGCCTTTGCAATAATGAACAGGTTAGACTGCTTCTAACCAGTTCTGGACTGTACTAATCATGTATGCCAGTAAAATGGTCAGAGGTGTAACAATACTACGTTTAATGGTTTCACATGCGTATCAGATGCTGTATTGCTCATTTCTAGTTAAAGTCTTTTATCTGGTATTTCACCGTCCATTACCACAAAGAAAATTGTTCCTGAACCAGTTGTGTACTGTTCCAATGCTGTATGGAGTTAAAATGGTTAGATGTAACGATACTAGGTTTAACAGTTTAAGATGCTTATCAGAACCTGTATTGCTCGTACTTTGTTTTATTGATTTCTAACCATGAGTTCGCCTTGCAATATAAACAATTTGAATGTTCTAAACCAGTTCTGGACTGTACCAGCCATATATGCAGTTAAAATGGTCAGATGTAACAATACTAGGTTTAATGGTTTCACATGCGTATCAGATCCTGTATTGCTTCTTTTCTAGTTAAAGTATTTTATCTGGTATTTCACCGTCCATTACTACCAAGGAAATTGTTTCTGAACCAGATGTATACTGTTCCAATGGTGTATGCAGTTAAAATGGTTAGATGTAACGATACTAGGTTTAAGAGTTTAAGATGATTATCAGAACCTGTATTGCTCGTACATTGTTTTATTGATTTCTAACCATGAGTTCGCCTTGCAATATGAACAGTTAGACTGCTTCTAACCAGTTCTGGACTGTACTAATCATGTATGCAGTTAAAATGGTCAGGTGTAACAATACTACGTTTAATGGTTTCACATGCGTATCAGATGCTGTATTGCTCATTTTCTAGTTAAAGTCTTTTATCTGGTATTTCACCGTCCATTACCACAAAGAAAATTGTTCCTGAACCAGTTGTGTACTGTTCCAATGCTGTATGGAGTTAAAATGGTTAGATGTAACGATACTAGGTTTAACAGTTTAAGATGCTTATCAGAACCTGTATTGCTCGTACTTTGTTTTATTGATTTCTAACCATGAGTTCGCCTTGCAATATAAACAATTTGAATGTTCTAAACCAGTTCTGGACTGTACCAGCCATGTATGCAGTTAAAATGATCATATGTAACAATACTGCGTTTAATGGTATCACATGCGTATCACATCCTGTATTGCTCATTTTCTAGTTTAAGTATTTTATCTGGTATTTCTCCGTCCATTACCACTAAGGAAATTGTTCCTGAACCAGTTGTGTAATGTTCCAATGCTGTATGCAGTTAAAATGGTTAGATGTAACGATAGTAGGTTTAACAGTTTAAGATGCTTACCAGAACCTGTATTGCTCGTACCTTGTTTTATTGATTTCTAACCATGAGTTCGCCTTGCAATATGAACAGTTAGACTGCTTCTAACCGGTTCTGGACTGTACCAGTCATGTATGCACTTAAAATGGTCAGATGTAACAATACTACGTTTAACGGTTTCACATGCGTATCAGATGCTGTATTGCTCATTTTCTAGTTTAAATGTTTTATCTGGTATTTCGCCGTCCATTACCACCAAGGAAATTGTTCCTGAATCAGTTGTGTACTGTTCCAATGCTGTATGCAGTTAAAATGGTTAGATGTAACGATTCTAGGTTTACCAGTTTAAGATGCTTATCAGAACCTGTATTGCTCGTACTTTGTTTTATTGATTTCTAACCATGAGTTTGCCTTGCAATATGAACAGTTAGACTGCTTCTAACCAGTTCTGGACTGTACCAATCATGTATGCAGTTAAAATGGTCAGATGTAACAATACTATGTTTAACGGTTTCACATGATTATCAGATCCTGTATTGCTCATTTTCTAGTTTAAGTGTTTTATCTGATAACTCACCGTCTATTACCACCAAGGAAATTGTTCCTGAACCAGTTGTGTACTGTTCCAATGCTGTATGGTGTTAAAATGGTTAGATGTAACGATACTAGGTTTAACAGTTTAAGATGCTTATCAGAACCTGTATTGCTCGTACATTGTTTTATTGATTTCTAACCATGAGTTCGCCTTGCAATATGATCAATTTGAATGTTCTAAACCAGTTCTGGCCTGTACTAGTCATGTATCCGTTCAAATTGTCAGATGTAACAATACTACGTTTAACTGGTTTCACATGCGTATCAGATCCTGTATTGCTTCATTTTCTAGTTTAAGTATTTTATCTGGTATTTCACCGTCCATTACCACTAAGGAAATTGTTCCTGAACCAGTTGTGTACTGTTCCAATGCTGTATGCAGTTAAAATGGTTAGATGTAACGATAGTAGGTTTAACAGTTTAAGATGCTTATCAGAACCTGTATTGCTCGTACATTGTTTTATTGATTTCTAACCATAGTTCGCCTTGCAATATGAACAGTTAGACTGCTTCTAACCGGTTCTGGACTGTACCAGTCATGTATGCAGTTAAAATGGTCAGATGTAACAATACTACGTTTAACGGTTTCACATGCGTATCAGATCCTGTATTGCTCATTTTCTATTTTAAGTGTTTTATATCGTATTTCACCGTCCATTACCACCAAGGAAATTGTTCCTGAACCAGTTGTGTACTGTTCCAATGCTGTATGCAGTTAAAATGGTTAGATGTAACGATAGTAGGTTTAACAGTTTAAGATGCTTATCAGAACCTGTATTGCTCGTACCTTGTTTTATTGATTTCTAACCATGAGTTCGCCTTGCAATATGAACAGTTAGACTGCTTCTAACCGGTTCTGGACTGTACCAGTCATGTATGCACTTAAAATGGTCAGATGTAACAATACTACGTTTAACGGTTTCACATGCGTATCAGATGCTGTATTGCTCATTTTCTAGTTTAAATGTTTTATCTGGTATTTCGCCGTCCATTACCACCAAGGAAATTGTTCCTGAATCAGTTGTGTACTGTTCCAATGCTGTATGCAGTTAAAATGGTTAGATGTAACGATTCTAGGTTTACCAGTTTAAGATGCTTATCAGAACCTGTATTGCTCGTACTTTGTTTTATTGATTTCTAACCATGAGTTTGCCTTGCAATATGAACAGTTAGACTGCTTCTAACCAGTTCTGGACTGTACCAATCATGTATGCAGTTAAAATGGTCAGATGTAACAATACTATGTTTAACGGTTTCACATGATTATCAGATCCTGTATTGCTCATTTTCTAGTTTAAGTGTTTTATCTGGATAACTCACCGTCTATTACCACCAAGGAAATTGTTCCTGAACCAGTTATGTACTGTTCCAAAACTGTATGTAGTTAAAATGGTTAGATGTAACGATACTAGGTTTACCAGTTAAAGATGATTATCAGAACCTGTATTGCTCGTACTTTGTTTTATTGATTTCTAACCATCATTTCGCCTTGCAATATGATCAATTTGAATGTTCTAAACCAGTTCTGGACTGTACTAGTCATGTATCCGTTCAAATTGTCAGATGTAACAATACTAGGTTTAATGGTTTCACATGCGTATCAGATCCTGTATTGCTTCTTTTCTAGTTTAAGTATTTTATCTGGTATTTCACCGTCCATTACCACTAAGGAAATTGTTCCTGAACCAGTTGTGTACTGTTCCTAATGCTGTATGCAGTTAAAATGGTTAGATGTAACGATAGTAGGTTTAACAGTTTAAGATGCTTATCAGAACCTGTATTGCTCGTACCTTGTTTTATTGATTTCTAACCATATTTCGCCTTGCAATATGAACAGTTAGACTGCTTCTAACCAGTTCTGGACTGTACCAATCATGTATGCAGCTTAAAATGGTCAGATGTAACAATACTACGTTTACTGGTTTCACATGCGTATCAGATGCTGTATTGCTCATTTTCTAGTTTAAGTCTTTTATCTGGTATTTCTCCGTCCATTACCACCTAAGGAAGTTGTTCCTGAACCAGTTATGTACTGTTCCAAAACTGTATGCAGTTAAATGTTAGATGTAACGATACTAGGTTACCAGTTTAAGGTGCTTATCAGAACCTGTCTTGCTCGTACTTTGTTTTATTGATTTCTAACCATGATTTCGCCTTGCAATATGAACAGTTAGACTGCTTCTAACCAGTTCTGGACTGTACTCATGTATGCCGTTCTAAACAATTTGAATGTTCTAAACCAGTTCTGGACTGTACCAGCCATATATGCAGTTAAAATGATCATATGTAACAATACTGCGTTTAATGGTATCACATGCGTATCAGATCCTGTATTGCTCATTTTCTAGTTTAAGTATTTTATCTGGTATTTCTCCGTCCATTACCACTAAGGAAATTGTTCCTGAACCAGTTGTGTAATGTTCCAATGCTGTATGCAGTTAAAATGGTTAGATGTAACAATAGTAGGTTTAACAGTTTAAGATGCTTACCAGAACCTGTATTGCTCGTACCTTGTTTTATTGATTTCTAACCATGAGTTCGCCTTGCAATATGAACAGTTAGACTACTTCTAACCGGTTCTGGACTGTACCAGTCATGTATGCACTTAAAATGGTCAGATGTAACAATACTACGTTTAACGGTTTCACATGCTTATAAGATGCTGTATTGCTGTTTCGCTATTAAGTGTTCTGGCAGCATGGCGCGATGTCATCTGTCAGATGGGGCCGTCTGTAGTGATTTTGTTTCCTGTGTGCCTTCCTTCTGTGTATTTGCTGAGGGTTTGGTTT